>CM076584.1:913973402-914365121 GCA_034641835.2 Pinus albicaulis
CCACTAGATGAGGGCCCAATCATTTTGTCATTAATTTTCTTTTGAAATCCTTGAACCTTGAGTCATATATAAGAGCCCAATCACCTTCCTGAAAATCTCTCTCCTTAATGTGTTTGTAATGCCAAATCTTCCTTTGTAGCTGGACTACCTCAATGTGCAAGAGAGCTTGTAGCCTAAATTCATCTAAACCATTGAGGTGGAGAAGCCTCTCTTGTTGTGCTGCAACAAGGTCCAAGTTGTAGAAATTCCTTGTAGATTCAAACTGCTAATGATATTTATATAAATAAAAATACTTGAATCTACTCTACCAACTACATCAACAATTAAATGTTCATGAAATCACGAAGCATACAAGAGAAAGAATTCAATCAAAAAATTATGTAATGAATTATAGGGGAAAGCCATAGCTAAAAACCCCTCCTATATCTATATTGCATTAGTCATAAAAATATGAGAAGATTAAAGTGCTTTGCTCAAGCTCGAGCAACCTCTTCACTATCACAATCTATCTCACTTCTTCACAATCTATCTCACTGATTCTTTTATTGTGTCAACCTAAAAGAACCATCCTCATAGGGATTTGTTTAATTTTTTAATGAGGTTGAAACAACAAAAGAACCAGCAACATAATTTTACAAATCCAAGTCTCTCATTCCTTTAGCCTTATGTTCAATTTATAGGAAGGATGAGGAGGTTACTAGGTCCTCTTCTCAGGGGATACGATTCTTAAGAGGAGGAGATTAGTTCCATGTACCAAGGGATTAGGTGCAGGTATGTATTGGTTGAAGGTTTCTAATTTGGATAAGTTTCCTCACCCAAATATTCTAGAGCTTAATTTTTTATTTTTACCTACGTGAATAGAATTGCACAGTTTATAGTTGAAGAAATTGCGCAGATGTGCACAATTTACAGTGGAAGAAATTGTGCATGCGCGGGTTTCGTTCAGGAAAACTGTGCATATGCTCAAAAATGGGTTTTAAGCGATGAAAACCAAAATTCCTTTTATCACTGGGATTATTTTACTTAAAGCTTCAGATGGGATTCACTTGAGACACTCATCGGATGGTAAAGGACCCGAATCGAAATTCATGGTGACAAAATTCAGTGTAACAAATTCCCCCTAAAGTGAAAATCCAAAAAATATGTTTGATGACTGAAGCAATTTATCATGTCAAAGGTTCAAATTAAAGACCAATTGGTTTAAGTCCTAAAAGAAACAATCAAGGATTAACATATCATGCTTTCATATAAACATCATCAGGTAGGAATTCCAAAACCCAGATTACAAGTATCTCAAAGAATCAATATGGAAATACATTTGAAGATCCATGTTAACAAAAGACATAGTATGGACGCAACCATCAATGGATCTATGTTTAAAATCATGAATATTTAATAACTACATGCAACCTGGATGGTTGAAACTAGATCCAGGGTTTTTATCTCCATATCTCAATCCATAGTACGAATCTAACCATGCAAGTGAATGTCTTGAAGTCGAACATGGAAGAAACCACTTGATTACTGATCAATGTTGTAAACCATTAACAAGTGCAAGACAAACCACCAATAATGAAAATGGCTCTGAAGGTACTCTAGTACAATCTATGAAGTGTGATTAAATGTTTTGAAATTGAAAAATCCTAGAATCATTCGATCAAAGGTCAATGATGAGAACATGTTGTCGAATGAGAGAAATATGCCATTAGTGCATGCATACCTCAAGGTACTGAAGAGCGTTTCTAGATCAACTTCCTATATGATGAGATTTAGTTGATAGGAAGCAAGCTGTTGTAGGAGGGCCTACGAAACAAAACTCATGTCAAATTTTGAAAAAAAAAAGATTGATTTATGACTGACTCAGGGATGAACGACACCATTGAAGGTTATTATTTGCAAGGTAATTTTGACTGAGGTTGGACTTCTCTTGAACATATCGATGACACAACATTTTGACTTAGCAGCATTTGACTCGATGATAATACCCAAAACCAACTGAAGACTTTCAATGAGGTTTGATTAACTGTGAGACAAATGGATTTCCAAACTTGGACACAAATGTGACAAAGTGTCATGTTCAAGAGTGACATACTACCTTTAATGAAATATAAAAACAAATGTTCTTTCAAAAATCCCCCCCACCATTACTGACAAGTACCTCTTTATTTTTACATAAGCTTGAGGAGGAGAACACATACTTGTCTTGTAATCTCATCCTTTGGATGAGTCCTCCAAAGTAATTTTAACAAACCCTAGGAAGGAGTGGTTCAATCTTGTCATGATTGGCGAGTCCTGCATTGTTTAGATTTTACAAGTCCAGTGTAGGGTTAACTTGATGTCGTTTTCATGTTTGGAGTGTTTGAAAAGACATGAAAAAAAACTCATTCAGATATTTCAACGTAGATTTTAACGAGTTCAGAGAAAGTAAATATCTGTGTTTTTTAGTTTTAAGGAGTTAGGAGAAAAAAATAAGTAAACTACATAGTGTTCTTTTTCGTGAATTTAGTCCTTCAAGCTCGAAAAAGGATAAAATGATGCAGAAGAGAACTTTATTGACCATGATTAGTCAACATATGCTTTTTTCGTAAATAGTCTAGTTCAGTCCGGAAAAGGGGTAAACTTATACTGAATAGACGATTACTCATTTACTTTTACAAGCTTGAATAGTAAACTACTTGACAATCTTTTCATGTTTAGGGATTTTGAAAAGGGCTTAAAAGAGAACTCCATATTTCATTTTTTCGCAAGTTTTAACAAGTCTGAAATAGTGATAAAACTGTACTCATATGGAAAAATTTCAATTTAATTTACGAGTAGGAAAAGATGAAAATAACTCAACATTTTCATGTGTTTTATGAGCCTGAAAGATAGTGAAATAAGCTTGGGATTCTCATGAGTTTAACAAGTCTTTGAAAATAATAACCAAACTGGACTCAAGATAGGTTTCAATTTTATACAAGCTTGAAATAGAGAAAAAATATGCTTGAGAGTGGTTTCATTTTTACACAAGCTTGAAACAGAGAGGAGATTGTGCTTGAGATAAGTTTGTTTCATTTTTACACAAGCTCAAAACAGAGAAAAAATGCACTTGCGATAGGTTTGTTTCATTTTTATAGAAGCTTGAAATAGATAAAAAATTGTGCTTGAGATAAGTTTCAATTCCCCCCAAGCATAACCTGCAAGGGCACATGCCCCCCGAGCTTAATTTCATTCACCCAAGTAGACTTTGGTTACTAATAGCTGGATGGAATGAAGGTTCATTTATGTGATCAAATGAATGACTTGACTTAACATTTACAAGATCTATTCAAAGAATCAACTCAATTAGGGGAGGATTTGTTTCATTTTTTAACAAGCTTGACACAAGAAAAGAACTATGCTTATAGTGACATGATTCATTTTTTAATGAGGTTGACATAGTAAAAGAACCATCCTCATGGGAACATGTTTCATTTTTTAAAGAGGTTGACACAATAAAAGAACCATCCTCATAAGGACTTGTTTCATTTTCTAATTAGGTTCACACAGTAAAAAAACTATCCTCATGGGGACCTGTTTCATTTTTTAACGAGGTTGACATAGTAAAATAATTATCCTCATAAGGACTTTGATCATGGATTCCAACAGGAAGGAGCCCATGTCAAGGGATATACCTCGATCATGGCTTCCAAGATGTCTTCAACAGATGGAAGAACAGTTCTATGGAAGGAACACATGTCAAGGGGCTCAATTGGGATAGAAATATCGGTTTCAAATGTCCCCATTGAAATTTTCACCATTTCAATTACCATATCTAAGTCAAAATAATTTGAGCAAACAACCAGAGGATCGCTTACATCAATAACTGAAAATATAGGACTGGATTCCACATAATTAACCCTTGGTGGGGTAGATACCACTTCCATATAAGGAACGTTAAGGGATGCCATATGGATGGTATTCGAATCAAGGCCAATGAACGAAATTTGTTCAATAGTCAGAGTGTTTCCATTATGAGTGAAATACATCACTCGAGAGAGTGTGGACACAAAAAATTTCATGGCATAGACACAGTGTCACCCAAGGAGTAAATGAAATCCAAGGGGCTTTGGAATACCACAAGATCAATACAGACTTTTTTACCTTCCAAGGTAACAGAAAAATTTGGAAGGATCCCTAAAGGTTCACTAATGGTTTTGCTAAAATCTAGCAGATTCTGTGTAACATGAACAAGTTGAGGGGAACCCAAATCTTGCCAAGTGGTTGAGGATAAAATACTAACATAAGAACCTTCATCTACATTTGTGTGACACACATTCTTACCATAAGACTTCACAATGATTTGAAAAGGGGTGGAATAGGGAAGACGAGGATCTGTCAATATACTCCAATCAAAGGAAATTAACTTAGTACTTGGAGGGGGTTCAGTGGAAACACGTGAAATTCCCCCTTGTGTAGAAGAATCTGAAGTAACAAGAAGAACTTGAGCGGTGTAAATTTCACTCTCTACAGGGAGAGTGGGATCGACCGAAGATGGAATCGATTCGATCACTTGATCAATTCGTCAAACTAAGTGATATGTGTTTCCTTCTACAATGGAAGAGTGATATTTACTGTTCTTGGAATTAGATCAATCACTTTGTCAACTGACAGTAGATTGGGAGAAATTTTACGGTAACCAGTTGGAAGTTATTAATGTTGGGAAACAGTAAGGTTTTCCAACAATTCTTAGGCTTTATCCATGTGAGGGTAAAGGTGACTTTGATGACTCCCTTTTCATAACCTACAAGGAAACCTAACTTTTACCTTCCCCTAAAACCTAACAATCACTGGTTGATGGATCAATAATAAGTTGATAAAAAATTTCTGACCATACTTGCAAGTCCTTAGGAATACTAGGAAAACTGATAAGGAAGTGGTAACCCTTAGAAAGCATGCAAGGTTATTTTGGCTTGCGATGCATGTTGGAGGTTTCCTCAACATTACCAATAGTTACAACCATGGTTGGTTGGTTGAATTATTTCTTATCTTTCTTCTTCTTCTTAGCCACCTGGTTACTAGCATCAAGGATTATACCAAGCGAAGAAGAAGAAAGGGAGGAAGACATGTTGGGTGAAGAAGGTAAAGGGTGAACATGAGGTTGGTGATGTTTATATGGAGAAATCGATTGAGGTGAAGCATCCAGTTGAGGTGGAAAAATTTGAGCATTTTAGGCCAATGAAGTTGAAAACAACCATACTGGTAAATCTATGGTAAATCCATGTAATGAAAATGTAGCTATATAAGGAGGAAAAACATTTCCAAAACAAGGAAAAGGAATAGGATTATCGTTAAGAAGGGTTCCTTGGTTGGTAAATTCTGGAACTATTGCCATCAGATTCAATTCTAGTGAATTTTAGTTAAAAATTTAACAATATTAACAATCCAAATTCACAATCCACACCTAACGCCTCTAAAAAGTAAAAAAAAAAAAAAAAAAATGTGCTAATAAATCTAGCAATCAAACCACATAAACAGTTTTTTCACAGTGAAATCACTAGTTGGTGATGAAATTCAACGTCACAAAAATCAATGTGAAAATATAGATAAAATGGATGGAACCAATTACCCTGAAAACTTTCTTAATGAAACAATCTCGTGCAAGTAACTCCACTTATGCCATATAGAATGATTATTACCCTCCAAAAGGTCCAAGTGAGTCTAGTCAACGTCTATTCTAGGTATAGTAGAGACCTTCCCTCCATCGTCACCTTGGGATCCCTAAGATTATGGTCACTAAGGTTACCAACTATAATAATTCAACCTGGGGGGAAGTCACAAATTTGACATACATGCAAGGGCAAAGTAACTAAGCTCAATCCCCTTGAAAGCTCCTCAACATGGTAAATTTGATGTTTACTTCCAAGTGACCCCAAGTACCTTTCGACACCGTTTGTAATGCGTGCAAATTTTAGACCATAACCAATGAAGCAGGTACGATTACTTCACCAAGTCTGATATGATTTCGTCCTTGACACTTGTGTAAGAGGAGCTTTCCAGAGCAAAATTGTAATAACTAGATTTACTCCTTATCGCAAGATTCTAATGTTTGTCTATCGCTTTGGAAAGTTTAATCACTTTACTATTCCAAATCCCTACAACATAATCTACTGTAGGTGGAAAGAGCCCTAAAAATATAAACATTTCTAGATTAGCTTTATTACCGTCATGTTTTAAAGTTGATATTTACTCAAAGGGTAAATGGATATGAAACCGGTGGTATTATGACATGACCGAAAACTGAATGAAATTGAATATGATAATGTAATATTTTCACTTTGATCAATCCTAACTAAAGTAAGGAGAGATGTTCCATTCACTTCCAACAATGCAAGAATTGATAAATAAGAGAAAATATAGCAAATTCTCTAATACACTAATTTTCAGTAAAAAAATACTAATGCTAATCAACTCCAAGCAATTTTTTTTTTTTTTTTTTTTTTATGTTTAAAACAAACATAAAAACATGCAAATTCAAATCAGGGCTATCTTTCAATGAGTGTTATCACCCTATTTTCCACTCCATTCCCTTTTCACCCTTTCTTTTACTTATGTGAGATTTATCCCATGATAAAAGGGTGAAATTACATAATTTAAAATTTTCTCATAATTATTTTTCCAAAATATTATAATTATGAGATAATTATTATTTCATAATTGATATAATTGAGAAAAATATTATAATTGTGAAAATTTCTCTAGAATGTCCCATTCCCTAGGAGATCACCTCGATTTCTCACTGATTTTATTTGGTCAGGACTCATCCATTATAAGTTTCTCTAATTTCTCGTCATCCTGAGCGTCTACTTACATCCTCTCAGGACCTTCCTTTCACATATTTGTACTGGATCATTTGAGAGGGTCAAGCTAGTCGTAATCTGTGAGTCGTAAATTGCAAGTCGTAATTTGAGAGTCTAAGAGAGCCATGATGTTGCTGAGATCTTGACACCCTATTGCTATCTTGCCATTATCTTGAGATATTTTTAGGTTTAATGCTATATGAGAGTGCTCTTCATACTCTCATATAGTGGGGAAAATCTACCGAATCGCGGAGAGGACAAGTGATGCAGGGGCATGAGGCTTAGAGACAAAAGGTTCATGAATTATTCCAAAAATCCAAAAAAAAAGTTACAAGCAAAGGTGTTGGTACCTTTAGCTATCAATTTACAGTTGTAATAGATAGGGTTGAACTAGTATTTAGGAGGATTGAAAAGTTTTAGATTTGTTTCAGCATATTTAGCTTCAGTTGATAGATTTAGGGAAGATGTTATGTAATTAGGATTTTCTCTAAATTTGAAAAATTCGATCCTCAAGAGGAGGTCGAATGTTATGTAAAATAACCATTAAATGTAACCTCTGCAAAGGAGGAAATTGGATTTGGACCATGGAGGACTTGATTGAGAGGATTTTTCCTCTGTTTTAATAAAATTGCAGAGATTTTTTATCTGTGTATTCTTGGCAAGTTCCTGGAGGGTTTCACCCTTCGTAAATTCATTTGATTTATGTCTTCTGCGTAGAAATTGAAAGTGATTAGTCTCTGTGTGAAGGAGGATTTGAATATATTTAACTTCTATTTAAAGGGTTCGGAGAAAATCTAGGAACTCTGGTTCTTTGGTTGAAAGCGCAGTGATAGTTGTTCTATCCTTGTTGAGTTCGCAGTTGGAAAGGAGTTTTTCATGAGAAATTGAAGTTAAACGAAGAAATGTTGAAAACCCGCGTTTAATCGCGGTTAAAAACAAAGTTTTGAAGAAAAGCGATTTTGAAGGAAACCGGACACTGTTGTTGCACAACCTTTGAGTTGTGAGCAGTTTTTCCCATTTCGAACGCGACCGAATAGTATCACGACACGTCACAGGTGCGATACCACCCATTTCGCGTTGCTTTTGGGTGATAAAGTCCAGAGGTTGATTTCACGCGATTGTCGTCCGATCAGATCTGTGGGAGATCCAACGGTGTTCGCGTCGGGAATGTGCGGAGGTTTAATCAAAAGGTTTGGACCCGATAATTTATACAAAAGAGCTTTATCGAAATTTTTTAAATCCGAAACATTTCCGAAGTTTTATTTCAATAGAATTTCATTAAAATGTTTGAGAACTGAATTTCATTCCAAAAGGGTTTAAACCCTGTTCAAAAGTGAATTATTATGTTATAACTGATAAAGGTTCCGAAGGTTTTAAACCTTGTTTGAAAGGTTTTTAAACATTGGTTAAATTGATTTAAAATGTTCCCAAATGTATAAAGGGACATTTTTCTTCCGAATGTTATAAAAGTGAGTTATAATGTTTTTCAAAGGATAGAAGGGAATTTTTGCTTCCGAAGGTCTTTTATTAGTTTTATCAATTAAACTTATTAAATTTTGATGACCGAGAGTGAAAACAAAGACCACGATCAGGTTCCTCCTGAATTAGATAACATTGTAAAAAAGTTTGAGCAACTCTCCTTAAAGCCTGCACCTACACTGCCATCATTTGTGGTATCAAAGAAGCCTTCAGAGCATTTTTCAGACATTGAAAAAGCTTCCAAAAGTCAGAAAAATAAATCCAACATGGTTGTCAGAATTGGTAGAGGTGGTGCTGGTAGAAGAAGAGGTAGATCAGTTGTAAATGCTGAAGTACTAGAGACTATGAAGCAGATTCAAGCTAGATTGGGAGCAATAGAAGCAGGACAACAAAGAGATACTGAAGATGTCAATGAACCTGAAGCTGAAGAAGAAGAAGAAAATGTTGAGCTTACTCCTGATATGATATTATTTAAATCAGTTTTAGGATCTACATCTAGGCCTAGACTTGAAGTATCAGCTTTTGCAGGAGGATTGAATCCAGAAGATTTGATAGACTGGATCAATGAAATGAATAAATGCTTTGATTATGAAGAGATGAGTGAAGAAAAGAGAGTTAAGTTTGTTGTCACAAGGTTGAAAGGACATGCAACACTTTGGTGGGATGGAGTGCAAGCAGAAAGAAGGAGAGTTGGTAAGCAGCCAATCAAGAATTGGAACAGAATGGTGGCAAAGCTGAGAGGTAAGTTTTTTCCTAGTGATTATCAGCTTTCATTATTTAGAAAAATGCAGAATCTTAGACAGAGATTAGTGACAGTGAAAGAGTACACAGAAGAATTTTACAAAGTTAGCATAAGAGCAGGACAAATTCAAGATACAACATAGAATATTGCCAGGTACATAAATGGTCTTAGAATGGAGATTCAAGACAAGATAAGTATATTGTCTCCTAAGACAGTAGAAGAGGCTTACTAGATGGCCTTAAAAGCTAAAGAAAAACTCCTAAGAAATAAATCTTCCAGAGGAAGAGGTACTTTTCAAGGAAGCGGAAGTCAAGGTGGTAGAGGAAGGTCTACAACACCAAGAGATGGAGCTATCAGTAGCTCACCTCAGCATGCACCCACAGAAGGTGATGCAAGTGGCAGAAGGAGTTATTATAGAGGAAGAGGAGGCAGAAACATAGGAAGAGAAGTTAGATGTTACAGATGTAACAAATTAGGACATAGAGCCTATAAGTGTCCAGAGAATGTGGGGACAAACCAGAGAAATGCAATTGTTGCTCAGACTGGAGAAGAAGCAGCAAATTTTTCTGAAACAGAGAAAGAAATTGTGCTAGAGAAAGGAGAATCTTTGGTGGTTAACAAGGTTTTGTTAAAACAAACAAAGGAAGTTGTTGAACCAACACAGAGAAATACTTAGTTCAGAAGTGTGTGCAAATTCCAAGGGAAATGTTTTCAATTGGTCATTGATAGTGGCAATACAGATAATTTGGTCTCTACATAGGTGATAGAGAAGTTGAAATTGAAGACAAGGGAACATCCAACACCCTACAAGGTGTCATGGCTTCATAAGGGACATCAACTGATAGTAAAGGAACAATGTGAAATAGAATTGCAGATGGGAAGCTGCAAAGATAAAATCATGTGTGATGTGATTCCTATGGATGTGTGTCACATATTGTTGGGTAGACCTTGGCAGTATGACAGAGCAGCAGTTCATGATGGAAAGAGAAACACTTACAAGTTTTTCAAAGATGGTATGAATCAAACATTGTTACCTATGGAAGAAGAAGATGCATCAAGTAAAAAGTCTGATCCAAAGGCTTTATTGTTGAGTGGAAAAGAATACTTGCAGCAGATTGAAGATGAAGAGGTAAATTTTGCTTTAGTTTGCAAAACTAAGGTAGTATTTACTTCTACTAAAATTTCTGATTTGCCAATTGAAATTCAAGAAATGTTGGAGAATTATTGTGATATTATTGTGGATGATTTGCCTGATGAATTACCACCTATAAGAAGAATCAACCATTAGATAGATTTGATTCTAGGATCAAATTTTCCAAACAAAGCAGCTTACAGAATGACTCCTACAAAAAATGAAGAAATCAGAAAGCAAGTGCAGGAATTGGTTGACAAAGGTTTGATCAGAGAAATTTTGAGTCCTTGTGCAGTACCTATAGTATTAAGTCTGAAGAAAGATGGAGGTTGGAGAATCTGCACTGATTCAAGAGCAATCAACAAGATAAAAATCAGGTATAGATTTCCTTTACCTAGAATTGAAGATTTGATGGATTGTTTGAGTGGAGGAAGATATTTTTCAAAACTAGATTTGAAAAGTGGGTATCATCAATTTAGGATAAGGGAAGGAGATGAATGGAAAACAACCTTTAAAACAAATGAGGGATTGTATTAATGGATGGTAATGCCTTTTGGTTTATCAAATGCACCTAGCACATTTATGAGGCTCATGAATGAAGTATTAAAGGAATTTATTGGTAAATTTGCAATAGTATATCTGGATGATATATTAATTTACAGCAAATCAAAGGAAGAACACCTAAGACATCTTAATTATGTCTTAAGGAAGTTACATTAAGAGAAGTTACTGATAAATTTAAAGAAATTTTCATTCATGAAAGAAGAATTTGGTATAGAGGAAATTGTGGAGTGGCCTTCACCAAAAAGTGTTTTTGAGGTAAGAAGTTTTCACGGTCTTGCTATTTTTTATAGAAATACGGAATTTTAGTAAGATAAATGCACCTATCATTGAAACCATAAAGAAGGAAAAACAACCATTTAAATGGACTGTTGAAGCTGAAAAGAATTTTTAGTTCTTAAAGAAAAACTTAACTGAAAAACATGTCTTAGTTTTGCCTGATTTTAATAAACCATTTCAAGTGAAATATGATGCCAGTGGAGAAGCTATTGGAGCTGTATTAAGTCAAGAAGACAAACCTGTAGCATATTTCAGTGACAAGTTGAATGAGACAAGGAGGAAGTACTCTTCTTATGACAAGGAATTTTATGCAATTATACAGTCATTGAAGAAGTGGAGACATTATTTAATGTCTAAAGAATTTGTGCTATATTCAGATAATCATGCTTTACAATATATTATGCAACAGCCTAAATTGAATCAAAAACATGAAAAATGGGTTGAATATCTTCAAATTTTTAACTTTGTATTGAAGCATATAAGTGGTCAAGCAAATAAGGTAGCTAATGCCTTGAGTAGGAAAAGCATTCTTGTTCAAGAAATTCAAATTGAAGTGTTAGGTTTTGATTTTCTTAAAGAACTCTATAAAAGAGATTTGGATTTCAATGAAGCATTTGAAGCATGTTGTAATCCTGTTTTGATAGACAGAAGTCAGTGGTCATATTATTTATTGCAAGAGGGTTTATTGTTCAAAAGAAATCAGTTATGTATACCAAATTGTTCTATGAGAGAAAATTTAATCAGGGAAAAGCATAGTGGTGGACTTGCTAGACATTTTGGTGTTGATAAGATTTATGAGCAACTACGTCATTTTTATTTTTAGCCAAAGATGAGATCTGAAGTGGAAAAGTATGCGAAGAATTGTAAAATTTGTCAATATGCAAAAGGGAAAAGTCAAAATGCAGGTTTGTACATTCCATTACCTATTCCAGACAGACCTTGGGATATGGTAAGTATGGATTTTGTTCTAGGATTGCCTAAGACACAGAGAGGAAATGATACAATTTATGTTGTAGTTGACAGATTTTAAAAAATGGCACATTTTTTTCCATGTTATAAAATCAGTTATGCTACTCATGTTTCCAGTTTGTTTTTCAAGGAGATTGTCAGATTACATGGGTTACCTAAAAGTATTGTTTCTGATAGAGATACTAGATTTGTTGGTCATTTTTGGAGGACATTGTAGAAGAAGCTTGGTACTAAACTAAGTTTCATCTCAACTTATCACCCTCAGACTGATGGGCAGAATGAAGTAGTGAACAGAAGTTTAGGTAATATTTTGAGAAGTCTTGCAGGAGAACATCCTAAACAGTGGGATCATATTTTGCCACAGGTAGAATATGCATATAATGATTCACCTAATAGAAGTACAGGACAGAGTCCATTCCATATAGTTTATGGGATGCACCCAAGAGGAGTATCTGAATTGAGGAACTTAGGAAAAGCAGAAATGAGAAGTGCTAAAGGAGAGGAATTTGCTTTATAAATACAAGCAATACATGAACAAGTAAAGCATTAGCTACAAGACAGCAGCATCAAATACAAGAAAAGAGAATATTTGAGAAAAAGAGAAGTTAATTTTGAAGTTGGTGATTTGGTTTTGGCACACTTAAGAAAAGAAATATTTCCAAAGAGGGAGTATAACAAATAAAAATTAAAAAATATAGGACCATGCAAGATATTGAGAATTTTTTCTGCAAATGCCTATGAAATTGAATTCCCATCTGATATTGGAATATCTTCAATATTCAATGTTGCTGATTTGTACATATATGAAGATGGTGGCACAGATGATAGACCAGAAGGCAGAAAACAAATTGACTGGGTAAAAAAGTTACCCACAACAAAGACATTTCAGCCAGAGAGGATCTTAGACAAGAAAGTGTTTAAGAAAACTAGGGGACAAGAGTATTTTCAATACTTGATCAAGTGAAGGGATCAGCCAATTGAAGATGCTACCTGGATGACAGAAACCATGCTGCAGAAACTGGGTAGTTCTGTGGAGGAGCTCATGGACAGGAGCCCATGAAGATTTTTGTCCTTGGGAGTCTGATGCAAGGGCATGAGGCTGAGAGAAAAAAGGCTTTATTAATTATTCCAAAAATCCAAAAAAAGTTTACAAGAAAATGTGTTGGTACCTTTAGCTGTCAATTTACAGTTGTAATAGATAGGGTTGAACTAGTATTTAGGAGGATTGAACAGTTTTAGATTTGTTTCAACATATTTAGCTTCAGTTGATAGATTTAGGGAAGATGTTATGTAATTAGGATTTTGTCTAAATTTGAAAAATTCGATCCTTAAGAGGAGGTCGACTGTTATGTAAAAAAACCTATAAATGTAACCTCTGCAAAGGAGGAAATCAAATTTGGACCATGGAGGACTTGATTGAGAGGATTTTGCCTCTGTTTTAATAAAATTGCAGAGTTTGTTTATCTGTGTATTCTTGGAAAGTACCCGAATGGTTTCACCCTTCGTAAATTCATTTGATTTATGCTTATGTGTAGAAATTGAAAGCGATTAGTCTCTGTGTGAAGGAGGATTTGAATATATTTAACTTCTATTTAAAGGGTTCGGTGAAAATCGAGGAACTCTGGTTCTTTGGTTGAAAGCGCAGTGATAGCTGTTCTATCCTTGTTGAGTTCACAGTTGGAAAGGAGGTTTTCATGAGAAATTGAAGTTAAAGAAGAAATGGTGAAAACCCGCGTTTGATCGCGGTTAAAAACAAAGTTTTGAAGAAAAGCAGTTTTGAAGGAAACCGGACACTGTTGTCACACAACCTTTGAGTTGTGAGCGGTTTTTCCCATTTTGAACGTGACCAAATAGTATTGCGACACATCACGAGTGCAATGCCACCCATTTCACGTTGCTTTTGGATGATAAAGTCCAGAGGTCGATTTCATGCGATTGCCATCTGATTAGATCTGTGTGAGATCCGACAGTGTTCGCGTCGGGAATGCGCAGAGGTTTAATCAAAATGTTTCGACCCGATAATTTATACAAAAGAGATTTATTGAAAGGTTTGAAATCCGAAACATTTCCAAAGGTTTATTTCAATAGAATTTCATTAAAATGTTTGAGATCCGAATTTCATTCCGAAAGGGTTTAAACCTTGTTCAAAAGTGAATTATTATGTTATAACAGATAAAGGGTCTGAAGGTTTTAAAGCTTGTTTGAAAAGGTTTTAAACATTGGTTAAATTGAGTTATAATATTCCCGAATGTATAAAGGGACATTTTTCTTCCGAATGTTATAAAAGTGAGTTATAATTTTTTTCAAAGGATAGAAGGGACTTTTTGCTTCCGAAGGTCTTTTATTAGTTTTATCAATTAAACTTATTAAATTTTGATGACCGAGAGTGAAAACAAAGACCAGGATCAGGTTCCTCCTAAATTAGAAAACATTGTACAAAATTTTGAGCAACTCTCCTTAAAGCCTGCACCCACTCTGCCATCAACAAGCTGGAAGTAAGGTATCGAAGCGTCATTTTATATCAATGAAGATATATGTTTCTTTCCTGTATATGATTGTATGTTCAGATATTGAAATTTTTTTATGATATCATTCATCTAATGATATTCTGAGGAAGATCACTTGTTTTCTTTCTATGGTTGTGACTATGTGTAGGTGTTGAGATCGTAGGCAGATCAGAGAGATTACTCATGTAGAAGTGCAAGTGGTCTACATTGAACTCAAGATCCATCCCCGACCTGTGAGGAGTCAAGGTAGTATCTTCTTCCTCATAGAATTAAATGATTGCATGATGCTTGTGAATCATGAAGGATTGAGAATCTAGGATGTCTTCTTGATTGTGCTTTATCTGTTTGGTGATCTATTAGACACTAGATCACTGAGCAACAAAAAATTGCAGTTTTTCTTCTAATATAAGTGGTGCTTTCAATGAGAACACACTCGATTTTGTGTCCGCTTTTCCTTAGATCCTGAACGGATGCCCTTGCTTTCGATTTGTTGGGTTTTCTCGAAATTTTCCGACTATTTTCTGTTATTTTTCAGGGTTATAATCTATGTGCTTGAGATATGAGTTGATCTTAGATCTGGAGTTTTGCCTTCTTTTTTTACACGAGTATAACAAATCACACATTTAAAATCAAATTCTAGAATTTTATGTACAAAATTTGATTTAACTAATCATATACTTGGATTCCTCTCAGAATTCTACCTAATTTTTTTTTATACTGAAAATGGATTCCATATGAAGGAGTTATGGTCAATTAAAATTGGCCATTTTTTTTCTTCTTCCCTCATGCGCGACTGATTTTTCATTTCAGTTATGCTATTTCCTGAAAATATCTAGGTAAAACTAATTATATATTTGTATTATGCTTTAAATTTTACCTAAAAAAATTACCTGAAACAGAGTCCATATGAGGAAAATAAGGCTGATTGAAAATAAAACCTATTTTCTATCTGTTTTTACCAATTTTAAGGTATTCTTGAGTTTTTTTTGTTTAATTTTTTCAGGTTTTTTCTTGCTAGTCTATTGGATCTATCATTTTTTGTAGTTGATTAGATGTCATAATTTTCTGATCTGATTTATTTTGGTTAGTTTGTTCAATGTCATCCCTTACTCATTGTTGTGTGATTTTCTTCTTGAGTTTTGATTGGGTGACTTGGATTGAGTTTTAAGTTTTGTCTCTTAACTTCATTATAATTTTTTATTAACTGTATTCAGTGATTGTTTAGATATGTTTTACATTTTTCATTCAAAATTGCGATTGTTGCTCATTTTCATGCCTTCTTGTTGAGTGATATTTGATTTTTTTATCATTAATGTCACAAACTGTGGTGTTGTGACTAGTTGTGCAACTGTCATCTGATCAAGTTATTTTGGAAGTTATTTGTTACATTGTATCACTTTCTTTAAGATATTTTTTAGGCCTCTTTGCCTCTAGGGTGCAGTTTAGTCCCTTGTAAAACATTGGCCTAGAGGAGCCATTGTGCTGCAACCCTAGCTTGATTGATGTTGCAATATTTTGTTTTCACTTTGGCTTTCATTTTTTATTGCTTTTAGTGTTTTTTTAGGGTTTTTTTCCCTAGTTGTTTCACTTTTGGAGTGCTTTGTGTTCTTGCTTGGGAGGCTTGTTTTGGTCTCTTTCTCGGTTTCATTTTTGATGCGTCGTTTGGGTCATTGATTCAAAATTCTTGGGATAATTTTCATCTAGGAAATTTTTAGCAGAAAGTGCATCTTAGTAGGCATTGATATGTTAGATAATCTCTTTCCATCTCGTAGCTAGCATTCATTGAATTGAAAAAGAAAAATTGCATATAACTTCATTAGGGTGACTAACTAAGAGTCCTACACACCATTTCAATTTCATGCCGCTTCTGATCCAGGTGGATACTGGTGGCCACCTGCCTATTCCACTTGGACCCCCACCACTGTTTCTTTGAATTTTTGAGTTTAATTAATTGTAGCACAATTTAGTATTTTTGGCAGTTTTTCGGGTTGTGAACTTCTGAAGTCTTTTTGAGGACCTAAACGACGTTCTGGTGAATGTGAGTCTTTGACTTGACATTCGCTGTCAACAGTTGTAGTCCTTGCATAGATATTTCTAACGAGGTATCATGTGCATCAAACAGAGATCGTATGCCAAAGTTACGACCCTGGTAAATTGATGTACCAATTTAACCCAATGAGGCCCATAGTTTGGTGTTTCATCTCCTAGGGTTCGGTTTTTGGATGTTTATGGTTTTCCATTATTTCTCAATAATAAATAGGCCTTAGAGCCTCATTGTAACACAATTTAGAGGCCTTTCACCACCACATCTCTTCTCAGAGATAAGCTACTAGCGCCCTAGCTAGTTTATTTCCATTCTATATGTAAGAATATTTCAGTTATGTGATATTAATGAAATAAATTCTTATTTCTGCTGCATCTCTACGTTTATTTATATTATTTCATTTTATTTCATTCCTGCATAAGTTCATATCAATGGTATCAAAACGTTCATCTCTTTCTCGATCCTTCTTTGCATGTCCCCAACAAGGTCGGGGCATAAGGAGTTAGGGCTTGATCTCGTTCAACCTTTGCAAGATCAACCTTGCAAACCTCGACGACCACCCACGGGGGATGAAAATAAATATGAGGGGGCAGGAGATCCTATCAAAATATTTCTCGAGGAGGCCCTCGAGAAAAAAAGGAATACAATGATGGATAACTTTGACCAGATCCTTCAACGACTGCCCACCGGCGGCGCATCTGCATCCAATAGCTACTCTGGAGGTGCAACTCCTTTTAAGGTACAAGTAAAATTTGTCATTCCCATATTTGAGGGCCAAATATATGAAAACATCGTAGATAGATGGTTGAATGAATTATAAGGGTATTTATTGGTTCATGAATTTTCGAATCGGGAAAATATTACTTTTACACGTCAAGGACTCGTGGGAAACCTATTGTGAGCAAAGCAACGAGAGGGAACCCTCTCTGTTTTTTGCCACACCTACTTGGGATTATTTCTGAGACGCCATCAAAGAATAATATTATCTAGTGGGGAGATATGAGTACAAGTACATACAATGGACTACGATGCAAGAACAAATGGATCAAGATGTGCATGAGATGACGAATCTGTTCCATACCCTGCACACAAAATTGGGTATCAAAGATTCGAAGAAACATTTGGTGCTGAAGTACAGCAATTGTTTGCACATATACATCCAGGATGAAATGGAGTTCCTAGACATCTCCTCCCTTGGTGAAACATACCAGTATGCTGCTAATATTGAGCAGAAGTTCAAATAGAATAAGCAAGACTTTGGATCTGTGAATTAGAAGCAAGGGAAAGGTGCTTCCAAACCGCAGAACAAAGGAAAAATCCAAGGCAGGGTGACCCAGGATAACCACCAAAGCCATAAGAAAATAACAACACCGTGAAGTCAAATAATGACACGAGAAAGTGGTGTGAGTTCCATAAGAGCACCACTCACAACACAAGTGAGTTTCGGGCCAAGCAGTCACTGGTGGACGAGCTGAAGGCTTTTGAATCAAATGCATGATCCGACTCTGAATTAGAACATGACAAGGGGAATAACAAAGGGAATTAGATTATCGACGTGGATCCCAACACCAATTTTTCCAGCATGAAGATCCAAAAGGAAGAGCCAGAAGATCCAGAGGAGGGGGAGCGCCACTTCCATTCCTATATTTGGGTAAATGGGTCCCCGCTGCAGTTCATTATCAACATCATGAGCCAAAAGAACCTCATTTCAGCAGAGGTCATGAAGCATTTGGGCTTGCCGACTGTTGTGGAGGTAAATCTCCTCTGCGGACAGAGGCGATCCCTACTAGCCCAGATAGGGTCTAGCAACAATCGTAACACGCTAAGGCACAGGTTCCTAATTACAATAAACTAACTTGAGAAGAAGGCCTACCTTAGGTCCAACGCAGTTGTTGTTGCGGAGAGGATAGTGCTCTCGATCCCTTGCTCCGACAGGTCACAATTCCACCACTTGACGCGATCGAACACCTGCATGTACAAGAAACACGACGAACATACGAGCATAAAACCATATAATTGCAATTATGTGTCAGTCGGAGAAGACACAACTCATGATCATAATGAAAAATACGAGTGGAACCATAACCAATAGTCGCTTATCATTAATTCATACAAAGGAAAATACAACCAGGCTCTGACGCTGAACCTTCCTTCGGCGAGTCTTCAGCGGAATACGTCTTAGTAAAGCTTGTCGGGAATGGGGAAAAGCCTCTCTCTTCGATCGTCAATCTCCTTGCTATGGATTTGGCACTATGAAGACTATCAAAGCTCTTGCAGCATTCTGAAGGCTCTTGGAGATTCTTGGAGACTAGCTTGCAAAGGGAAATGGCAAGCTTATATAGATTGTGGAAGGGGAGTTGGGATCCCTACAATCATGGGATTGGCCCTATCCTCAAGGAAGCTTCCATGAGAGGTGGAAAACTACTTCCTCTACATGGAAATCCGGAGCCAAACGTCCCAACCCAATTTAGAGACCAGTTCAGGAGTTGTTTAAAGTCAATCTTCTGCCATTTATTTTTAAAAAACACCCTTTATTAAGCCTGGTGTGAGTGCGACTCTGAGACAGAGCGCCAATTGGCACGCCCTCTTTGAAGAATTTCCCCCATTGGCGCGGGTATAACAAAGGCTAGTCGCGCCAAGGATGAAAATTCTATTTTTAGGGTTTTTCACAAGGAGATATCTTCAGGGAAATGAAAGTCCATGTCTAGGGGAATGCCATGAAAGTGTTTTCAGGTTATGTCACTGCTCACAGGTCACGGAATGAGCCCTCCAATGTGCGGGATGGGGAATTGCAGGGACGGTGACAAATTGTTGTGTAACATATGCCCCCTAAAGCATGAGGCCCGAAAGAGAGAGAGGGGTGAAATGCTTTACGAGAACGTGTCCAACTGAAAACACTGCCGTCGAAAAACCTGCGTAGAGAAGTACAAATGATATCTCAAATACATGATATATATGTGGTATGGGCGCAGCCATCCATAGCAGAGTATACAATAATCCAGATCGAAGGCATGGACGCAACCATCCAGTGAGGATTGATAAATAGACTCAGGTATGGTCGCAGCCATCCAGTGAATGAGTCATGTAACTAATCATAATAATCCACAAAATCGCAGCCTGGATTCTAAACAGACGAAATCCAGGGTCTTGCGCTCCATCTCGACCCGAAAAAAGTACAAGTTCAAGCATGCGAATGAGTGAGCTGAAGTCGAACATGCAAGAACATCGTCTGATTACCAGCCAATGATGAAAGTTGTTAACAGATGCGAGAGGTACCACCAATAATGACAATGGCCCTCAAGTACTATAGGTACAATCTACGGCATGCGAATCAATGAGGCGACATCGAACACCCATATAATCAATGTGATAAGAGCTTGCAATAGTCGAAAACCTTATGAATAGGGCTTCAAGAACCTGCCATTGAGGCATCGGGCTCAAGGTACCGAGAGAAAAGGAGTCTCTAGATCGCGCTTTCGGATATTTGTGTTGATCGACGAGGAAGTGATCTTAATCGAAGGTGGGCCATAGTGTTTCCCACATCATCGACGCGGGGAACGAGAGGAACATAATGTATTTTTGAATCAAGATCGGATGAGGGAATCGGAGGAAGGTTGGAGATTCTGCGAGGTCCTTCTCTTGAACATATCGGTGGCACGACAATGGATTTGGCAGGTATTTTACATCAAAAGATCAAAGGTCATGATGACAAAGGAAAAGAAGCGAGATGAGAGAGAGGTCAAAATGGATTACCCAAACCCACGGAGGCAAGTGGAAAAATGAGATGAGATGTCCCTAACTTTGAAAGCAGTACGAGACAAGTGCCATAATTTCAGGGCGACATACGTCGACACGACAATGATTTTGGTTCCATTTCCCCCACCATTTACGGCAAGTACCTCTTTATTTTTACAAGCTTGAAGAAGAGGATACCATATTCTTGCTATATAAGTCCAACCTAGTGCATTTAAGGAGCCCTAGGAAGGAGAAACTTGAATATCGTCATTACGATTGAATCCAATGTCATCAGGGTTTAACGAGTTTGACAAAGGAAGAACTCGATGTCTTTTCATGTTTAGAGAGTTTGAAAAGACAACAGAAAAGTAAACTCCAACGGTCCCTTTTCGTAAATAGTTCCTCAAACCCGAAAAGGTAGAAAACAATATCTGAGAAAACCTCCTAGTCGCGATAGGCTAGGCTATTCCTTTTTCGTAAATAATCTATCCCAGCCCGAAAAAGGGGTAAACGTATACTGGGTAGATGTCGTTTCGCAGCCACTTTAACGAGATAAAAAAGACAAGCGACTTGGCAATATTTTCATGTTTAGAGAGTCAGAAAAGAGTTGAAAGATGACTCCTCCTGGAGGAACAAGTGGTATAAAGGGTAGCAACTGGTTCCGGTCATGGTGGAACTTCTCAGAACAAGTAAAGGTTAAGAGGCTGGCTAACAAGACCACTCATCGCAGCAGTTCCTCAGGAACGGGTAAAACAACCAAGTGAAGGCATATGATCGGCCAGGAAGATAGTGACGATGGAATGAGAAAACCAAGGCTCATCTGGCAAAACAGGCTGATAAAATGGCAATCACAAGAGGTAAAATGGGAAAGGTTTCATTTTTACACAAGCTTGAAATCAGGAAACTCTGCTTGAAGTTGGTTTCATTTTTACACAATCTTGAAACAAAGATAAACTATGCTTGAAAATGGTTTCATTTTTACACAAGCTTGAAACAGAAACAAACTATGCTTGAAAAAGTAAGCATGCCCCCAGCATGGTGACTCAATTCGAGGTACATGCCCTCCAAGCTTCAGTCCATATGAAAGGCAGATGGAGTGAAGGTTCAAGTTACGAGATCTAAGAAATACTCGACTGGGATTTTATGAGATCTGATCAAAGACTCGAATTGAACAAGAACGTGTTTCATTATTTTAACGTGGTTGAAACATTAAAAGAACTATCCTCAGACACCTTTTTTCATGGTTTAAGGAGCTTGGAACAAGATAAGGAACTTTTCTCCCCAGCTTGTTTCATTTTTTAAGGAGCTTGACACAAGAAAACAAACTGCGCTTCGACAACCTTGTTTCATTTTTTAAGGAGCTTGACACAAGACAACGAACTGTGCTCCAACAACCTTGTTTCATTTGTTAAGGAGCTTGACACAAGACAAGGAACTCCGCTCCGACCAGCTTGTTTCATTTTTTAAGGAGCTTGACACAAGACAAGGAAATATGCTCCGACCAGACCCGGTTTCATTTTTTAAGGAGCTTGACACAAGAAAAAGAACCATGCTCCAACCAGCGTGTTTCACTTTTTAAGGAGCTTGACACAAGACAAGGAACTGTGCTCTGACCAGCTTGTTTCATTTTTTAAGGAGCTTGACATAGGAAAGGAACTGTTCTCCGACCAGCTTGATCATAATGAATAAGAGGTCATCGCTTCCAAGAGTTCCACTCTTGATGGAAGGAAAACATCCTGGAAGTCATGACCCAATGCCCCCAGCATACTATGCACGACGGCATCATCACTGAGTACCGGCACGGAGTAGGTAGCCACATAGTTGACCTGCGGTGGGGCAGATACAACGGGAGGATAAAAACTAGGAATGGATGATGGCGGGCCAGCTGCCATATCAGGACCAGAGAATGAAAGCTGATCAATGGTCACGATCCGTCCTTCATGCGGAAAACAGACCACACGAAAAAGGGAGGAGACAAGTGCTCCCATGGCATAGGTGTAATCGCGCCCCAAGAACAAATTGAAATCCAAAGGGCCTGGAACAACCATCACGTCCATATGGATGGTTTTACCTCCCAAAGTAATAGGTAACCTCGGTTGACTAGTTCTTCTGTTAAATGCCAACAGATTCTGCGTAACGGGCGCAAGCGGCGGTGAATCGAAGCTTGCCAGGTAGTCGAGGATAGAACACTAAAAGATGCGCCTTCATCTATAATGGTGCTGGGTACGACCAGACCAAAATCTTGTACTGTTATCTCGAAAGGCACATAAAACGGAAGGTGGTATCCTACAAATCGACTCCAATCAAAGGAAGCGACCAAACTACTTGGAGGGGCTACCATCGAACTGAGATGGTCTTCCCTTGGTGTTATGGAAGAAGAAGGAGCATCCTCCACGACCTCCATCTCGAAGGAGGGAGGAGTATCCTCTGGGACCTCCATCATGGGAGGCGGAGAAGTGACTTCTTGAGGTATAGGGACAGGAGAATCTTTCTCCAAGTCCAAAGAATCTGAAGAAACAAGAAGAACATGAGGGGTGTGAGATCCACTCTCAACGGAGAAGACCTGGTGCACCGCAGGCGGGTCCAACTCAACCGATCCCATGACTAATGGTTGGTCGGGAACGGATTCCTGAATCTGAATTTCCGAGGGAGCGGGATCAACCAAGGATGACTCTTGACCAATCGTAGCATCAGCTGGTGGAGGACTCAAAGAAATCCGATTATAACCAGCTAGAAGGCGTGGTGTAGAACCGGTTAAATTGTCCAAAACTCTCTTGGCTTCATCCATATACGGACAAAGGTGAATGGCATGGTGCCCTTCACACAACTTACAGGGATTGGTGAGCTTACCCTGCTTCTTAGGAGTCTTACTAGCACTGGTTGAAGACGTGCCCCCAACCTGACTCCCAGAAGCCAAAGGAAACGGTGGATGACCGTTGGACCATACTTCGAGCACCTTGGGAATGCCAGGGAAATCTCGAAGAAGATGGTTTCTCATGCACAACATGCAAGGGAACTTGACTTTCCGTGGAGGGTTGGAAGGTTTATCAAGAGGAGATGTTTCGGAAGCAGTAGCTGCACTCTTAGCCTCTCGCTTATCAGACTTCTTCTTCTTGGTCTTCTTCTTCTTCTTCTTATCCACCTGGTTACTAGAATCCAGACTTTCACCAGGCGAAGTAGAAGAGGAGGATGCAGAAACAGGCGAAGAAGGGGAGAGGAGCACCTTGAAATCAACATGACGTTGTTCAGGCAGAGAAACTGATTGAACAGTAGCCGAGACATTCGGGACCACAGAGGTTGAAAAAAACCAAACAGGCAACCCAACAGTTAACCCAGGAAGGGACAACGTTGCCATATAAGGAGCACCAACATTCCCAAAAAGAGGAAAATGACCAGGATTCCCATCGGAGGGGATTCCTTAGTTGATGAACTCTGGAAAAGTTTCCATTAGAAAGAATCTTCAGAACAACACCCTAAGGAAACTAACTTTAACTAGGAATATTTCGTGGGCAGTTAATTTTTAAAACATCGAAACAAAACTCTACCGTTTCATATTTTAAGAGTCAAGAAACAGGCAAAAGGTGACTCTATCACTTTCAGATTGGAAACAAGCGTGAAAGGACAAGCGCTTGATGACCTTTTCAAATTTAAAGAGTCAGAAAAGATCGAAATGACTACTCATGAATTCTAGGCAAAGGGTGTACCAAATAACCGTGAACTGCAATATACACCTTGGTTTCAAAATGAAAGAGAAATCAACCAAGGACTTAACGTACGTGCAGGAAATCTCCCCGAATGATGTGTCCGGTGTATCACGGGTATAGGGCGGCAGACTCGACTTCCTATGGATAAAGGATAGAAACCTAGTGGGGTATCCCTTTATATATGCGACGGTACGGGGAGCACAAGTCCGTGATAGCGCTGTCTAAAGCCAAAAAGTGAACGACAGCTACTAGGTTTAATGATGCCGGAACACGTCTCTAACCTAGACCTCTAAATATTTCGTTAATTTTTCAATGCTGCCTTAGTGTAAATTGAATAAATTTTATAGTTGATATTCAATTATGTCTCAGTTTCAAGGCCCTACCATATGTCATTTGATAATCTCCTATATGAAACTATATGAGAAAAGAAAAATTTTCAATTCGATGAATTCTATCTAGTTAAGGGAAGAGTTTCAAACAATGATGCAATAGACAACAACACTGTAAACGAAACTTTTCCAACCTATATGACTTTCACTATCCAAAAGTAATTTCAAACATTCAACGATGCGAATAATGCAATGTAATCTATGCAAAATCCTCTTTTTTGAAAACTATGCAATTGTAATCTATGCACAATTTCATTTTCCTTTTCAAATGATAAGAATGAACTCAATGCATTTTTCGATGAAATGAGAATCTACTTAATGCATGCTTTTAATGAAATAGAATGCACTCAATGCGATTTCTAGTTTTCAATCATTAAACAATGTAATCTAAGTTCAATGATGGATCTCAAAAAAAAAAATTCAATGCAATGTCATCTAATGCATTTTAACGAAAAGAAAACTATGAGACGAAAACTAAAAGAACACAAATCTCCTTAATGAAGGATGAAGGCAAAAGGGCTGCAAAAAAACACAAAGAATGCAATCGTTGTTTCAAAACACTTTGTAACGAAATTCCTCAAAATGTGACAAAACACAAAGAGGACTTCCAAAGCATGAGATCAAAACAAGGCATTCATTCCCTTTTACATGAAACAATCATGGAGAGAAGACATTTCAAACAATGAGCAATGTAATCTATGCTCATACAGTGAAAATAATAGAAGGGAAAGACACACTGGTGAAGGATTTAGAGAAAAAGTCTCAATTTCCACACACCCTGAAATTGACACGACTTTATCATTGACAACTAGCACCAACTGGCGCGACTTGCTCACTGACAACTAGTGCCAATGGAAAATTGGCGCGGGTTGCTAACTGACAACAAGCGCCAACGCCTGAAAATGAAAAAACAAAGAATTTCTCCCAACCAAGACCAAACTCACCACTTCAAGCAGAATCTCCAAGACTCAAATGAACCATGTAATCTAGGCTCAAAGCGAGACAAAGCGGAATTCGAATGAAGAAGAAGCCAATCATTCAAATAACGCAATAAAACGATAGACAACCACCAAACGAATGCAGAGAAGCAATCACAAAGTTGACTGAACAGATAGAAACCACAAACTCCCAAGGGAGGCTCGACGCACAATAACACCTAAATTCCCTAGGGCTAGAATGTAAAATCGATAGAAACAGGCAAACAACCAAAGGAAGAAGGTCACAGTCAGTCAAACAAGGTTCCAGAACACTCAAGCAGTCAAAAAAATGAAACAAAAACCATAGATCAAGCTTAGAAAGCTCAAAACCGAGCAAACCCTAGCACCTTTCAGCATTGGCGCGACTGTCAGGCTGAAACTAGCGCCATAACAGGATTGGCACGGGTAGTAAACTGGAAAATAGCGCCAATTGGCGTGACTGTCAGGCTATTTAGCGCACCAGTCAAGTTTGCTATGAAAAAATAAAAATAAGCAATCCAAGAAGCAGACCAGTGATGTTGGAGCTCAAACCAAAAGCCAAACTCACGAAAAGAGCCAGCCAAAAGAGCTGATCAAGCAAGCAAAGTCAAGAATCGACCGAAAATACAAGACAATACTCCAAGTGTTCATTTCATAAACTAGACCGAAGATTGACTAAAGCAACATTGATCTACTTCGCTAATGCAGAGTAAGAGCATTTCGAAGGCTATCTGGCTAGCTTCAGGCTTCGTCTGTAGTTTATAAAGCAAACAACAAGCAACTCCCCAGTGAAGTTGCCAATTTGTTGTGGAGGTAAATCCCCTCTGTGGACAGAGGCGATCCCTACTAGCCCATATCGGGTTTAGCAACAATCGTAACACACTAAGGCACAGGTTCCTAATTACAATAAACCAACTTGCGAAGAAGGCCTACCTTAGGTCCAACGCGGTTGTCGTTGCAGAAAGGATAGTGCTCTCGATCCCTTGCTCCGACAGGTCACAATTCCACCACTTGACGCGATCGAACACCTGCACGTACAAGAAACACGACGAACATACGAGCGTAAAACCATATAATTGCAATTATGTGTCAGTCGGAGAAGACACAACTCATGATCATAATGAACAATACGAGTGGAACCATAACCAATAGTCACTTATCATTAATTCATACAAAGGAAAATACAACCAGGCTCTAACGCTGAACCTTCCTTCGGCGGGTCGTCAGCGGAATACGTCTTAGTAAAGCTTGTCGGGAATGGGGACAAGCCTCTCTCTTCAATCTTCAATCTCCTTGCTATGGATTTGGCACTATGAAGACTATCAAAGCTCTTGCAGCATTCTGAAGGCTCTTGGAGACTCTTGGAGACTAGCTTGCAAAGGGAAATGGCAAGCTTATATAGATGGTGGAAGGGGAGTTGGGATCTCTACAATCATGGGATTGGCCCTATCCTCAAGGAAGCTTCCATGAGAGGTGGTAAACTACTTCTTCTACATGGAAATCCGGAGCTAAACGTCCCAACCCAATTTAGAGACCAGTTCAGGAGTTGGTTAAAGTCAATCTTCCGCCATTTATTTTTTTAAAACACCCTTTATTAAGCCTGGCGCGAGTGCAACTCTGAGACAGAGCGCCAATTGGCGCGCCCTCTTTGAAGAATTTACCCCATTGGCGCGGGTATAACACAGGCTAGTCACGCCAAGGATGAAAAGGCTATTTTTAGGGTTTTTCACAAGGAGATGTCTTCAGGGAAATGAAAGTCCATGTCTAGGGGAATTCCATGAAAGTGTTTTCAGGTTATGTCACTGCTCATAGGTCACGGAATGAGCCCTCCAATGTGTGGGATGGGGAATTGCAGGGACGGTGAAAAATTGTTGTGTAACACCGACCACAACACACCCATAGTAATACACCATCGGGTGGTTTCACCAAGGACAGGATCTCTGTGTCAGCCAGCAGTGCCACCTCCCCTACAACATCAAGCCCTTCATAGATGAGGTATTATGTGACATTGCTCCTCTTGATCTTCGTGATGTATTATTAGGCCACCCATACTTGGGGAAGCAACATGTTGTGTATGAGTCTCGACCTCATGTTGTTATTGTTACTTTGGTAAATAAGTTGTACATGATACCGGAGGTAGCACCCCTTGTCACCATTTCTTTAGTTACTGCAAAAAAATGCAGTAAGCTCATTTCCAAAACCGGGAATTTTTTTTCCTAATGATCTGCCCTCAGGTCAAGAAGAAGACTGTGGCCACGACCTCCAGACAGGGCTCCTATGCACGACAACAAAAAATGGACAAGGTTGTGGAGGAATACGGGGACATCTTCACCTCACCCGCAAGGGTGCCTCTGCACTGTCAGGTCAAGCACCCCATCTATTTGGTCCCAGGTGCGTCACTAAATCTATGCATTTATGTATATTTATGTATTTTATTATGTTCCTTCATAATTCTCTTTTAGTGGTATCAAAGTGGTCTTCTATTTCTCGATCCTTCTTTGCATGTTGTTGTGCTCAACTTAGTGTTCCTAAATTGAGTTCATTAATTGTCAACTAGGGCTAGTAAACTGCTGAAGTGTGGTGCACTGTATGTGCCTAGGTATTTATTTCTCACTATGTTGTGTTTAGTGTTTTTAGGATGTTTTTGATTTTATGGTTTTTATGTTGAAAAAGAGCTAAGAAGTTTACACTAAAACAGAGTGAAACTATTCTAAACTAGGTGTGCACTAAAGGATAGAAAATGCAAAGCTTGATAAGGACTCATAGAAAAGAAACAAATCACAACATGAACTCAGTAACCCATATCATGAACTCATCCAATTCATTCGTTTAGAGATATGTTGGAATAGCTTGAGAAAATGATAAGTTTTTAGTGCAATTGAGGTTTTCCTAAGTCAACAATCAACTCACAATGTTACAACATCTCATCCATGGTTAAAGGTTTATTGGAACATAATTGGAAAAGAACATTTGTAGCACAATAAGATTTCTACTCTAAACTAACTTCTAATTCTATTCTGCAACTCAATTTAGCACTACTAGGCCTCATTCAAAAGTTATAGATTTCTTTTTAGAATAGTCTTTGAGAAAAGGCTTGTTCGTGAAATTGTAAAAAGGTTGCAAAATACTCAAGGCCTTAAACTGTTATTGATAGTTCCTGTCCATATGATGATGTATTAATAGGAATTTAGAACAAGAATATTTTGTAAATAATGAAGACCGTGGTATCTAAATTTAACAACTAATACAATTTAAAATGCAATGGATAACAACTAAACTAGAATGCTAATACAGTGAACTAAGACTAAACTAGAGTGCTATTATCTAACTTGAAATGAATTGGAACTGAACTAGAATGATACTAATACAGTGAACAGAGTTAAACTAGAGTACATGTTGAGTCTCAAAAGTGTTTTCCATATTCATACATATTTCCATTATGTCATAACCATTTAATTCTTATTTCATAGCCATCTGACCTAAAACCCTACATCAAGTAACCATTTTCATAAATATATGGGTTAGGATCCTTGTTTTCCAAAGTTATTTATTTTATGTATTTAAAGTGAATTAATGATTAGAAACTAGAAAATTAACATAGTTTCATATATCTATATATGTGTTATGAGTTTTGTGACATGTGTAGGTCAAAAGGAGACTTCTAGAAGACCCTTATGTGGCACTCTAAGGCCAAATTCGAATTTGGTTGGAGAAGATCATGGGATCATGAGAACATGTGTCTCATTTCCTTGTTGTATTGAAACTCTAAGAGGATGTGTCTCATTTTTAAGTTGTGTTGAAACTCTAGAAAGACATGTGTCTTACCATTTCCTATTTTGATTGTAACTCTAGAGATGGAGGGAGAGATTCATGGACTTCCATTAATGAGATAACTCCTCATATTTTGTATAAATAGGAGAAGTTTTCTCCTATCATGGGTAATGAAAAAGTAGTGAAAAATAGGAGAAGGAGAGAAAGGAATAGAGAGTCTTTTGTAACAAAGCTTAAAATGGAATGGGATGTAGATTTGTGAGGTTTTCAATAAAGAAATTCAGTTCTTTGATGCTGTTTTGATTACAATTTTAAGGAGTTGAAGCTAAGGATTTCACCAAATTGGTAGCAGAGGGCCCCTGCTATCCAAGGAGGCTTCTACATGCTTTCTAGATAAGTAGCTTTTAATTCATGTTTTGCATTATTTGTTAACTAAAAGATCCTCATTATCTTACAACCATTCTTTTTCTTAAAAAACTCTTCCAACATATCAATATTAGATGAAAGATATTTGGTTGTATCATGTTGAGTTAATTAGCATTTTCTATTTTGCAATTAGATTAAAATATCTTCATTATCTTACAATCATTCTTTTTCTTATAACGCTCTTCCAACATATCAATATTAGATGAGAGAGATTTGGTTGTATCATGTTGAGTTAATTAGCATTCTCTGTTTTGCAATTAGATTAAAAGATCCTCATTATCTTACAACCATTCTTTTTCTTAAAAGCTCTTTCAACATATCAATATTAGATGAAAGAGACTTGGTTGTATTATGTTGAGTTACATTTCATGTTCATTTGCAAGCTAGGATATCCATGGATTAGAATGTTCTGTTTTTCACCATTTTCCTAATTAAGGATAGAATTTACAATTACACTCTGTTTTGAGTCCAAGGTTTCCTTTTCTTTTCTTTTTGACATAGATTTGATTTCATATTTTGAACATAAGTACTAAAAAGACAAAAACCCCCAAAAACATCAATAAAATACATACAACGAAGTAAGGAAGAGGTCACTTAAGCACATATAGTGCACCACACTTCATCAGTTTACTAGCTCTGGTTGATAATTTATGTTAGAAATTTAGGACACTAAATTAACTACACATTTTGGCGCCGTTGCCGGGGAAGTGTAATTAGGAGACCTTATTTCTTACATCTAAAAAAAAAAAATTAATAATTCTTGAGTATGCTCTCCTCCTGCACTTTGTGTGATCTGGAGGATCAAAAAAATGATTGTTATGTAAAAAAAATAATAATAATTCTTGAGTCTGCTCTCCTCCTGCACTTTGTGTGATCTGGAGGATCAGAAAAAGAATTTTTATGTAAAAAAAAAAAAAAAAAAGACAAAATAAACTTCATCATTTCAATTGATTTAATAAATAAAATAATAATAATAATAATAATTTGTTTTCATCATTTCATTTGATTTTGTTTAATGAAATATATATGTGTATTTTTAAATTTTCGAAAATATAACATACATAATTTTATTAAACAAATCAATTATTATATATATATATATATATTGTTTTGTTTATTAAAATATATATGTATATTTTTAAATTTTTGAAAATATATATATAATTTTAATAACAAATCATTTAAAAAAAAAAAAAATCAATAATTAAAAAAAACAACAAATGCCATAACATGGCTCATGACAAAACAAAAAGGACGAATAGTGAGGACGATTGTTAAAAACAGGGATGATTCAAAACTTTGGGGTCATGCTTTGCAGGCCAAGGTGGGAAGTCGTTTGATAGAGCTCCTACTACAAGCAACCTTCATACAACCTCCTCTTGATCAGTCTGCAGAAGGACCTCCAGAAATTAGACCTGCATTTAAACACAGCAGTGAAAACCCCAACCGCAAGCACAATACAGCGACAACAATTCTTTAAGCCGTGACTGGCGACGCAATCCTTCAAGCCCATGCGCGAGAATCCAGCTTCAATATCAATCTGTAAACAAAAACATGTAATTTCAAATGTTCTTTGTATAGATGCCAGCCAAAATCTGTTGGAAAATCCATCTTTTTAACAGAGGAATTCGGATTGAAATTAAACTATGCGCTGGCATTGTATTGCTTTGACGTTAGACAAGTGGGCACATTTGCAAATTCCTAAGTGATAAAAGTCGTGATGCTATCACAATAATGAGAGTGTGGCCATAATAACCACCAAGAAACGCTGACTTTTCGAAGCGAGAAATGAGTCTTACAGATTGAAAATGAGCAAATGTTTCGGGCTAATTTATCTCTCTTCATATGGTTTGGCTCTGAGACAACTTTTAATTCAAGCTGGTGCAAACAGAAGCACAATTGGTCTTTGAAAATATCTGTAATTCAAGCCAGTGGCAAATCGCAGAAAATGGCACAATGGATGGTGGCACGGGATTGCAAACAGAGGATATCCAATGCAATTTTTTTTGAAGATTACAAAAGCACACGGAACCATGTTGAATATTAACCCATTGGCAAATAAAAGCAAATGAGCACCATGGAAGACACGGGTTAGCGGTCAAAAGAATATTTCATGCAAATCAAGAAGCAGATGGGCATACTACGGAAGACAGAAAAACGCAAAACAGAGAAAAACGTAAAACTTTGAAAGCACGAATTGGCCAAACGGAGGTAAATTTGGAAAAAATAAAACATGGGTTTTTTCGCCAATAGGGTCAATTAGATAACCCAAAAATCGTTTTAAGAAATTCATGGCGGTATGGGAGAACTTCTCGGTTCTTTGAATCCCATTTTTGCCTGCCGCGTGAGGAAAAACGGTTTTTTTTTGCACAATAGAGAGTTTGAACGGCACTCTGCATTAATTTCACCCATAATCTGAGAAAGAATAATTTTAATTGAAATCAAAGTCTTATTGTGGCATTCAATCTACATTTCACACGATTTTGATAAATCGAAGAGTTCAAATCGACTTTGTTGACTTTCTGAATGTTGATTTTGTTGTGATTAATTCTTCATTCAATGTTTTTAGTTTTTATTTTTAGTTTTCTTATTTAATAAATTGTTCTGTTTAATAAAATCATATATGTATATATATTTTTTTAAATGTAACATATATAATATTTAAAAATAAAAATAAAAAAATTGTATTTTTCAATTTTTTTATTTAAAAATAATAATAATAATAATAATTTGCATTTCTCCTTTTCAATTTTGTTATTTAAAAAATAAAAAATAAATAAAAAATAAAAAATTTGAATCGATGAAATGAATAAATTATTTGCTCACTTTTCTGAAGGTATTGATTAATTTTGGACTGATGATGAAAGATGAATGGCTAACTTTTTATTCAAGATTGTTAGCTACAGAAACCGTTGTCATTCTGCAGCTAAAGTCCAATTTCGCAGCTGTTCTCCAATTCTACAGCAGAAAAAACCTCATTGTTCAAATCAGTCTAACTTTCTCATACAAAATCAGATTTTGATGATTCAAGTGTCGTTGGAAAGGTCTCAACAATATCTACACAGTGAGAAATCCATCATTAGAGTTTGAAATGGTAAATAATGAAATAAATTGCTAAAAAGAAGCAACATTCAACTTGAGGCACTAATTCCAAAACATGTATAAATGCTTTTGATTTTTCCTTTGAGAACTTGTTTCATTAATACAAATTCTTAGTTTTGTATGTAAATATCATAACTAGAGAGATCTATCACCTCTCTCCTTTGATAATCTTACATTCCATTGCAGAAGAAGTATTAGTTTTTTTTGCAGGTTCTAGGAGGAAGGACAAATGACTACAAGAGAATGGTGTCTCCTTAAGAGACCAATTTGTTTCATAAGAGGATGATCAACAACAAAGAGGAAATACGCTGATGCAAAATCAGATCCAAACACTTGAAAAACTTTCAGATACTATTGTCTCCATCACATCCATACCTCATAATAAACCATTCACCTCATTTCACTTCATATTTTCCATTTACATTCACATCCACTTTCCATTTCTTTTTGTCCATTCATAGCCACAAATAAAAGCAAGAGGCTTATTCACATGCTTATTGCCCATTTTCCATTTCTACTCTCCATTGCCATCTTCCATTTTCATTTTCCATTTCTTGTCATTTCCATTCCGCAAATAAGCCCTGCTTCAATGCAAATTATTGAGTCCATAGTCCTTTGAGTCTAAGTTCTTTGTAAAAACACCTTGAGGCTTGCATGCCTTAATGGCAAGTTCTCATGCTGACAAACAATGGGAATACATTAATGTCCCTTGTTCGTCAGATCTTCTAGGTGACTCGACATCGGCAAAATCATTCGTACCTAGTAAGATGTGTTTGGGCATCTTGACTCTCATTGTCATCAATGGTGAGAGTTCTCGTGTTGACTAGTGGCATCCATTAATGGCCACTAAGTCAGCAATTTCCTACTATGTTCGACATCAGAACATCTTTTCACATAGTAGGAATTGTGCCAATGAGTTTTGAAGACATGAAGACTATTATTTTCAGCATTTTGGAGCAGATTCAACAAGTTTTAGTAGAAACAATAAAAAGTCATCTCATCTCTTTATCATGACTCCTCTTGTTCAGCCACTTGAAGAAGAATATGATCAGAATTTTGCAGCCACCACACATACACAACTCATCCACATTTAAGGTAAGTGAAGGTATGTTGTTTTCTAATTTTTAGTCATGTAATTCATTAGAATGCTAAAATTGTAACTTTGGAAAAATTCTTCACTCCCTTTCTCACATTGTCATATCTTTAGTTGGGAGGAAAGGGACATCATTTCATATCCACATGTCATACACTATCACACATTTTAATTTCATTTCCACCCACATATACTTCCCAACCAACTATTGTTGCAACATGATCCAAAAGATTATATGCCTTGCAAATGATCAATTCATTGATGAAGTAATTGATTCTAAATGTTTTCATGAACTTTGATGCAACAAGGAAAATAAAGCATTGTTACACAAGAACCATTGCTCAAAAAAAAAATTGTTGTCACACAAGAACCAACCATTAAAAATATATATATATATATATATATATATATATATATATATGTTGCAATCAAATGTATTATACTTTGCCAAAAAGAAAATATCAAGAAGCAAAGTTTGGAACGAATCTATATGAGTCAAAACTCATAAAAGATCAACTCATGGACAAATGAATCATTGCAATAGTTGCATGAGGACATGCAACAACTTCAGTTGGGGGTATGTTGAATCTCAAAAGTGTTTTCCATATTCATACATATTTCCATTATGTCATAACCATTTAGTTCTTATTTCATAGCCATTTGACCTAAAACCCTACATCAAGTAACCATTTTCATAAATATATGGGTTAGGATCCTTGTTTTTCAAAGTTATTTATTTTATGTATTTAAAGTGAATTTATGATTAGAAACTAGAAAATTAACATAGTTTCATATATCTATATATGTGTTATGAGTTTTGTGACATGTATAGGTCAAAAGGAGACTTCTAGAAGACCCTTATGTGGCACTCTAAGGCCAAATTCGAATTTGATTGGAGAAGATCATGGGATCATGAGAACATGTGTCTCATTTCCTTGTTGTATTGAAACTCTAAGAGGATATGTGTCTCATTTCTTAGTTGTGTTGAAACTCTAGAAAGACATGTGTCTTATCATTTCCTATTTTGATTGTAACTCTAGAGATGGAGGGAGAGATTCATGGACTCCCATTAATGAGATAACTCCTCATATTTTATATAAATAGGAGAAGCTTTCTCCTATCAAGGGTAATGAGGAAGTAATGAAAAAGTAGTGAAAAATAGGAGAAGAGAGAAAGGAATAGAGAGTCTTTTGTAACAAAGTTCAAGATGGAATGGGATGTAGATTTGTGAGTTTTTCAATAGAGAAATTCAGTTCTTTGATGCTGTTTTGATTACAACTTTAAGGAGCTGAAGAATTTCACCAAATTGGTAGTAGAGGGCCCCTGCTATCCAAGGAGGCTTCTACATGCTTTCTAGATAAGTAGCTTTTAATTATGTGTTGTTAGCTTTTAATTCATGTCTTGCATTATTTGTTTAACTAAAATATCCTCATTATCTTACAATCATTCTTTTTCTTAAAACGCTCTTCCAACATATCAATATTAGATGAAAGAGATTTGGTTGTATTATGTTGAGTTAATTAGCATTTTCTGTTTTGCAATTAGATTAAAAGATCCTCATTATCTTACAATCATTCTTTTTCTTAAAACGCTCTTCCAACATATCAATATTAGATGAGAGAGATTTGGTTGTATTATGTTGAGTTAATTAGCATTTTCTGTTTTGCAATTAGATTAAAAGATCATCATTATCTTACAATCATTCTTTTTCTTAAAACGCTCTTCCAACATATCAATATTAGATGAAAGAGATTTGGTTGTATCATGTTGAGTTAATTAGCATTTTCTGTTTTGCAATTAGATTAAAAGATCCTCATTATCTTACAATCATTCTTTTTCTTAAGACGCTCTTCCAACATATCAAAATTAGATGAAAGAGACTTGGTTGTATTATGTTGAGTTATATTTCATGTTCATTTGCAAGCTAGGATATCCATGGATTAGAATGTTCTGTTTTTCACCATTTTCCTAATTAAGGATAGAATTTACAATTACACTCTGTTTTGAGTCTAAGGTTTCCTTTTCTTTTCTTTTTGACATAGATTTGATTTCATCTTTTGAACATAAGTACTAAAAAGACAAACCCCCAAAAACGTCAATAAAATACATACAACGAAGTAAGGAAGAGGTCACTTAAGCACATATAGTGCACCACACTTCATCAGTTTACTAGCCGTGGTTAATAATTTATGTTAGCAATTTTGGACACTAAATTGACTACACAGTACCATTATCAAGCTTGGAATATAGTGACAGAATTAAACTAGAATGACATCTACCTCTTGAGTATTGACTGAGCCAAAATGCAACTAATTCTATGAAAAACTACAGCCCTGTCTTGTTCAAGATGAGTGATATTTTGAAATAGTTTGTACAAACAAGTCTCGCTGTATCATTCATTGCAAATGGGCATAAAAACATAACAATACGCAGGTAAACTAAAACACTACAGCTAAGTCTTATCCAGAGTTAGTGATATTTTGGAAGAGATTAATGAGAATAGGACTAGCTATAACAACTAATTGTAATTGAACACAAAAAAACGTAAAGTTCTAAATTGCTACAATTATGCCTCATTCCGGATTAGTAATATTTTGGAATACTTCATGAGAACAAAGCTAAACTGTAGTATCAAATGTAAGCAAAGTTCAGAAAACTATTTAAATTGAGAATGAAACAAAGCTATGGCTACTTATCTAAACCAAATGCATAACGCTTCACGGATAGTAGGGGCCCTCTACCACTGGATCAGCACGCGGATCTGCTCAAGATTGACTCAGCTCGTGCAATAAAATGATGTTTCTTTCATTAAAGGAGAAATAACTTCAAAACAGAGTGTTTCAGACTTTTAAGATCTAGCAACCAAAAACAAAATCTAACCAATAGTTTCTCGGTCTCCTGAGTCATACTTATAATGAAATTACATAACTACTTCTTGAGAAAAACAGGGATAAGTGTCTTTCCCATTCCTAATCAAATTAAAACTCTTATTAACAGTCTTGTGCTTTACTGTGGACATCTGTAGAGTCCGTGTTTTGATAGGAAACTGCCTCTCTTCTTCGTGCATAACCGCTTTGATACTTTAACTCAGACTTCGTGGGGAGCAACAAATGATGAGGGAATGATGTGGAATACGAACATATGTGTTTTTCCCTAAGATGACACCTGGAACATGCGTAGACATGAAAACAGCTGCAGAATCGGCAACTAGCTACAGAATGTCTGCATTCTGTAGCTAGGTGCAGTCAAAAAGTACTACAATAACGAAATCATGAAAACATAGTAAGTTAGACATTATATACAATCTCAAAGCAATTTCAACTAATATTATTGATCATTTAAGCCTGAAATTAATAATGGACAAAGGAAATGAAGTGGAATGTGGTGGAAGAGAAGAACATCTTTGAAGCTCAACATACCCCCACTGCTAGGTTCTTGCATGTCCTCATACAACTATTCCATGAACTCTGAGACCTCTGCAAGGACATCCAACCCTCTTCTTCTGCTTTGCCTGGCAGTCATTGGCCTTCTGGGCTTCCTTATGACTAACTTGAATCTCAAATTTGTGAGTGCCCTGGTTAACCTTTTATTTTTATTTTTCAATTTTTCACTGACCTTGTACAACTTTTGCAATTGTAGAGACAGAGTTGAATTCATATCAGTTTTTAACTTAACCTGCTCCCTTAGAATTTCATTCTCATTCTTGGTATGCCTGTTGAGTACTTCTAACTCATATTTATCTCTTCTTAGGATATCAATTGCAGATTTTGGTGGACTAGGAGTTCTGTCTCTACTTTCTGGAGCTCTCTTCTCCAGTGTCTCAACATAATTGTAAATTTCTTGCTGTGCTGGATCTATTTCAGGAGCTTCTTCATCAAAATCCTCCTCATACTGATGCTCAGGTGTTTTTTCATCCTCAATGTTTATAATTCCAGTTTGTCTAACCTCTGTTTTCTTTAGTATCCCTCTAAGTCTGTGGCTCCGTCTTGGTTGAGATGGCCCTTCTCCTTTTTCTCTGGCAGATTTCCTTATTATCCTCTCTTTCTTAAGCTACTTCTTAATTTGGGCCAATTTCTCAGAAATCATTTCTTCACTATCCTCTTATATTGTTTTACCAGTTTCAGTTTTAGTTTTTGAGGTTTTCCATCTTCTGATTCTTTTTGTAGATTTGTCTTCAGGTGGAGGTTCCTTGGGTTATTCAAAGTGATTTCTCACTAAGAACTCATCCCAATTATCTCTCATTTTTCTCAAATGATGTTCAATCAAGATTTTGACTAAACCATGGTGGTATAAGGTTGTTTCTAGAAATTGAACTCTCTTTTGAACACTTGAGGTCATTTTCTTTAAACTATGAAGCAAGAAAAATGGCAAGTTGATTTCTTCTTCTAAGAAATGCATCATTAACCGAATATCGTAAACATAGAAGGTACCAAATCTACCTTCACAAGTGATAAATTTTTGCAAAATGAGTAACATGTTCCTCCACTTATTCTTTAATGCCGAGCTAGGAATACCCTTTTTAAAAATGGAAACATCCATACCTGGTGACTTGAGTATTTGCTTCCATGTCTCGTTATGGAATTATCTATTTTTGAACCACCTTTCTCCTTGTCTAAGTAGTTTCGTTGTCTCTGCAATGAAAGCCTCTGTAACAGTGAATTTAATGTCTCATATTTCGACCTCGGCTCCATTGAAGGACCTTGCAAATGTTTTAGTCACCTCTTTGTGAAAACCAATAAATTTTTCCAAAAATTGCAACCACCCGGCTTGCTGTAACATTTCTCTGATTTGTGGATACCCCTCCGAGTACTTAGTTCCAACCGGTTCAGTCCTCACTATGAGTCCCATAGTTTTTCTTTCCAATCTTCAAATTACTGCTCCTCTGCTCACGGTGAAAATGATTGTTAAAGAGATGTTTTTGCCCATAGATGCTTCCTCTATTTTACAGACCGAAATGGTTAAGAGTTGGCTACAGGAAAGAATGATATGGAGTGGTTACGGAATGAGTATAATGAGGTGAGGGTGATTTAAACGAATTAATGAGTTGGGAAATATCTTGGAAGAAAATACCGCGGAGATATTTCGTAGGAATTTCAAAATCATCATTAAATGCTTTGGCCTAGTGACATGACTAATCCAATCACCTCAGTACTTTAACCGTTAAGTTTTTAAGTGATGATCAGATATGGAATTTGGAATGGCGGAATAGAAGGAATTTTATCCAAAGTTTTTATGAGAGGTTTGTTAGGCATGATCAACACAATTAATTAAAACAACTTTTTGAATTATACATAACTTAACTATACTAAAATTTTTCATGATCTGTCATTATAATAATTTCATAACTTTTACCTTTGTCTTTCCTCTGATTTTTGTGATCTTCATATGCTTTGTTCTCCCCTGAAAATCATTAATTTTTGAGTCTTCACAACTCCCTTGATTTTGATTGTTGTCATGGATATGCAGGATCATTTTGTTGCAGATAAAATAATTACTGGACAGTGCCTTCAGGATCTCTGGCTGTAGAATGTCTGTATGGCTGCAGAATGTCTGATTAGCTGTAGAATGTCTGACTGATTGCAGAATGTACCTGTAGAAGACTTGAAGCATGAAATGGAATGGTTTGGAACATGAATGGAATGTTGTATGGAATGAGTGAAAATGGATAATGAAATATGATGTAATGGAATATGAATGAAGTGAATAATGGAGTAAAATGGATCACAACTTATGAAGTGGAGTGGAGTATGAAAAGTAGCCTACAATTCATGATGTATATTATTCAATTGCAGAAAAACATCAAACTTAGAAATCTAGGATGGAAATGAGGTGGACCATGGAGTGAAATGAATGAAGTGTGGATGAATGAATGAAATGGAGTATGGATGAATGGAGTGAGATGGATCATAAGTGAAATGGATCTGCACTTATGATTTTGTAATAACTGTTTGTAGAAAGAACAAATTTGAAAAGCTAGAATGTCAGAAAGATTCTGATTTTCACTCCACCTTTTCTGTGTAAACATGCCAATCAATAATTGGTTTTCATGTTTATACTTTATTTATTTATTTATTTTTATTTATTTATTTATTTATTTTTCAATCATCTGACTTCAGAAAATTTAATTAAGTTGAAGAAGAAGAAAAATTCTTCTTCATTAACTTCACATCACTGTTTTCCTGGAATCTCTTGACAAATTATTTTCTTGAGAGTGGTTTGTGATACAACTTCAATCTATGACCATTCACAAGAAAAGTGACCTCTTCTTCATCTATTGTCATGATTTCTATTGCTCCGTTGTCAAAAATTCTTATAATTTCATATGGCCCAAGCCAATGTGTTTGGAATTTATCTTGGAAATCCTTGAACTTTGAATCAAACAAGAGAGCTCAGTCACTTTCTTTGAATTTCTTTTCCTTGATGTACTTATCATGCCATCTAGTCCTTTGATGTTGGACTATACTTGTTTTCTGAACTGCATCTTGTCTGATCTCATCCAATTCATTAATCTGCTCCAATCTGTGCTTTTGTGCCTTTGATAGATCAAGTCCTAGCTGAACTGCCATTTTGAAAGTTTGAATCTGGAACTCTATGGGAAACAAAACTTGCTTTCCATAAACAAGTTCATAAGGAGTATGGCCTGTTGTGCTTCTCCATGTAGTTCTATAGGCCCAAATGGACAGTCTTCGTTAGGATCCCTTCAATGACCTTATTAGTAGATTCCACTTGACCATTTGCTTGTGGATGATAGGGAGTAGATTTTATGTGTTTGATTTTGTACCTCTCTATCATTTGTTCCACTAGCCTTGATGTAAATTGAGCTCCTTGATCTGTAACAATTTCCCTTGGGACAGCAAAACGAGTAAAAATATCCTCAAAAAGAAAATTAACTACAGATGCTTCAGTAGCAGAAAGTAATGGCTTGGCCTCTAACCATTTAGTAACATAATCAGTGCAAACTAATATATATTTCTTTTGTCTTGATGGAGGACTAATAGGTCCTACAAAATTCAAAGCCCAATTTTCAAAAGGTTCAATATGTACCTGAGGCTGCAATGGCATCTCACCTGAAGGAGAAGGTTTCCCTATCCTTTGGCAACTGTCACACCTTTTGACATACTCTTTAGCATCTTTAAAAAGGGATGGCCAATAATATCCTAAATGAAGGACCTTGTAAGTTGTCCTCTTATCAGCAAAATGTTTGCCACAAGGTTCATCATAACATGCTTTGAGAATCTCAGGTATCTCATCTTCTCAAACACATCTCCTAATGATAAAATCTGGATCTGTCTTGTACAACTCATTAGCAACCCATGAATATTTTGCACTGTCATAAATGATTTTTCTTTTGTCTCTTGCATTCATTATTGAAGGAAATTTCCCTGAAACTAAATAATTAGCAATGTCAGCAAACCAAGGAGTTTGAGTAGAAATTGCAAAAAGATATTCATTAGGAAATTGATCTTCAACTGGGGTATTGTCTTGGATGTTTTGGAGTCTAGATAGGAAATCAGCTACTGTGTTTTGTTTTCCAGGCCTATCTAGAATGGTAATGTTGAATTCTTGTAAAAGTAATAACCATCTTATGACTCTGCCATTAGTAATTGATTTGTTCATTAAATATCTAACTGCAGAGTGATCTGTGTGAACAAAAGTTTCATAGTCTGTTATATAGTGTCTGAATTTGCTTATGGCATGAACAACAGCTAAAAAATCTTTTTCAATTACAGTATAGTTTAACTCTGAAGGGGTCAAATTTTTACTGGTATAGTAGATGGCATAAGGAATCAGATCTTTTTGTCCCAATACTGGTCCTAGAGCTGTATCCGAGGCATCTGTTGAAATATGAAAAAGTAACTTCCAATTAGGTCCCCTTAAAATAGGTGCTTCAGAGATTTTTGTTTTGAGGGTCTCAAAGGCTAACTGGCAATCAGAATTCCACTTGAATTCACAGTCTTTGGTAAGCAATTTGAAAAGTGGAGATGTTATCCTGGTGAAGTTTTCTATAAACTTTCGATAATATCCTGTAAATCCAAGAAAACTCCTAACATCTTTTTGGCAACTTGGAATAGATAAGTTAGAGATGACTTCAACTTTTGACTCATCTACTCTAATCCCATCCCCTGAAATGTGATGTCCTAAAACAATTCTTTCAGTAAACATCATAAAACACTTCTCATGACTTAGTGAAAGATTTGCTTCTTTACAACTTTTTAAGACTTTTTCCAAGTTTGCTAAGGCTTCTTCAAATGTATTTCCATAAACTGTGAAATCATCCATATATACCTCTACACAATCATGTATTAGATCTGAAAAGATTCCTAGTACTGCCCTTTGAAATGTTGCGGGTGCATTGCATAGTCCAAATGGTAATACTCGGTAAGCATAGGTACCCCAAGGGCAGGTAAATGTGGTTTTGTCTTGATCTTCCAGTGCTACTTGGATTTGATTATAACCACTAAACCCATCTAAAAATGAGAAGTACTTTTTGCCAGCTAATGTGTCTAACACCTGATCTATGAAGGGTAAGGGAAAATTATCTTTAAGAGTAGCTTTGTTTAATTTCCGGTAGTCAATACATACCCTCCATTTACCATTTTTCCTTGGCACAATTATCAAAGGAGAAACCCACTGACTATCTAAAATATGATAGATAAAGTTGACATTCAATAATTTCTGCAATTCTTCTTTAACAATCTCCCTAAGATTTGGATGCATCCTTATCTGAGGTTGTCTGATTGGTTTACAATTTTCCTCTATGTAGATGTGATGAGTACAAGTCTTGGGGCTTATCCCTTTCATATCAGTGTACTCCCATGCATATGCAGAAGAATGTCTCTGTAAGATCTTGACTAACTCTTCTTGTTGAGATTTGTCTAGGTTCTTGTTTATGTTTAAAGTTTTGCCTGGAAATATCTCAATTATAGAGCTGCCAAATTTATCCATGGAATAGAGAGACATCTGCCTTGATGACAAAAACTCAATGTTGGATTCTTCTTGAAATTGTTCATGTTTATATTCCAAAGAGGATTCAAAGTCTTCCAAGGTATTCAGAATTTGACTATCTTCACTAATTTCTGAAATTGTGAAGAGTGGTTGTAAGTCTTCTTCATCCTCTATCCATTGAGTATTATCTAATTCTGTATTTGTTCTTGCTGGAGGATACAAGGTAAATTTCTTGGTTGAACTACCATCAGAGATATACATATCACCGGATCTACAACTAATGAAAGCATCAGATGTAGCTAACCAAGGTCTTCCTAATATAATAGGGTGTCCTCCTAAATTATTCTTAGGAGTTAGGATCATAAAATCCACAGGATACTCCCAAGAATCTAGGGACACTGGAATGTCTTCTATTACCCCATCAGGTTTAATCACAGATCTGTCTGCTAATTGTAATAATGTGGGTGTAAAAAAAAGATTAGGAAGTTTCAGTTTATCCATGATTTGTCTACTCATGATATTGATTGCTGCTCCTAAATTAATGAGTGTGTTTTGGATCTCAATTCCATTGATGTGAATTTTGACAACTGGATTTCCTGGGTCTAGATACTTTGGAATAGCAATCTTACCCATCATGATATCTACTATTTTTCCTACTAGTTGAATTTTCTTTATATCTCTTATTCTTTTTCTTGTTTTCTTCATGCTCAACTCCTTTATTGTTTTTGTTAAGATTGGAATTTCCTTGATGGCTTGCAATAATGGGATCTTAATACAAACATTTCTCAGCTCATCTAGGAAGTCATAATTAGGCACCATAATTTGTTTTTCTACACCCCTATCAATTTGTAATCTTTCTGGGAAGGGAGGTGTAGAAGTGGATGTTGATGGATGCTCTAATATAGGAGTTGAAATTATTGGTTCTTTTTGTTTTGATTTTTCAATATTTGAGTATTGGAAAGTTGTGTTCTCTTCAAGACTTTTATTTACCCGTAGAGAATCTTCTTCAGAATTGTCTTGCTCTTGTATGATTACAGAAGGTTTCTTCTTTTCAAGTATTCTTCCAGACCTAAGTTGAACATCACTAAGGTCTAAAGGAGTGATCAAATAAGTTGGAAACTGTTGGCATTCTATCATGTATGTGTTCTGAGGATTTTAATTGTTGGGGTTTGGTATGGATTGGGCAGGCAACTGATTTTTTTTATGAGGAAATGGTAATGAAAGTGGTTGATTTTGATGTTGTGGATTTTGAGAATTTTTTTGAGAATTTTGTTGAAAAATTTGTTGAGGAGGGAAATGTGGATATAGTGGATAGGATGGTGGATATTGGTAATACTGAGAGTATCTTCCATAGGGATTTTGTGCTCCTTGCACCCCAGTTTGTGATTGATTTTGAAATTGGGGCCAAGGTTGCTGCCAAGGATTCCAATTTGGTGGGGGTTGATTATACATTTGATCATGAAATCTTTGTGTTTGAGGTCCTTGCCAAGGCCTTCTAGAGATAAAATTGAGAGATTCCATGGAACTTGTAAGAGTATCTTCTTGAAAGACAGCTTTAAGACCAGGAAGTGAAGGACAACTCTTGGTCTCATGTTTTTCTAAACAAATGACACAAGTGTCTACAACTTTGGCATCCAAAGGGCACTCTCTCAAGGCATGTTTCTTTCTACATTTGGGACAAAAGATTGCTAAGGCATCAGATTCAGCTTTTTGCTTGTTTTGTAATTTAAGAGTATCTATTTGTTCACTAAGACTCCCCAAGATATCAGATTTGAACTCATCAATAATATGTCTTATTTCTGCCCTACTTACTGTTCCAGAAGCAGACTTACTTGCCCTTGCAAGAGCAAGGTCTCTTGGTCCTTTTACAATTTTAGATTTCCCTCTTGAAAATTTGATACATAATTCAACTATTTCAGGTAATGTAAGCGGAGATATATCCCATTTTCCCATCATGTTAAGGATATCTAACCATTCATCCCTAATTGTCTTCAACAAGAGATCTTTCAAAGTGTCTTAGTCTAGGTTTTCCATTTTTTCTCTTTTGATGTTGTAATGAAATCTCTCCAACAAATATTCCAAGTTTTCATCTTCTTTTTGTAGCATCTTAAACACTTCCTCCTTATGATTGACTGGCATACAATAATCCAAATACCTCTCTAGAAATGCTTGTTTCATGTCCTCCCATGTCCTAATAGAACTGTTAACCAAACTCATAAACCACTTCAATGTTGCTCCTTTCAATGCTGAAGGAAATAGTTTAAGTTTTTGAGCATCTTGTAAGTAGTCATAAGTTCTACATAGGAATTAAAATTCAAATAGGAAGGTTTCAGGATCTTCAGTTTTAAGTCCATAAAAGTTTGGAAGGACAGAGGGTGAAATGTTTTTCATAGTTTCATTAGTTTCTTCATCTACTATAGGAAACCCAAAAGAGCTTCCCATCTCTCTTCTACCTCTTCCTCTGCCTCCTTCTCCTTATACACCTCTACCTCCTTCTCCTCTACCTCTACCCCCTCCAAATAGTGTGTGTTCTCCATTAAAAAATCCTCCTCCCCCTTCTTCTGCCATAGTTGATTCTTCTGTAGAAGTTGAAAAGTTTATGTCCCTAGCAGGGGTTCCTGAATCTCCTTCTAAGACAGGTTCAATGGGTAAAGTAGAAGGTCTTTCTAATGGAATATCTGATCTTAAGTTCTCTAGAAGTCTAGGATCAGTAAAGGATGGAATGTGGGTTTGAGTTGGAGGTGTATTGATTCTTGGTCTAGGTGAAACAAGTGGTGTTCTATGAATCAGACTTCTGCTTCTTATGAACCTACCCCTTCAGTCTCTTTCTCTATGCATATCATTGTTTTTGGGTGATAAGAAACAAGGCTACCTAGTTACACTTCCCCAGCAACGGCGCCAAAATGTTGTGCTCAACTTAGTGTTCCTAAATTGAGTTCATTAATTATCAACCAGGGCTAGAAAACTGCTGAAGTGTGGTGCACTGTATGTTCCTAGGTATTTGTTTTTCACTACATTTTGTTTAGTGTTTTTATGATTTTTTTGGTTTTATGGTTTTTATGTTGAAAAAGAGCTAATAATTTTACACTAAAACATAGTGAAACTATTCTAAACTAGGTGTGCACTAAAGGACAGAAAATGCAAAGCTTGATAAGGACTCATAGCAAAGAAACAAATCACAACATGAACTCAGTAACCCATATCATGAACTCATCCAATTCATTCGTTTAGAGATATGTTGGAATAGCTTGAGAAAAGGATAAGTTTTCAGTTCAATTGAGGTTTTCCTAAGTCAACAATCAACTCACAATGTTACAACATCTCATCCATGGTTAAAGGTTTATTGGAACATAATTGGAAAAGAACATTTATAGCACAATAAGATTTCTACTCTAGACTAACTTCTAATTCTATTCTGCAACTCAATTTAGCACTACTAGGCCTCATTCAAAAGTTATAGATTTCTTTTTAGAATATTCTTTGAGAAAAGGCTTGTTCGTGAAATTGTAAAAAGGTTGCAAAATACTCAAGGCCTTAAACTGTTATTGGTAGTTCCTGTCCGTATGATGATGTATTAATAGGAATTCAGAACAAGAATATTTTGTAAATAATGAAGACCGTGGTATCTAAATTTAACAACTAATACAATTTAAAATGCAATGGATAACAACTAAACTAGAATGCTAATATAGTGAACTAAGACTAAACTAGAGTGCTATTATCTAACTTGAAATGAATTGGAACTGAACTAGAATGATACTAATACAATGAACAGAGTTAAATTAGAGTACATTATCAAGCTTGGAATATAGTGAAAAAATTAAACTAGAATGACATCTACCTCTGGAGTATTGACTGAGCTAAATGCAACTAATTTATGAAATACTACAGCCCTATCTTGTTCAAGATGAGTGATATTTTGGAATATTTTGTACAAACAAGTATGGCTGTATCATTCAGTGAAAATGGGCATAAAAACATAACAATACGCAGGTAAACTAAAACACTACAGCTAAGTCTTATCCAGAGTTAGTAAAATTTTGGAAGAGATTAATGAGAATAGGACTAGCTGTAACAACTAATTGTAATTGAACACAAAAAAACGTAAAGTTCTAAATTACTACAATTATGCCTCATTCCGGATTAGTAATATTTTGGAATACTTCATGAGAACAAAGGTAAACTGTAGTATCAAATGTAAGCAAAGTTCAGAAAACTATTTAAATTGAGAATGAAACAAAGCTACGGCTACTTATCTAAACCAAATTCATAACGCTTCACGGGCAATAGGGGCCCTCTACCACCGGATCAGCACGCGGATGGGCTCAAGATTGACTCAGCTCGTGCAATAAAATGATTTTTATTTCATTAAAGGAGAAATAACTTCAAAACAGAGTGTTTCGGACTTCTAAGATCTAGCAACCAAAAACAAAATCTAACCAATAGTTTCTCGGTCTCCCGAGTCATACTTATAATGAAATTACATAACTACTTCTTGAGAAAAACAGGGATAAGTGTCTTTCCCATTCCTAATCAAATTAAAACTCTTATTAACAATCTTGTGCTTTACTGTGGACATCTATAGAGTCTGTGTTTTGATAGGAAACTGCCTCTCTTCTTCGTGCATAACCGCTTTGATACTTTAACTCAGACTTCGTGGGGAGAAACAAATGATGAGGGAATGATGTGGAATACGACCATATGTGTTTTTCCCTAAGATGACACCTGGAACCTGCGTAGACATGAAGACAGCTGCAGAATTGGAAACTAGCTACAGAATGTCTGCATTCTGTAGCTAGGTGTAGTCAAAAAGTACTACAATAACGAAATCATGAAAACATAGCAAGTTAGACATACAATCTCAAAGAAATTTTAACTAATCTTATTGATCATTTAAGCCTGAAATTAATAATGGACAAAGGAAATGAAGTGGAATGTGGTGGAAGAGAAGAACATCTTTGAAGCTCAACACATGTCCCCAACAAGGTCGAGGTATAAGGAGTTATGGCTCGATCTAGTTCAACCTTTGCAAGATCAACCTCACAAACCCCGACGACCACCCATGGGGACAAAAAGAAAGACGAGGGAGCAGGAGATCCTATCAAAATATTGCTCAAGGAGGTGCTCGAGAAACAAAGTAATGCGATGATGGATAACTTTTCCCAGATCCTTCAATGACTGCTCACTGGCAGTGAATCTGCATCCAACAACGACTCTGGAGGCACAAGTCTTTTTAAGGTACAAGTAAACTTTTAAATTCCCATATTTGAGGGCCAAATAGATGCAAACGGCATAGTTATATGTTTGAATCTATTAGAAGGGTATTTCTCGTTTCATGACTTTTTGCACCAGGAAAATATTAATATTTTACTCCTTAAATCCACCCCCCATGTCAAGGACTGGTGGGAAACCTATTGTGAGAAAAAGGATGAGAGGTAACCCTCTCTGATTTTGGTTACACCCACTTGGGATTATTTCTAAGACACCATTAAGGAACAATATTATCCCGTGGGGAGCTATGAGGACACGTACATACAATGATATGCTACGACAACAAATCGATCGAGACATTCATCAATTGAAGAATCTATTCCATACCCTGCACACAAAATTGTGTATCAAAGATTCAAAGAAATATTTGGTGTTGAAGTACCGCAATTGTCTGCACAGATACATTTAGGAGAAAATGGAGTTCATCGACATCTCCTCACTTGGTGCAACATACCGGTATGCTGCCAAGATTGAGCAAAAGTTCAAATAGAAGAAGCGAGACTTTGGATCTACAAATCAAAAGCAAGGGAAAGGTGCCCCCAAACTGCATAACAAAGGACAAAGCCAAGATGTTGCAGCCAATGATAGCTCGCCAAATACACAAGAAAAGAACAACACCGCAAAGCCAAAGAAGGACACGGGAAAGTGGTGTGAGTTCCATAAGATCTCCACTCCCAAGACAAGTGAGTGTCGAGACAAGCATTCACTGGTGGCCGAGCTAAAGGCTTCTGAATTGGATGCATGCTCTGAATCTGAATCAGAACTCGACAAGAGGAATGAAAAATGGAAGTAGATTATCGATGTGGATCCCAACACTACTGTTTCCACCATAAATATCCAGAAGGAGGAATCGTAATATCTAGGGGAGGGCAAGCGCCTCTTCCATTCCGAGATATGGGTAAGAGTTCCCCTTTACAATTCATTGTCGAAAAAGGGAGCCAAAAGAACCTCATTTCAGCAGATGTCGTGAAGTGGCTGGGCTTTTCGACCACAATACACCCACAACTGTACACCATCGGGTGGCTTCACCAAGAATGGGATCTCTGCATCAACTAGTATTGTCGCCTCCTCTACAGCATCAAGCCCTTCACAATGAGGTATTATGTGACATTTCTCCTCTTGATGTTTGTGATGTATTATTAGGCCAACCATACTCGTGGAAGTGACATGTTGTGTATGATTCTTGACCTCGCACTATTATTGTTATGTTGGGAAATAAGTTGTAAAAGATCCTGAAGATAACAAAGCCTACCGCCATCTCTTTGGTTACTGAAAATCAATGTAGTAAGATCATTTCCAAAACTGGGAAATTATTTTTCTTTATGATCCGCCCTAAGTGAAAGAAGAAGAATATGGCCACAACCTCCAGACGAGGCTCCTCCGTACGATAACAACAAATGGACAAGGTCGTGGAGGAGTACGGGGACATATTCACCTCATCCACAGGGGTGCCTCTGCACTGTCAGTTCAAGAACCCCATTGATTTGACCCTATGTTTGTTGTTGCCCAATGGACCAATCTATTGGTGCTATATGCTGGAGAACATCGAAATCAAGAGGTAGATTTAGGACCTGCTGCAAAAATGTCACATCCGACCGAGTTCATCACCCTGTGGGAGCCCGATCGTGTTGGTGCAGAAGAAGGATGGGACTTTGAGACTCTGTATTGACTATTGGGAGCTAAAAAAGATAATTGTACGGAATAGGTACCTGATCCCATGGATTGATGACCTTCTAGACCGACTCAAGGGGTAAAAATATTTCAACAAGATCAACTTGAATTTTGGGTATCACTAGGTACCAATCGAACCCTCCGATGTGTGGAAGACTGCCTTCAAAGCCAAGGAGGGCCTTTTTGAATGGCTAGTCATGCCTTTCGGGTTGACGAATTCTCCCGCAACCTTCATGAGGTTGATGGAAAACATATTGTGGCCATTCTCCAACTCATTTGTAGTAGTGTACTTGGATGACATCCTGATATTCAGCCAGACTTGGGAAGAGCACCTCCTCCACATCCGATAGGTCCTCCAAACACCGCAGAAACACAAGTTGTGTGCTAATTTGAAGAAGTGCAGTTTTGGCATGACATAGGTTCAATATTTGGGATACATGATTGATGAGAAAGGGTTGAAAGTGGATCCAACCAAATTCTAATTCATTCGGGATTTCCCAACCCCAACCACTCTAATAAATCTCCGCAGCTTTCTGGGTCTTTTTAATTTCTATCGTAGGTTCGTGTTGGGATTCTCTCATATCACCTGGCCCTTGTGCCAAGTCACCAAGGGAGGAGCGAAAGAAAAATTATTTTGGTTTGAATCTCAACAAAAGGAATTTGTAGAGTTGAAACATCGTTTCATCTCTACTCCAGTGCTTACACTACTATACTTGCAACAACTATTTGAGATTGAGATATATGCCTCTGACTATGCTATTGGGGCATTTCTTACTCAACTGGGGCGTCTAGTGGAATATCATAGTGAGGCACTGTCCGACATAGTCCGGAAGTATCCCACTTATGAAAAAATTTGTATTCCCTTGTGTAGGCTTGCTGAAAATGGAAGCATTACATTTTGGGAAAGGAAACGGTCATCCACACATACCACCAACCCCTGCAGTTCATACGGCACAAGGGAAGTTGCAGAACGATTGCCATCAAAAGTGGTCGACATATTTGCAACATTTTCATTTGAACATCAAGTAAAAGAAGGGCAACACCAATAATGTTACAGAATTCCTCAACCAACCACCAATCACAATGCTAACCACCATTTTTAACTCTTGTGGGCACGAGACTTTTGAATGGCCACTTCTCTACAAGAACGATCCAGAATTCGGCCACACATACAAGATGCTCTTGGAGGGTAAGGAAGTTCCAAATTTTCACCTCGAGGATACACTGATATGTCACTTGGGACACCTTTGTGTTCCTTCAAGCAAGCGTGCCAATATTATTTTGGAAGCGCACTACAGTCAAGTTGTTGGGAATTTCAGGGTCGAGAAAACAATGGTAGTACGAAATAAGTATTTCTATTGGCCGAACCTTCGACAGGATGTCGGGAAGTGCATTAGATCCTACACTACCTGCGCCATTTCCAAACCGACCATCACAAAGCAAGGCCTTCATACTCCGCTACCTACCCCTAGTTTAACTTAGGAATCCATCTCCATGGATTACATGTCGATCATTCCTTCTACTAAGCATGGAAACGACTGTGTTTTCATTATCATCAGCAGATTCTCGAAGATGGCCATTATGGCGGCATGCAAGAATAATATCACAACAGAAGTCGTTGCTAAAATATTCTTTGAACGAGTGTGGGTACACTTTGGGATCCCACAAACTATCATCTAAGATCGGGACAACGGGTTCCTCAATATATTTTTGTCCAGCCTCTGGTCAATACTGGACACCTAGCTCACTAAGTCCAGAACTTTCCATCCCTAAAGTGATGGCCAGACAAATGTCATAAATAGGATGATCGTACACACTTTGCGCATGTACAACTCAAAGCATACACGTACATAGGATGAGAGCCTCCCCTATGTACAACACAACTATAATCAGGCTCTCCACAGCTCAACCGACCATAGCCCCTTTCAGGTGGGCTTGGGATTCCAGCCACTATGTCCCATTGACATAGCCATGCCAAATGCGGCTACTCAGGCTGATTCCGCTCATGTCTATTGTAAAGCTTACAAGGTGAAGAACTTTATTGAGCACATTCAACACATCCGCCAATAGGTTAATGACATATTGGACAAATCTAATGTTAAGTACAAGCAAGGACATGATCAACATCGAGTGCTACACAACTTCCAGGAAGATGAATGTGCGAATTTACAGAAGGAGTGCCTCGCTAGTCCCCACAGCAAGCTTCGCCTGCTCCAATATAGGCCATACACCATCACCAAGGCTATAGGGGACAATGCCTTGGAGCTCAGTATTCCACCATTCCTTGGTCTTCACCCAGTGTTTAATGTGGACCACATTCGACCCTACTTTCCACCTCTACTGGACTCATCCGACATGGCATAAAACCTCACACCAACAGAGCTAAACCCAGAATACGTGGAACAATCCACAACTTATTAGATCATGGAAACATATATCAAGAACACCAGTCAGTAGAGGATCCATCTATATCGAGTTTTCAAAGCAGGCTAACTCCTTCACCAGGGCAAGTGGCTCACCAGGGACCAAGTTTAGTAGTAATTTCTTAATCTCATGGAGGAACTCAACGCAATGGGGACCATTGCTTCCTAAGGGGGGAGGAATTATCCAGGTTGATATTGGTGTCAAAAAACCTATTCCACTTGTACCCCTACCATTGTTTCTTTTAGTTTTTCAGTTTCCTTAATTGTAGCATAATTTACTATATTTGGCAGTTTTTCGAGTCCTGAACTTCCAGAACCGTTTTAAGACCCTAAACGACGTTCTGACGAATGTGAGTACTCGACTTGGTATTCAATATTAAAAATTTTATTCCTCAGATATACCTTTTTAACAAGGTATCATGTGCATTAAACGAAGATCGTATACCAAAGTTACGACCACAGGAAATTGATGTACCAATTTACCCCAACGAGGCCCATAGTTTGGTGTTTCATCTCCTCGGGTTAGGTTTTTGGATGTTTATGGTTTTCCATTATTTCTCAATGATAAATAGTCCTTCGATCCTCAATGTAACATATTTCATAGGCCTATATCTGCCACATATCTTCTCAGAGATAAGCAACCATCACCCTAGCTATTTTATTTCCATTCTATTTGTAAACATATTTTAGTTATGTGATATTAATGAAATGAAGTCTCATTTTTGTTGAATATCTATGTTTATGGGTATTTTTTTATTTTATTGCATTCCTACATAGGTATATATCAGTGGTATCATATTTTTCTTCTCTTTCTCGATCCTTCTTTTCCTGTCCCCAACGAGGTCAGGGTATAAGGAGTTAGGGCTTGATCTAGTTGAACCTTTGCAAGTTCAACCTTGCAAACCCCGACGACCACACACGGGGGATGAAAAGAAATATGAGGGAGGAGGAGATATTATCAAAATATTTCTTGAGGAGGCCCTCGAGAAAAAAATGAATACGATGATGGATAAATTTTCCCAGATCCTTCAATGACTGCCCACTGGCAGCGCATCTGCATCCAATAGGCACTCTAGAGGCGCAACCCATTTTAAGCTACAAGTAAAATTTGACATTCCCATATTTGAGGGCCAAATAGATGCATAAATAATAGATATATGGTTGAATAAATTAGAAGGGTATTTATCGGTTCATGACTTTTCCAATCAGGAAAATATTACTTTTGCACTCCTCAAATCTGACCCCCATGTTAAGGACTAGTGGGAAACCTATTGTGAGCAAAAGGATGAGAGGTAACCCTTTTTGTTTTTGGCCGCACCCACTTGGGATTATTTCTGAGATTTCATCAAGAAACAATATTTTCCCTTCGGGAGCTATGAGGAAAAGTACACACAATGGACTATGTTGCTGAAACAAAGGGATTAATATGTGCATGAGCTGACAAATGTTTTCCATACCCTGCACACAAAATTGGGTATCAAATATTGAGAGAAACATTTCATGTTGAAGTACTGTAGTTTTTTGCATAGATACATTCAAGAGGAAATGGATTTCCTCAACATATCCTTGCTTTTTGCAGCACACTGGTATGCTGCCAATATTGAGCAAAAGTTCAAACAGAAGAAGCAAGACTTTGGATCTGCGAACCAGATGCAAGGGAAATGTGCCCCAAAACCAAAAAACAAAGGACAAAGCCAATGCAGGGTGTCCTAGGATAACCTACCAAATATTAAAGAAAATAAAAATATTGTGAAGCCAAATAAGGACACGGAAAAGTGGTGCGAGTTCCATAATAGATCCACTCACAACACAAGTGAATGTTGGGCCACGAAGTCACTGGTGGTCAACCTGAAAGCTTCTGAATCAGATTCATGCCCCAACACTGAATCAAAACCCGAAAAGGGGAATTACAAAGGGAAGCATATTATCGATGCAGATCCCAAAACCATTTTTTCCACCACAAAGATACAAAGGAGGGGGGGTGCCTCTTCCATTCCTAGAGGTGGGTAAAGGGTTCCTCATTGAAGTTCATTGTCGACAGTGGTAGCAAAAAAAACCTCATTTTAGTAGAGGTCGTGAAGCAGAATGGATTTCTGACCAAAACACACCCACAATCATACACCATCAGGTGGCTTCACCAAGGATAGGATATCTGTGTCAGCCAGTAGTGCTGCCTCCCTTACAACGTCAAGCCTGTTGTGAAACCAACTCCAAAAATAGAAGAAAAGAGATATCAAATCCTTAGAAATAATCCACTTCGAGGGGGAAACCTCCAATACATTACATGAATGAACAATTATTGGATGATATAAATTACAAAACCTTTTTTCTATATATAGGTGTCCATGGGGCCACAATGTAATCCTAGCCGACGTAACAATAATAATTTAAGGGCACAATAATAATAATATAGGGGTTACATGGGTACAATGATAACAATAAGGGGGTTACACTAACAACAATAAGGGACTATACTAGTAATATAGGGACCTAACATGCCCCTCTCCTTCAAAAAAGTGTTGTCCTTAACACTTGAGTAGATATGGGTGCTTCTGTATAAAATTCTCATCCTCCCATGTAGAATCTTCAGTGGGTAAGTTCTTCCACTTGATGAGATTCTCTGAAATTGATCGATTTCGTAGCTGTCAAGTTCTTGTTTTCGTGACCGCTTCAGGTTCCAATATGATTTTTCCTTCCTCATCAAGTTCTGGCAATATTGTTTGAACTGGAATATTTTCACCTATAACCTTCTTTAAGCATGAAACATGGAAAAATGGATGCACTCGTGAAGAAGCAGGAAGCTCCAATTTGTATTCCATAGTACCAATCTTTTGCAACACCTTGTAAGGACCATAGTAATTTGGCGATAGTTTATTATCCTTCTTAGCTTGCTTGAGGGACATTTGTTTGTATGGTTGTAGCCATAAAAATACCCAGTCTCCTACATCAAAACTTCTCTCACTGCGATGTTGATCTGAGTGTTGTTTCATTCGATTTTGTGCCAAATTCAGGTTATATTTTAATAGTTGGAGAACTTCTTGTTGATGCTCGATGTAATCTTCCATTGCTTGAACCTTCGAATTTTCTCTTAAAGATGATGTGATGGATGGTGGATGATATCCACAAAGTGCCATAAATGGGGTCATTTTTGCTGCAGTATGGAAGGAAGTGTTATACCACCATTCAGCGAGAGGTAACCACTTGACCCATTGTGTTTGTTTATCAAATACAAAACAACGAAGATATCCTTCCAAACATTTATTTACTATCTTAGTTTGACCAAACTCTGTCCAAAAATTTCCAGTAAAAATAGGATCTCTGTCGCTCATAATAACCCTTGGGTTTCCATGTAGCTTTTGAATTGTGTCCATAAATGTAGTAGCAACTGTACTTTCTTTAAATGGATGAGATAATGCACAAAAGTGTGCATACTTGGTAAGTCTATCAACTACCACCATGATGACACTCTTTCCTTCAGACTTAGGAAAACCTATAATAAAATCCATTGAAATCTCCTCCCAACGTTGAGTTGGAATGGATATAGGTTGTAGAAGACCTAGGGTCTTAATTGTCTCAACTTTATTCTGTTGGAAAACCAAATATTCCGCCACAAAATTTTGAATATCATATTTAAGGCCATCCCAAAAAAATTCTTTCTTCACCCTGTGGTAAGTTTTTAAAAATCCTGAGTGTCCTCCTAAAGGAGAAGTGTGCAATTCCAAAAGAATCTTTTGTTTTAGTTGGGAATTCTTACAAAGATATAAGCGATCTTTGTACCATAAGGAATCATTTTCCAACTAAATGTATCAGATGTACTAGGATCTTGCTGCAACTTTTGAATGAGTGTCCATACATCTTTGTCCTTCTTCCATTCATCTCTTGCTTCGGTTATCCAATGTGGTTGGATAATAGAAATGGCACAAAGCAATGCTTCCACCTCTTCATTCTTTCTTGAGAGTGCATCTGCAACAACATTTAGCTTCCCTTTTTTTAGATTATTTCAAAGTCATAACCCAACATCTTTGTGACCCATTTTTGCTACTCTTCTGAAGATAGTCTTTGTTCCAAAAAGTGTTTAAGACTATCATGATCAGTTTTTACCTTGAAGTGTCTTCCCCTTAGGTAAGTTCGCCATTTCTTTAGTGCATGCAGTATTGCTAACATTTCCTTCTCATAAATAGGTTTTTGTAAATACTTTCCTTTGATTGGACGACTTTCAAAAGCAATGGGTCTTCCTTCCTGCATTAAAACAGCACCAATTCCATTTCCTGAGGCATCACATTCCACGATAAAGGTTTTTGTGAAGTCTGGCGTAGCTAAGACCGGTGCTAGGCACATTGCCTCTTTAAGATGTTCAAAGGCCTTAGTTGCTTCAGGAGTCCATGAAAATACATCTTTCTTCAATAATGTTGTTAGAGGTGCTGCTATTCTCCCATAATTCTTAACAAACTTGCGATAATACCCTGTTAACCCGAGAAATCCTCGCAACTGCTTTATGGTTGTGGGGACTTTCCATTCCTTAATGGCCTTAATTTTGTTAGGGTCTACCTTAACACCCTCGTGAGATACAATATGACCCAGATATTCCACCTCTTGTACTCCAAAGAAACATTTGGATGTTTTTGCATATAATTGTTTCTCCTGCAATAGTTTGAGCACCTTGTCAACATGTTGAAAATGATCCTTCCAAGACCTGTTGTAGATTAGTATATCATCAAAAAATACTAGCACAAATTTTCTAAGGAAGGGTTTGAAAATGGAATTCATCAACCCTTGAAATGTAGAAGGTGCATTGGTAGGCCAAAAGGCATGACCAAAAATTCATAATGACCCTCATGAGTTCGAAATGCTGTTTTTGGAATATCTTCAGTCTTCATTCTAATTTGATGATATCCTGAACGAAGATCCAACTTGGTAAAATAATTTGCTCCATGTAATTCATCCAATAATTCATCAATCACAGGAATGGGAAATTTATCTTTAATGGTGAGCTTATTGAGCTCCCTATAATCCGGACACATGTGCCATGATCCATCCTTCTTGTGTACCAATACTACAGGAGTAGAGAAAGAACTTTGACTAGGTTGAATTATACCCGCCTCTAACATTTCCGCAATCATACGTTCAATTTCGCTCTTTTGGAAGTAAGGATATCTATAAGGCCTGATGTTTGGAGGAACACTTCCTGGAATCAAATGAATAGCATGATCATCATCATGAATAGGTGGGAGTCCTTTGGGAGTTTCAAACACCTTGGAATGATTGTCCAAGACTTGTTGGAGATCTGCAGAAATAGATGATTTTGATGTTGGAACTTCTAGTGAGCATAATTGTGCAATTACGCCTCGTTTTTCTTTCTTTATAAGCTTTGTCATGACATTAGAGCTTATTATCCTTCCTGGCTTCCCCGCAATACCCCGTAATTTGACTTCCTTTCCTTCTGAAAAAAATTTCAAGAAAAGTTCTTGAAAGTTAAAAGCTACCGTCCCCAAAGATTGTAACCATTGTACTCCTAGTACAACATCAGCACCTCCCATAGGAATGGAAAGCATTGGACTAGTCAATACATATTCCCCCATGGTTAGCTTGATATTATGGCATTTTCCAGAGAAATTTATAGTTCCTCCAATTGCAACCATCACTTGACATTCTGGTGCTAGGTATAGGAAACAATTTAATTCCTTGGCTACCTTACAATGAATAAAATTATGGGTGCTACCTGAATCAATCAACACTATTACCTTTTTCTTCTTGATTTGTCCTTTTATCTTGAGAGTTTGAGGAGTGGTAATTCCTGCCAGTGCATTACACGATATGGTCGAATTCATTTCTTCCTCTTCTAGGGCTGGTTCCTGGTGTATATCCTCTTCTTGTTCATTTTCTTCTTCCTCTTCACAATCTATGTAAATAATTTCTTCTCAGCACACTTATGACCTTTAGTGTATTTGCTATCACAACTATAGCAAAGCCCTTTTGCTCTTTTTTCTTCCAATTGTTGTGGTGTCAACCTTGTAGGTTGTGCAAATCTAGGAGTAGCAACACTTCCCTCTTTATAGAAGTGAGTGGTAGGCTTCCTTGTCGCCATAATTTTACATTCAATTTTTCTTGCCAACCTGAATGCCTTCTCCAATGAATCAGGTTCCAAAACGCGAACTTCATGTTGGATGTCATCCTTTAAAGTACCTATGAAGAGATCAATCCTGTGTTCCTCTGGAATATCAGTTACCCTTATATTCAATTTTTGGAAGTCCTCAATGTGCTCCCCCACTAAACCCTTTTGTTTGAGATTTATCAATTGGCTAAAGAAGGTGTTGTTCTTTGTATCCTCATAATGTGCTATCATTTCCTCCATAAAAATTGACCAAGTGACAATTTTTTTACAGAAGCAAAGCCATCGATACCATACAAATGTATTTTGTTCTAAATGTAAATTTGCAATGCGTACCTTTTGTGTATTTTGCACATTATTGAGATCAAAATATAGATCCATATGCAGTATCCATGTTACAGGATCATTTCCATCAAACTTCCTCATACCCATTTTTGGAATATGGTGGTTCTTCCCTCCAACATTAGAGTTTATGAAATCACGATTAACATTTATTTTATTCTCATCATGAGTTTCCTCTACTATCTTTTCACCATTAGGAAAAATTTCCTGTATCAACTTTGCCAAACCTTCTATGTCTACTTTTATATCATTTTTCATGTTTTCCATGTTGTCTTTAATTTTTTCATCGATCTTAGCTTCCATGTCATCCATCTTAAGCTTCCAAACCATTCATCTTAGCTTCCAAACCATTCATCTTAGCTTCCACACCTTTCTTGAAACCATCCATCTTAGTTTCCATGCCTTTCTTTAAAACTTCCATTTCATTTTTTGTTGCTCTTTGCGAGAGCGAGATTTGCTGCACTTGCTCTTGTAATTTTGATATGTCATGTTGCCATTATTCGTCTTCATGAGTCATATTAGAGCCTTCTAAAGGCTTAATGGGTGTTGAATTATTTTTAGGGGCCATTTTAGAATCCAATACTAATATCTATTCTACAATATGCCCTAAATCAAATCAACTTGATTCTTCAAACAAGACTTATGCAATTCGGAAAAAAAAAATACACACCTTTTACTTGCTTTTGAGGAGCTCAATTTTGAAATTGAATTATCTCTATAATTGCGGATCCTCAATATCTAAAATTCGGCCTTGTAGTAGCCGTCTGAAGCTTCTTTCAAATTCCATAGGTCTGATCTGATTTGGATTCTTCAAGATAAAGTTATGTCCCACAAGGACCCAATTATGGACTAGTTCAGTAAAGAGAACTTGTACAATATTCCACGTGTCACTGTTTCCTCCTTTGGCTCTAAAATTGATAGAAATAAAACTATATTCTGTGTAATTTTAGCCACTTTTTACAACATTCTAATCCAATGCTCAAAGAGAGAGCTATGAAGATTTTTCCTCGATCACCTCTTTGAGATGAAATTTAGAAGCCTGAAAAATCCCTAACTTCCACAGATCATATCTCCGAAAATATTGCGAACCAAGATCTGAAATTTTGTGACGATGTTCCTAAGGATTTCTTCTTCACACTCTAAAAATTTCAGCTTTTTAACCTTCATAGAAAAAAATTTATAGCGCAAATGCCACAATGACCTGTTTAGGTTAAATTCAGGAGCCTGCAAAATGACCTAAATTCCACAAATCATATCTCCGAAACTATTGCGAACCAAGCTCTGAAATTTTTCGACGATGTTCCTCAAGATTTTGTCTTTGCACTCTAAAAATTTCAGCTTCTGAACCTTTGTGGAAAAAAAATTATAGCGAAAATTCCACGATGAACTGTTTGGAGTAGCAAAACCCTAGAATCCCAAAGCTCTGATACCAAATGTTGTGAAACCAGCTCCAAAAATAGAAGAAAAGAGATATCAACGCCTTAGAAATAAGCCACTTTGAGGGGGCGACCTCCAATACATTACATGAATGAACAATTATTGGATGATACAAATTACAAAACCTCCTTTCTATATATAGGACTCCATGGGGCCACAATGTAATCCTAGCTGACGTAACAATAATAATTTAAGGGAAAAATAATAAAAATATGGGGGTTACATGGGTACAATAATAACAATAAGGGGGTTACACTAACAACAGTAAGGGACTATACTAGTAATATAGTGACCTAACAAAGCCCTTCACGGATGAGGTATTATGTGACATTGTTCCTCTTGATGTTTGTGATGTATTATTAGGCCAACCATACTTATGGAAGAGAGATGTTGTGTATGAATCCCTGCCTCATGTTGTTATTGTTACTTTTTACAATAAGTTGTACAGGATACCGGAGGTAGCACCGCCTACCGACATCTCTTTGGTTACTGCAAAACAATGCAGTAAGGTCATTTCCAAAACCGGGAAATTTGTTTTCCTAATGATTTTCCCTCAGGGCAAGAAGAAGACTGGGGCCAAGACCTCCATACAAGGCTCCTCTACACAAAAAAAAAATGGACAAGGTTGTGGAGGGGTACGAGGACATCTTCACCTCACCTGCAGGGATGCCTATGCACTATCAGGTCAAGCACCCCATTTATCTGACCCTAGTTTTGTCGCTATCCAATGGACCAATATATCAACGCTCTGTTTTGGAGAATGATGAAATCCAGAGGAAGATTCAGGAGCTGTTATAGAAAGGTCACATCCTGTGGGAGCCTGATTGTGTTGGTGTAGAAGAAGGATGGGACTTGGAGACTCGATATTGACTATTGGGAGATGAACCAGACCACTGTACGGAATAGGTACTCGATCCCATGGATTGATTTCCTTCTGGACCAACTCAAGGGCGAAAAATATTTCAGCAAGATAGAGTTGAATTCCAGGTATCACCAGGTACCAATCAAACCCTCCGATGTGTGGAATACTGCCTTCAAAGCCAAGGAGGGCCTTTTCGAATGGCTGGTCATGCCTTTTGGGTTGACGAATTCTCTCACAACCTTCATGAGGTTGATGGATGACATTGTGCGGCCATTAAAAAACTTATTTGATGTATTTTACTTGGATGACATCTTGATCTTCAGCCAGACTTGGGACGAGCACCTCCACCACATTCGACAGGTCCTCCAAACACTATGACAACACAAGTTGTGTGCCAATTTGGAGAAGTGCACTTTTGGCATGACCCGCGTTCAATATCTAGGATACATTATTGATGAGAAGGGCGTGCATGTGGATCCAGCCAAGATCCAAGTCATTCGGGATCGACAAGCCAAAACCACTCTAACAGAGCTCTGCAACTTTATGGGTCTTGCTAATTTCTACTACATGTTCATTTTGAGATTCCCTCATATTACTTGGCCCTTGAGTCAAATCACCAAGGGAGGAGCGAAAGAAAATTTATTTTGGTCTGAATCTCAACATAAGGCATTCTTAGAGTTGAAACATCACCTTTGCTCTGCGCCAATGCTCACATTACCATAATTGCAACAACCATTTGAGATCGAGACAGATTCCTCTAACTATGCTATTGGGGTAATTCTTACTCAACGGGGGCATCCACTGGCATATTATAGTGAGACATTGTTCGACAAATTCTAGAAGTATCCCACTTATGAAAAAGAGATGTATTCCATTATGCAGGCTTGCCGACAATGAAAGAATTACATTTTAGGGAATGAAACGATCATCCACACAGACCACCGACCCCTGCAGTTCATACAGACACAAGGGAAGTTGTAGAATGGTCGCCATCAAAAGTGGTCCACATATCTGCAACAGTTTCATTTGAACATCAAGTACAAGAAGGGTAGCACCAATAATGTTGCATATTGCCTCGGCCGACCACCGATCATGGTGCTAACCACCTTGCTCAATTCTTGTGGGCACGAGACTTCTGATTGGCCGCTTCTCTACAAGAGAAATCCAGAATTTGACCACACATACAAGATGCTCTTGAGGGTAAGAAAGTTGAAAATTTTCACCTCCAAGATGCATAGCTATGTCACCTAGGACACCTTTTTGTTCCTTCAAGCGAGTGTACCAAGATGATTTGACAAGCGCACTATATTCAGGTCATTGGGAATTTCGGGGTCAAGAAAACAATGGCAGTACTGCAGAAGTATTTCTATTGTCCGAACCTTCGACATGATGTTGAGAAGTACATCATATCCTACACTGCTTGCCCCATTGCCAAACCGACCATCAAGAAGAAAGGACTCTATACTCTGTTGCCTACCCCTAGTCGACCTTGAGAATCCATCTCCATGGATTACATGTTGATCCTTCCTTCTAATAGGCATGGAAACGACTGTGTTTTTGTGGTCATCAACATATTATTAAAGATGGCCATTATGGTGGCCTGCAAGAAGAATATCACAGCAGAAGCCATTGCTAAACTCTTCTTTGAATGAGTGTGGTTACACTTTGGGATCTCACAATATATCATCTCAGATCGGGGCAATAGGTTTCTCATTACATTTTGGTCCAGCCTCTGGTCAATGTTGGACACCAAGCTCACCAAGTCCACAGATTTCCATCCCCAAACTGATGGCCAGACATAGGTCTTCAACAGGATGATCGTACACATTATACGCATGTACAACTCAAATCATCCATGCACCTTGGATAAGAGCCTCCCCTATGTACAACGAAACTATAACAGGGATCTCCACAACTCAACCAGCCACAACCCCTTTTAGGTGGGCTTGGGATTCCAGCCACAATGTCCCATTAACGTAGTTGTGCCATTTGCAGATACCTAGGCTGATTCAGATCATGTTCAGTCTGAAGCTGACAAGGTGAAAAAATTCATTGGGCGCAATCAACACATCCACCAACAGGTTCATGACATATTGGAAAAAGCTAATGCTAAGTACAACCAGCGACATGATCAACATCGGGTGCCACACAAATTCGAGGTGGGCGACAAAATGTGGCTACATTTGCATAAGGAGCACCTTGGTGGACCCCACTGTAAGCTTCACCTGCTTCGATATGGGACATACATCATCACCAAGGTTGTCGGAGAAAATTCCTTCGAGCTCAGTATTCCACCATTCCTTAGTCTGCATCGAGAGTTCAATGTGGACTGTCTTCGACCCTATTTTCCACCTCTACTGGACACATCCTACATGGTAGAACAAATCACACCAACAGATTTAAACCCAGATTGCATGGAAAAAGCCACAACTAATCAGATCATGGACACACATATTAAGAACACCCGCCAGCAATGGATCCATATATATATCAATTTTTCAAAGCAAACCAACTCCTTCATCAGGGCAAGTGGCTCACCATGGACCAAGTTCAACAGAAGTTTCCTCATATCATGGAGGAACTCAACGCAATGGGGACCATTGCTTCCTAAGGGGGGGAGGAATAATCTAGGTGCATATTGGTGGTCCAATGCCTATTCTACTTAAACCCCGACCATTTTTACTTTCAGTTTTTTAGTTTCTTTAATTGTAGCACAACTTAATATTTTTTCCAGTTTTTCGTGTCTTGAACCTCCAGAGCCGTTTTGAGGCCCCAAAAAACGTTCAAACGAATATCAGTCTTTGACCCAATAGTCATTGTTAGTGGTTTTAGTCCTCAGATAGATATTTCTAATGTGGTATCATGTGCGTTAAATAGAGATCGTATGCCAAGGTTACGACATCGGGAAATTGATGTACCAATTTACCTCAACATGGCCCATAGTTTGGTGTTTCGTCTCCTAGGGTTAGTTTTTTGTATATGTTTAGGGTTTTCCATTATTTAGCAATAATAAATAGGCCTTCAAGCCTCATTTTAACACATTTCAGAGGCATGTAGCCACCACATCTCTTTTCAAAGATAAGCTACCAGTGCCCTATCTAATTTATTTCCATTCTATTTGTAAGCATATTTTAGTTATGTGATATTAATGAAATGAAGTCTTATTTCTACTGCATCTCTGTGTTTATGTGTATTTATGTAATTTATTGCGGTCTTGCATAATTCTGGATCATTGGTATCAAAGTTTTCTGCTCTTTGGTATCAAAGCGTTCTGCTCTTTCTCGATCCTTCTTTGCATGTCCCCAACGAGGTTGGGGTATAAGGAGTTAGGGATCGTTCTGGTTCAACCTTTGCAAGATAAACCTCGCAAACCATGACAACCACCCATGGGGGATGAAAAGAAAGATGAGGGAACAGGAGATCCTATCAAAATATTGCTCGAGGAGGCCCTCGAGAAATAAAGGAAAGCGATTATGGATAACTTTGCCCATATCCTTCAATGAATGCCCAACAACAACGCATCTGCATCCAACAGCCACTCTGGAGGCACAACTCCTTTTACGGTACAAGTAAACTTTGACATTCCCATATTTGAGGGTCAAATATATGCAGGCATCGTATATGGATGGTTGAATCTATTAGAAGGGTATTTCTTGGTTCATGACTTTTCCAATAAACACCATTAAAAGTAACGTGATAATAAAACCAATTTGATTCGTCTTTTAATTTTATTGGTAGCACACCAACATTAGCTTAGGCTAGGGTCTTGGAGGTAGGAGTGTGAGTTAATGGCTCTAAGACAACAAAATAAACTTAGAATCTTGCAGTAGGGAGTGAAAATCCATTTGCAGTAGTGTGGTCTAGGAAGCCCTCCTCACAAAAGAGTTAAGCATGAGGTCACACTTGGGCTAAGCGGGGTGACACAACCCTATTCGCTTAGTTTCAGGTGGCACTATATAATGGAATTATCGCACATACAAATGGTGTTTATCACTTGGGTCCACTTGGGAGGTAACTCTTAAAGGGGGTTTGGTCTTAGCTCCTTTTAGGGTTAAGTTTCCTACCCTTGCTTGTTGGTTTGTCCTGTGACTGTCCCCCCAAGTCGTGTTATTTTACGTGGTGACCATGGTGGCCTTTATTTCTAGGGATCATACATAGGTGCAGGGTCAGGTTCGTCTTTTCCATACCTGGGACGGATATTAGTCATACTCTCTTAGTCTTCTCGGGGGGTTTTCCACTTGTGGGTGAACTTGTGCCGAGTTCGCAGCTAAAAGGGTTTGGAAGCAGGTCGCTAGTATAATTTTTCTACTGTTAGCTTCTTTGTATTATGTTTGTGTGTGCTACCTTTTACGAAGTTTCTAAAGCGTGCTCTTTGGTATGAGTCAGTAGCTTTGGCCTTAGGGTGTTTTCACCAACTTAACTATGTTTTATTTACTATCACCCTGGTTGAATTTGCATGTCGACATTCATGTCATATTCAAGGTTTACTTCCTAAATGAAGTTGACTTATTTCTCCTGGATGGAGAGTGCATGTCGGTGTTTATGAATTAGATCATCATATAGCATTGGAATATGTGTCTGGCCCCATTGATAGCAATTTCGCTTCTATTAATACTTTGGCAGATGACTCAGATGCTCCTGCCAACCCACCTTTGACTGATCCTTTAGGGCCTACCTTTTTGCAACTGAATCCTAATGGTTTTACACCTGCTTATACTTACGTGTCTTTTTCGACAATTTACCCTATGCCGGAGTCTGAGACTTCACTACCGTCTACGTCAGCAGTATCGGCTGCCATGACAGCGCTATCATCTCTTAGCATGGCTATCCCTAATCCTTTGTCTACACTACTTACTTCTTCCTGGGGCATTCCACCATTCTCATCTATGGCTCCCACTAGTTTCCTGAATGTTAGTGTGCCCACACCATCCTCTATGTCGGCTACGGTACCCCAGACTAGTCAGCCAGTAGGTTTAGCAACTTACACACCATCATTTGCCCAAATGACTATTCTTGTTCCTTAGTTAGGCACAATTACTTTTGGGAATCCATGGGGGGATCACCAATTGTCCCTAGTTAGCCTGGGGGAAACGTAAAATCTAGTATGACACAAGCCTGTAATAGGCCGCTCTTTGGAGGGACATCACCTACCAATACTTTTACTGGAGGGGCTAGTTTACTTGGGGTTAACCACGCTGCTAGTACCGTGTCTTATCCGGGTCATTCCCCTTATGTCGGTCCTACTGTGTAATCTGGTCCTTCTTTTCACCTTGGGAAAAACCCCATTAGCATTCATGCTTTTTTAGGTCCATTTATCTCTGGAGGGTTTTACCCTTGGGGGCAACATCCATTTACCAACTATCTTGGCATGTAACAACTTTTTGTTGGGGAAAACCCTTTTCACCACCAGAAATCACATCCATCAAATCCTTTTATGGGGGGACTGCAAGGTTGGTCAGGGGCTTCTCCTAGCTATGACCCATTTATTCAAATCCATAATCGGTTTCTATCCTCTCTTGATTTACCGGATCTTGCCAAATTGACAAATGATCGCATACATCATGATCCCTGGTGGCCACCAATGCCCGCCAAATTACCATCCGATATTCCCAAGTTCAAAGGGAAGCCTGGGGAGAATCTATCTACCCATATCACCACTTACTGTCTATGGTGTCAATCCAATTCATTGGTGGATGATTTTGTCAAACTTAGCTTGTTTCAAAGAACTTTAACCAGGGATGCTTCCAAATGGTACATCGAGTTAGACACTGCGTCCTACAGTGATTTTTCCTCATTAGCTCAAACTTTCCTGAAAAATTTTCAGTTACCCAACCATTTTTAGTTACCCACCCAGTATGATCTTGAATTTGACCTTTTGTCTGACTTCAAATAAGATGATGCCATGCTTATGTCTGATCACATTTATGAGTGGCATCGTCGCAAGAGGTTAGTAATAACCAAGTTACTCGATGATATTCTCCGTAAATGGTTCATTAGATCACTCAGACCTCAGATTGCAAAATATGTGTTTATGTTTCAAGTCGTCACTGAGGAGAAAGCCATTCTAGCTACCCAATAGTTGGATATCATATATTCATAGTTAGGTACATTGTACGAAGCTTTTCCTAATGCCGCTAGGCCTTCCATTGACCCACCTAAGCATGTTCTTGGCCCACATGTTGATGGCATGATTGGGTTTGTTTTCGATGCCATGAGCCAACTTGCTGCCCACCTTGGGCAATTGTTTTTTACATCTCAAGCCCAAGCAAGTGCATCTAGCTCTGCTAAAGCACCCCCTCCTGAGCAGTCCACCGATGTTATCATAGTAAAGTCCAATCAATTGAAGAAAAACTCTCAAACTGGTGGTAAAAATAAAAAAAACAATAGAAAAAATAAACAACAAAATCAAACTACCTAGGAGTCTAAACACAACCCTAAGAGTTAGGGATGGGGCACCAATGAACATTGCCAGAAAGTCAAGTTCCCTTGTAAAAATTTTCAGGGCGATCACCTTACTCATGAGTCTCCTCAAATGGATAAAGTTCATAGGCTCCTTTCACCATTTCCTTCTCAACAGCATGTCGTTTTAACTCATCCATTCCCTGCACAAACCCAACAACAAATGGTTACTCAATATGCTAGATGGGAAATGAGGGGTCATCTTCCCATCCCCATAACAAATCATTCATCTTTATGTGCAAAGAATATGTCAATGTGACCAGGCGAGCTAAGTCCTATGATGCCCCTGAGTCGAGTTCTCCTTCCAAGGACTCACTAGCTCCACCTAGTTCCACTGGACCTATCACTCTAGATAAGCCTATGGAACCAATATATCGCACCCCCAAGGGTGTTCTCCATAAGACAACACACAAAACTTCCAGTAGGGCTTCTCAACACTATAATATTGTTGAATATCTAGCCCATGTGCCTTGCGGTATGTCTGCTTTGGAGGTCATGCAAAGTTGTCCTCAGTAGCGCAAAGCCTTGTTGTTTGACATCAGTGGAGTTGACCCGTCTAATTTTGGTGTCATTGCTATTAATGTCAAGAAAGTCTCTACTCGTATTTCCCATCAAACTATTTTTCATATTATAGCACGGGTTTCCCAAAATAATATCCATCACACTTTGGTATATGAGGGATCTTCCACCTATGTCATGTCCATATCCTATTGGAAATTTATTGGCTCTCGCCATGTCTAATACCACTCTCCAAGAATTTGACGGTCATAATTTCATTCCTAAGGGGCTCCTCCCAAAATTTTCCATCGAGTTAGGACATGAAAAGCTACATGTTGATATTGAAGTTGTTGACACTCCTTTATATTATAACCTGCTCTTTGGTCGTAGATGGTTTTATGCCATGACTACCATAGTATCATCTGTGTTTTGATTACTTTGCCTTCCTAATTAAGGTAAGATTGTCACTATTGAGCAGCTTTACTATTGTGTGCCATCAACCCAACTTTCTACTACCACTGGCACTGCCATTCCACTTGTGGGGGACCATCCTAGTCAGTTTCAAAGTGTTGGAGTGGGAATTTTCAAAATTTCCACTCGTATGGGGGTTTTTCCTCAAATCCCTCCACCCAACACTCCTCCATCTCCTACAACTTCTCCTATGTATATGATATCTTCTATAACTTGTGAACCCCATAGATCTCCTGATCCGTGGGTGGTGTCGCCTATTCTTAGAGGATGATCAAACTAGTGAACACCCTCTGCCACTTGTTGTGGAAGAGATTGCCTCTTCGGCAGTCCCGTCAGCAACTCCTTACGCTAGTCAGAATATCCATCCCAATATGGAATATGATTAGGTTATTTCACCCACATGGGTCACCCCTCCACTTGTTCCACGTGACTCCCTTGATGACAAGCCTCCCCGGTTAGTCAACTTGGAGGTCATGTATCTATCCATTGATAATCATAGGGAGGTTACACCTCTTTCTGCATCTAATCTCCCCGATTTGGAACATGTCAAACTCGGCATATTAAATATTGAATCGACCCAGGGGGCATCTTCTCAGCCTTCCCTCGAACTGCTACCCATGGACCAAGTCAAGTCTTGGGTTTCAAATAGTGAATTTTCCAATGAATCGTCCAACTCCTCACCACCTGTCAACGAGCATCCTGTACCTCCATTATTTCTTGATCCTCCCTTGTGTATTCAAGATAAATTTGAAAGTATTACTATTTTATACTTTCCCTTGGCATGGCAACATTTCTGGGTGGGGTAGTTCGACTTCATTTTGCATGGCTTTACATTGGTGAATCATATGGCCTCTTCTTCCCATAAGTTCGTGTATAGCAACCCTTGGCCTGTGCCCAGCTTTGGGCACATATTAGCATGACCTACCAGACTGATTTTCACTTGTACATACTATCCATTAGTGTGTGATGATTTATCCCCTTTTTGGTTTAGTGTGTGATGCAAGTATTTATCATGCCTTATTTATGCCAAAAATCCTTCTTCTTCTTTTTAAATTCAGAAAACCAAAATATATGTTTTTTTTTTTTTTTTCCCTCGTCCGTGATTATTTCTTTCATTATGTTATTTAACCATGGGTTTAGTATTTTTAGATGGTTTTAATTGGACAGGGTGGAATTTCTGTTGCAACTCCCATTGGACCTTAGGTGTGTTTCTCTTGAACTGGCATATAGAGTTAGGTCATTTTGGCTGATTTTGCATTTTGATCGTCAGCACTATTTATGCCTTTGGTCTGACCCTGTCAAGTCACGAATTTTGCCACTTCTTGTATGCATGTCGTAGTATGGTGGTAGAGCTTACCCTCTCATGGATACCCTAGTTAGGACCCTCTTACTATATTGGTGTCCATGCAGTCACTTTTTATCACTTTCGAAATTCCTCCTTCTGACTCGCCATGGCTTTGAATTTGAGCCTCATGTTCTCTTATTTGTCTCTTTTCTGGCCATAACCCAAGAGGATTCCACTCTATCCCTTGTGATTGCCACTTTTATGAGCCTACTCTTGTTGTTTCAGCCTTGGATTCACTCTTACATTATCATCATCATCTGCTTGGCCTACTGTTCACATTTACTTAGTGTTTTACACTTTCCTGGAGAAACGACTGCGATGAGAAGTCTTATTTTCCAGCCTTGTGCCCACATTATGTCATGAGTAGTTCCACCATTACCAGAACCAGTTTCTTCCCTTTATACACTCATTCCTCTAGGAAGATTTTTCTTTAAGCTCTTTTCAAACTCCTTAACTTAGAAAATATTGTCGAGTGAAATTTTCTACTTCACACTCGTAAAAGTACTTGAAGTGTCATCTCTCCAGTATAAGTTTAACCCTTTTCCAAACTAGGATAGAATATTTACGAAAAAGGAATACCCTAGCATACTGTGGCTAGGAGGTTCCCCCTTGTATAATTCTATATATTTTTCGAGCTTGGGGGACGAATTTACGAAAAATGAACTTATAAAAAGAGAAGGGAGGGAACATCTATCTTCATTTTTCATCCATTGGTAGTGTTAATTGCTTCGCCCTTGAACAGGACACTTGTTCGCTTCATTATCTTACATTCGGGTTTTAGCTTGCCTAGGAGCCGTACCATCCATATGAGTCTCTTTACTCCTCCGGTTGGTTACTCTTCCAGTCATATGGAGTGTGCCTCGATGCCTCTTGCATCATTGCATGATATCACATGGTGCTCATTAGTTATGCTCCCAGGTCACTCTTGTGTCGTGCCGCTATGTGTTGAAGGGATGTCTTAGCTCGTGTCCCCCATTTGCAGTAGCTTGTTGACCTTTTTGAGTCAATCATCCCTGTGTCAGTTGTACTTCATCGCTTCATGAATTCATCCATATATCACATCATCCTGATCTATTTCATGCCGATTGATGGGGGATACATCAAGGCCCTCCTTCGACTGATCTTCTCCTATCGATTCTAGCTAATTATCTAGGAGCTTGATCTAGGAACCAGTAGTAACTTGGAGCTTTCAGTCCTCAGTGGCAGGCTTCCTCGTGATCGGCAGTAGGTTTACATCATTGGCTCCTGATTGGTTGAGTTCACTAGTGTTCGACATCATCTCATATATTCACACTTAGTGAACTGTACTAGGTACCTTGGGATCCATTTCTTTCATTGGCGGATTCCCTCGCGTTTGTTACTAGTCTATCTCATTCACTGGTAATCAAACGGTTTCTACCTTTTCTTGACTTTAGCTCATTTATTCACATGAGTATATTCATACCATCGGGGTTAAGTTGAAGACCCTTGGTTAGGTCCATCCCACTCTTATATGCCACCCTTCCCAAGCTTCATTGGAGTTATGTATTATTTATGTACCTTGAGATCTATCCAGGACACTTCTAAGTCTTTTAAGTGTCCATAGTCCTACTATTGTATACTGTGACACGATTGTTTTTTAGTGGCTATGCTCTTTCCATTGAGGCACATGGACCCACCATGTATGTTTTTCGTGGCCATGTTTTAGTCCTTTATATCATAGATCCGCAGTGTATATTTGGCGGCCATGTTCAGTATTTTCTTATGACTGAGCATGGGTAAGCCCACCTTGAGGATGTTATCTTCACAACTAAGACCCCTACTTCAGTGTTTTATGATATGCGATCCTGGCTCTGTTTCCCCACTACCACTGAGACCTCTGATTTTGCTTATAATTTATTTCGGCCATCAGCTACTCATTCTGACCTCATACATTAGGGGGCATCTGTTATAACCCTATTTTCCACTCCATTCCCTTTTCACTTTTTCTTTTACTTATGTGAGATTTATCCCATGATAAAAGGGTGAAATTACATAATTGAGAAATTTATCATAATTATTTTGCCAAAATATTATAATTATGATATAATTGTTTCATAATTGATATAATTGAGAAAAATATCATAATTGTGAAAATGTATCTAGAGTTTCCCATTCCCTAGGAGATCACCTCGATTACTCACTGATTCGAGTTGGCCAGGACTCATCCAATAGAATTTTCTCTAACTTCTCGTCGTCCTCAGCATCTACATTCATCCTCCTAGGACCTGTCATTCACCTATTTATACTGGATCATTTGAGAGGGTCAGGTCAGTCAAAATTTGTGAGTCGTAATTTGTGAATCATAATTTACGAGTCGTAATTTGAGAGTCTAAGAGAGCCATGTTGCTGCTGATATCTTGACACCCTATTGCTATCTTGCCATTATCTTGAGAGCTTGTGAGGTATCATGCTATAGGAAAGTGCTCTTCATAATCTCATCTAGTGGGGAAACTTTGTCGAATCACAGAGAGGAGAAGTTGGAAGTAAGGTATCGAAGTGTCATTTTATATTAATGAAGTTCTATGTTTTTGTCCTGTATATGATTGTATGTTTAGATCTTGCAATTTTTTTATGACATCGTTCATCTATTGATATTTCGAGGAAGGTCACTTGTTGTCTTGTATGGTTGTGATTGTGTGTAGGTGTTGAGATCGTAGGCATATCGAATAGATTGCTCGGGTAGAAGCGCAAGAGGTCTACATCGAACTCAAGATCCGTCCTCGACCTATGAGGAGGAAAGGTAGTATCTTCTTTCTCATAGCATTAAACAATTGTGTGTTGCTTGTGAATCACGAAGGATTGGGAATCTAGGATGTATTCTTGATTCTGCTTTATCTGTCAGGTGATCTATTGGACACTATATCACATAGAAACAACTCCTTGAGAGACATTGTCTTTTCAATCGATGAAATAACTCTTTACAACATGCATAAATGAATATATGATGAGATTCACTGAAAGAAAGAAAAATTCACACGACCAATTCCAGAAGTGAAAGAATCATTTTGAATAGATCGGCAAACCAACAAAAATCAAAACCCAAAACTGTAAGATAAGTGATTTTCCTCGAAAAGACAATCAAAGACAATGATCTAAATCTACAGTTGGCTTTTCCATAATATAAAATATGCAGTTGTAATCTATGCAAAATTTGCTTGAAAACTATGCAAATGTAATCTATGCACAATTTTCATTCATATTATGAAAATGAGAATTCTAACTTATGCAAATGTAATCTATGAAAGAGAATTATTCAAAATTAACACAAGATGATTCCAAATAAGCGAAAGAATAACAAGCCTATTTTCCTTCACTAATGCAATTAAAGAACGAATCAAGTGTAAGTAAAGGAAATTGAGTGAAAATTCCAAAGATCAAAAGTAATGACACTCAATGGCGATTAACACTCAAATAAAATTTAGGGGGGATTTTTTTTTGCAAAAATGAAAGAAAAAACATGCAAAAATTGTGAAGAAACTGAAACAAACCTCTGAGTAATGACCAAAATAAATCAAATTAATAATTTCTCAAAAACGAAACTTCAAAACACCCAATCAACTTAACAGAGAATTGATGAGATTGTAAACAAGCCAAAGAAATCATAAAAACAAAACATTTGGAATTAAATCAAAGAAACCTCAAATTTTTCAAACATTTTACAGGGTTGTGCAAGCAATCATTGTAATCCAGTGCACATGCGCACTTTTTTTAAGGGCTAAGTGCGCAGATCTGCGCACTATTGCTAAAGGAAAAATGCGTAGTCCGAGAAAATTAAGAAAAAAAAGTCTCAAACCAGAAATTTCAATTCTTAAAAGGGTCTAAAGGTGTCAAAGGTTACAAAAGGACACAGAGGAGAACTCTCATTCCCCAGCTGGGTTGCCAATTTGTTATGCAGACAAATCCCTCTTGCGGAAAAGATTGATCTCCCTAGATTCCTAAGGAAAACTAGAAACAAACAAAAAGGAATTGCTACCTTTCCTTAGCTTATAACTAAAACATGAAACATGTAGTACACAAAGAATTACTTACCTATTAACGAAGTTCTTGTAGAATTTCTTTCAACGCTTTCCACAACCATATTTCCCTCAATGCCTTAGAGGTTTTCGAAATGCTTTTGAAAACTTCTCCATGTTGTGCCAAAAGAGATCTACATAGACAAAAACATTCAAATGGGTCACATAATCTCGCATATAAAAGAAAAGGTAAATGAAATCCTTAATCTAGCGTACAACATATAATTGAATCAGTAATCAGTTATAAACCATGCGACTGATAAAGGAATCTCACAAATAACATCAAAATAGACGCAATTAGGAAAAAACAATTACTTTGTATTAAATTCACAGGGAAAACAAGCTTACAACCTAGTTGACTTGATGTCACAAGCCTCTTCCAATGGTCTCCTTTCCTTCCCATCATGACAGGCTCTTCAGACCCCAAACGAGCAACATGAATTTACAAATTTAAGTCCCTCATCCATTTAGTCCTATGCTCAATTTATAGAAAGGATGAGGAGGTTTCTAGTTCCTCTTCTCAAGGGATATGATGCTTAGGAAGAGGAGATTAGTTCCATGTACCAAGGGATTAGGCACAGGTATGTAGTGGTTTGAGGTTTCTAATTTGGATAAGATTCTTAAACCAAAGCTTCTAGAGCTTGTTTTTATTTTATTTTTACCTACATGAACATAACTGTGTAGTTTATAGTGGAAGAAACTACACAAACCTGCATAGTTTACAGTGGAATAAATTGCGCATGTGCGGGTTTTGTTCAAGAAAACTACGCAGATGCTGAAAAAGGGGTTTTAAGCAGTGTAACCCAAAACTCCTTTTGTCCCTAGTTTTGTTTTGCTTCAAGTTTCATAGTGGATTCACTTGAGACACTCATCAGATGGCGAAGGGTCTGAATCAACAATCATGGTGACACAAGTTAGTGTAACACCACCATTTCAATGGAAAAGGAGCTACATTAAGTTCCCGACCGGGTGGTCTCCCTTATAATGTTGAGGCAAAGAATTTTGAGCCATCAACATGTTGCAATCAAAGAAAATCTTGATCTCTTTCCTCGAAGACTCTCTCTGAGCTATGTTAGTCTGCCTATTGCTTCACAAAATTATGGTCCAGAGCTAAATTGTCTTTTGAGACTACCAAGGTGTGAGCCCGAGCTTCCAGTAGTTGAACCACCGCATCCACTTTTGAGGAGCTTGCAAGGCACGCGAAGATCGATGGTGGTTGTTGGAGATATACTGCTTCAATATACAGAGTCATTTTGGTTGCCTCATGGTAGGATGTATTGTACTGCCATGTTGCCAAAGGTAGCCATTGTACCCACTGGTGTTGTTTTTTCAGGGGTGAAACGTTGTAATTAAGTTTCCAAACTTTTGTTGACTCCTTCAGTTTGAAAATTTGTATGTGGATGATATGCAAACATTAAGTTCAACTGCGTGCCTTATAGTTTAAATAATTCTTGCCAAAATTTACTTGTGAAAGTGGGATCATGATCGAACGCAATGGAAGTGAGCATGCCACGTAGCTTAAATCCATAAAGACATGAGTGACCAAAGCCAGTGTGAAGGAATGTTGAATAGCACAAAAGTGAGCATACTTGGAGAGTCGGTCAACTACAACCATGATGGTTGTCTTATTCCTTGCTTTGTGAAAACCCGCAACGAAATTCATAGAGATGTCAGTCCAAATGATTGCAGGGATTAGGAAATGGTGCAATACGAATTTTTTCCCACGTGTTTCTTTGACAAGATCACATTCAGTCACGAAGGTGGGAATATCTTTTTTCATTCTTTCCCAAAAACAAGAACCTTGAGTATGAGAATACGTTTTCTATAATCGTGAATGATCGACGAGGGGAGAAGCGTGCATCTCTGTTAGGATCTTGGTTTTTAGCTTGAAATTCAGTGACAATACAAGGTGACCCCTGCCAAGTATACCCAGTTGGAGGGTTTGGATCCTCTTGTAGTCTGTGGATGATTTGAGAGATAGTAGGATTGTGAAGCCATTCGTTGTGATATTCATCTAACTATTTTGGAAAAAGGAATCAACAAGGAATAAAGGGAACTTTCTAGTTCATATTGCCGTGACAACGCATCTACCACTCTGTTGTCTTTACCCTTTTTATAGATGATTTCATAATCATAGTTGAGCATTTTATTTATCACTTATGTTGCTATTGTGAAGATAATATTTGTTCCAAAAAGTATTGGAGACTATGCTGATAAGTTTTAATTTGTTTGTTCCAAAAAGTATTTGAGACTATACGGATAAGTTTTAATTTGAAATCGACAGCTCATGACATATGGTCTCCAAGTTTCAACTGCATGAAATATGGTCGTCAGTTCATTTTCGTAGGTAGATTTGCCCAAGTTACGGTCACATAATTGCTTGCTGGTGAAAATCAATGGTTTCCCCTCCTGAATGAGCATTGTGCCCAAAACTGTTCCAGAAGCATCATATTCTAGGACAAAGGTCTTTAATAAATCAGGGACAACAAAAACTGGTGTGGTGCACATGGCGGATTTTAAGTTGATGAATGTTCTGCAATTGGGTTCCAAGCAAAGTAATTCTTCTGCAATAGTTTGGTCAAAGGTGTTTCCATCTTGCCATAGTTGCGCACATTTTTTTGTATCCGATAAGACCTACAAATCCACGCAAGAATTTCGCTAGGGGAGAGTTGTCTAATCTTGTGCAGGGACCAGTAATTGTTATAGTACTGGTCCCATCAACCCACCAAAAATAGACATATATGCAACCAATAATTAAACAGAATAAAATAACATGAAGTTCAAATATATATTAAATTATGTTCAAAATTTTCCAAGTCATTGACTGGGCCCACATGTGTCCATAAATAACCCACAACTGTCCATAAATAGCTTAATAAGTATCAAGATTACAAATCCCAACATTTAAAGTAGAAAACTCATAAAACCATTTCTCCTTCCAAAATGGTCAAGTCAATAAGTACAAAAAGCCAGTCACTTCAACCCATCTGATCAGCTCTGATGCTGTGTATGAGAAGTAAATATCAATACCTGCACATAATAAAAATAAATGTATGTCAACCATAACTGCTGTGTTATTCAACAGTTAAACCCATTGTGTTCAATAAATGACACCCACCCCATAACAACATTTAAACCCACTATGTACAATAAATGACACCCACCCAATAAATTCAATAAATGATTTCCTATCAAAACAGATCAAACACATGGATCAACAAAAACAAATTCTCAGCCATTAGATCACATCAAATTCAATCTTGATCACACATGCAAAATGAAGCCATTGCAATCCATGTCCATCATTGTCACCAATAAAATTCAACTGCAAATAACTATAAAAGAAGTTCAACCACTGTTGAAGTTACATTTTTCAGTTTCAAGTTATTCACCAGCCTTGGAGACAATCCAGCACAAAACACATCCAGCCTTGGAGACAACCCAGACAGAACACACCCCAAAACAGAACACAGTATATTTAGGTTAGTTTACATCCTTCTTACAATTTTATTTTAATTTTTGAGTCTTTATTTCAGCTTTCTTACATTTTTATTTTAATTTATGAGTCTCAGTTTTCAGTGATTTATGAGTCTTTATTTCAGTTATTTCTGACATTCATCCATAATACTAGACAACTTAAATGTTCTGGATCACAATTCTGTGGAAATTAGACACAGGTCCCAAACTCATAGATACAAACTGAAAGAGCAACACAGAATTTTCTAAATCCACGTTAATGAACTAAGGTATGTTATTTAATGCTATAGGTTCATTGAACTAAGGTATCTTGTTTACAACAGCATATCTACAGTACTTCAGATAATACAAGCTCTTACCAAGGTGTTTAGTATTCATCTAATCAATCTAATCACATAGAGCGAGTATCAAACAATTGGAAAGGTTATACTGGTCAATATATGCCTGCAAATTTTATAGAAAAATGTTTCCAAAAACACTATATTTTTGTAGAAAAACCCACCCTGCGTGTACACTACAATTTTTGTAGTCTCCATTCTAGGATGTATCAAACAATTGGAAAGGTTATACTGGTCAATATATGCCTGCAAATTTTATATTAAAAATGACAGGTCAGCATGAACAATCAAGTCATAAGAGACCTTTCAGATAATAGTCTCAAGTTAGACCTTTCAGATAAAAGTCTCAAGTTGTTGGGTTGATCAAACTATCTAAAATTAGCTTGTCGTCAGAACCTGTTAAAGTTTGTCCAGAGGATTTGGTCACTTTATCCAAACAATTTTAGTATCTCCTACTTCCCCATTTGCCTTCGCACTCAACATAAATACAAAAAGACAGGCAGATGACTAGCTAGCCAAAGAGGCAAAACCTAATTGTGTGAATGAAGTCAAATGTAGGGGTTTAAAGGGCACATATCTTCAAAGTAATGAAAAGATCTAGGGCTACATGAGACCGGTCAAAAGCAAAGCCAGACTTCAAAACAAAAAACTACTTTGCTGCCAAAGAATTGCCAGGAAAATAACATCTTATTGCTAAACCCTGAATGTAATTGTGAAGCCACCTGCATAGGTGTAAAGCACACAAACCTTGAAAACATCTGAGAGGCCTAAGGTCACGTCCAATCAAACAAGTACAACCAGGCTGTATAAAAGCCAACTACTCTGCGACAAAGAATTCTGTGTAAAACAACAGCCTAAATGAGCTTCTATTAAAGAAGTAGCAACAGAAACAAGTGCACCTGAGAGAGTTCCTCGCATGCTTAACTCTAAATTTTGGGCCAAAAAAAATAGGTTTAAAGAGGTGGTGCGCAGCTCTGTAATCCTAGCATGTGATTTGAATATGTTTTTAAAGCTCCTAATGACAAGAGGAGCCATAGGGTGCAAGAAAATGGGAAGTCCCCACTGATGCAACTGCACACTAAGTAGATTAACTTCAGTTTTGTGACCAGTGAAGTTATTGTTGACTCTACCTTATCTTCTCTTGGAACGGAAGTGCATTTCTAGACACTGTAATTTCAATGTAGCTCTGCCATATTTTTGATACTTTACTTTAAACTTATTGTCAAATCTTGCCAAATGTATGTTTTAACTTTTAGTACTTTTACAACCAAATGGCATGGAGCAAACAGAATCATAAATTTTGATTATGTAACTTCCCACTTTCAACTGGCTACAAACAGTTTGTTATGCATTCAAGTAAGACTAGAGCCCCCAAGGCAACTTATAGGATGAATTTATAAATATTCATGATAAAAAACACTTAAAGAAAAAACTTAAACCATTTCAAATCACAATTGTATTCTATTTGTAATCTAAATCTTAAAAAAAAATTCAATAAGATGGATTCAGAAAAATAAACTCAAACCATTTCATATCACTGAAGCCTTCATTACTGGTATTGTATTTTTTATAACAGAATGAAACTTTTTCAATCACTCTTGCCAGTTCATACAATCACTCTTGCCAGTTCATACATAACCTGGTTACTATCAACTATAGATCAATAAGATGGATTCAGAAAAATAAACTCAAACCATTTCATATCACTGAAGCCTTCATTACTGGTATTGTATTTTTTTATAACAGAATGAAACTTTTTCAATCACTCTTGCCAGTTCATACAATCAATCTTGCCAGTTCATACATAACCTGGTTACTATCAACTATAGATCAATCTCTGAGTGACCGATCGGAATTAAAATAAATAGGTTGCTAGAAATTACAAAACCTTGAATAAATAGGTCGCTGAAAACAAATCTGCAAATCTGCAATAGGGAGTTGAGCACGGAAGCTGTAGCATTTGAAGTTAACATATATATCTGCAGTAGCTGAAAATAGAAGCTGTAGCATTTGAAATTAACATATATATCTGCAATTGCTATGCATAGATGCTGTATTCATCATATGAAAACAATCCTTCTTTTCAATTAGGAATAACAGCTTGCAATTGGTGCTTTTGCAGCCTACAGGTAGTTGCATCCATGGAAAGAGTGAGTTATGTCGCTCGCACAAGGAGAAGTGGCAGAAGAGTGACCAGGGGTGCCCAACTGCGATGCACCTCATCGGATGAAGAAAGAACAGGTGATGTCAATGTCACCAATGCTCCAGGAAATGTTGTTGACGATGAGCATGTGGCTGAAGCTGATGTTGTGGCACCATCAGCCACAGAGCCACCGTCAACCACAGTCCAAGGTGCAACTTCAACTAAAAAGATCAGCGCTATAAGAGGTTGGACAAAAGAATAAATGTTAGCTGCAATTGACGACATAGAGTTCAATGGATATTCTGTTCGGGCATCTGCAAAGAAGCATACTATTCCCCCTTCATCAATACATTATTGGATAAATGGGCTGACTCACACCAAACGTAGAGGGCCTGTTACAGTTATGACTGAAGAGGAGGAGGCCGAGGTGGTTGAGTGGTGTAAAGAAATGGCCCAATTGGGACATGGGCTAGAGTTGATACAACTCAAATCTACAGTTGCTCAAATCTGTCAGGGGAGGCCAAACCCATTCAAAGATGGGTTTCCTGGTAAATCATGGTGGTTTGGGTTTAAAAAAAGGCATCCAGACCTTGTATTGCGTACAGCTGAGGGCCTTGACAGAGACAGAGCATTAAATTTGTGCCCTACAGTTGTATGTAAGTTCTATGACACTCTTTCTAGTGCATATGATAAACACTCTTATGCTGCAGACCATATATGGAACTGTGATGAAACAGGTTTACAAGCGGGAAGGAATTGTGGCATGAGGGTAATTGCGAAAAGAGGTAGCCGAAACGTGCCAAATATTTTGCCTAAGAGAAGGGAATGGATAACCATTTTATGTTGTGTCAATGCAATTGGTGCTTCAATCCCAGGATTTTATCTTTTCAAAGGTAAAAAACAGTTGAAAAATTATATACAAAACTGTGAACCTGGAGCATGCATGGCTGCACATCCCCATGCATGGATGACTAAAGAGCTGTTTTTAAATTGGCTTTGCCACTTTTCTGCATCTGTGCCAGGTGGTGTCTCACCTAATAACAGACACCTGTTGATATTAGATGGCCATGGAAGCCACATGGCTCTACAAACAATTGAGGAAGCATACAATTTGGGCATTGACCTTTTAACATTGCCCGCTCATACCACTCACAGATTGCAGCCACTTGATGTCAGTGTGTTTGGCCCTTTCAAAAACTATTTCAGGTCAGAACGTGTTGCATGGATGGCAAAGAATCCAGGGGTTGAGGTCAAAAGGTTCGAGTTAGCAGAGCTTGCAAGTAAGGCTTTTAAAAGGGCTCTGACACCATCAAATATCAAGGCTGGCTTTAGAAGGACAGGAATATGGCCACTAAATTATGATGCTCTTATGCATGATACTGCTTTTAGCCAAGCTTTCCATGTGGATGGTCAGGAAGAAAGACATGAAGTGGAAGAAGAAGTAAATGAACATGATGATGTGGTTGCAGCTGATAATATAATTTCCCTCTCTCAAGGACAGTTATATGCTGATGATGATGAGCAGGTATGTGAAACACAGTATACTTGTCAGCAAATTCATGGCAACATTGTTGAACATGCAGTTGAGAATGCAGATTTTGTTGAAACAGAAATTGCTGATATTGTTAATGCAGATTTAGTTCAAAATGAAAATGCTGATATTGTTAATGCAGAAAATGAAATTGCTGATATTGGGCATGAAGAAAATGCTGATATTGTTAATGCAGAAAATGAAATTGCTGATATTGGGCATGAAATTGAAAATGACCAATTGTCATTGCCTAGCCAAGTAAACCCACCATCATGGATGGCAGAAAACATGATTAATTTGAACGCCCATAGTGTCTCAAGAACCAATGAACAAAGCATGAACATGCCTTCACAAGTGGCTGAATTGAATAGTGAAATTGTTCATTTTTTTGTGGACAATAGATCAATGGAAGAAGATGGAGGACATAATGAGGTAGCAGATGAAGAAAACAATATAGTTCAATCAAGTGCCACGGATACTGAAGTGCCAAGCAATGACATGCAGGTGGGAGGGAGGGAGAAGTTACTTGGGCGGTTCTTAAAGCTACCGGTAGAAAGAGTGTCAATGAAAAAGAAGCAAGGAACAACCAATAGTCTTCGTTTGGGGCGAAGTTCACAGTTACTCACCTCTGAAGACTATATAAAGCTCCTTATTGAGTCTGAAAATAAGAAAATGGAAATTCAGGAATTAAAACAGAAAAAAAAAAAAAAGATCAAGCCAAGGAGAAGAAGGCAGCAAGGGCTATTGCAGCACAACGTCGAGCAGATGAAAGGCTTGAAAGAGAGAGAGCAAGGCAAGAGAAGGAGCAACAAAAACAAATCTCAAGACAGGAAAAGGAAGCAAGGAAGGCTCAACAAATGCTTGAAAGGGAACAAGGGTTGACTCATATGGTTGACATAAATGCAAGCACAGTTGATGAGAATGAATCCAAGAACATGTCCAACACATTGGACAACATTGCAAATAATACAACATTATTCCAAGACCTCATAAACATTCAAGTGCCTCGGTATCAAAATCGGGGTTTACCCACTTGCCTTATTCCTACCACAGGAGGTCTGAATTCAATGTATGCTCAGCACACACCTCCACTTAACGCAAGTGTGAGGTACGGGTACTCAATTCCTCCATGGATGGAAGGGACAAATTGGTCTCAATTATATGGCAGCAATCAACCACCACCTAATCAAGCCTTTTTGGGAAGGCCAACCTACTTGGCTCAATCAGGCAACTCAGTGTTTGGCACTGAAGATTCTCAAGGCCATAAAGAATAGGAGTGTTAAATGTTTTTGGATGTAACCACATTATGATGTGGATTTTTGGATGGACTCTATGTTTGGTTTCAAATCGGTGATATGTTAGAATGATTGTGATAGGGTTGTCATATTGACATTTTTGAAGACTTTTTATGAAGCAAGATATCTTCCCAGCCATACTTTTATCACTTCCTATGCTTAAGGATATATCTGAAATGTAGAAAAACACATAGTGAATGTAATTTTTTTTTCATAATTAAATCATTTTTTTTAGGAAAATAAGGTAGCCTAACAGCATAATCAAAACCAATCTGGTTATATCTACCTAACATGAGATGTTAATCTAAGGGTTCAATAGATACAATCTCTTCGTACATCATTATAGGCAACTAGTTGGATCCATTACCCAACTTCTATTTGTTGGGATCATCTCAAACAAGACTCCCAAAGTATGAATTTTGACGCCCTACTCTCCATAACTGTTGACGCCCTACTCTCCATATGTTGCAGTGTTTGACAAAGTAAATACTTTTTATCGTTCCATTTCGGGAATCCATGGCGCCATGGCGGCTTGTACCAGGGACTTCTGAGAACCAAGTAAGACACCTCAAGTGTTTCTAATAGGATACTTCTGTGTTACCAAAAGCACAATAAGTGTCTTATTGTGTTTCTTGTAACACCGAAGTATTCTACCAGAAACACTTAAGTGTCTTACTTGGATCTCAGAAATCCCTGGTACAAGCCGCCATGGCGCCATGGATTCCCGAAATGGAACGACTTGTCAAACGCTGCAAGATATGGAGAGTAGGGCGTCAACAGTTATGGAGTGTTAGATGTTTTTGGATGTAACCACATTATGATGTGGATTTTTGGATGGACTATATATTTGGAATTTTATATCTTAATAGATTTCAAATTTCCTTTCTACTACACTAAGTATAATCATGGGACTGTTTAAATGTGAATATCTATATGTATATTTTTTTAAGGGACTGTTTATGAACATACCTAGGAGCTAATTTTTTATGAGACAAAACTAGTTTCAAATCGGTGATATGTTAGAATGACTGTGATAGGGCTGTCATAGTTTTTGAAGATTGTTTAATAAGGAAGATATCTTCCCAGCCATATTTATTTTTTGGCCTCTTCTTCACAGATTAGTAAGAAGAATCATTGGCATAAAATAGTGATACTTGGATAGAGAGCGAGAATGCCTCCAACCACAATGATGAGGGTGCCAATACAATTAAGATGTAGTTGGTGAAGAATCCAATGCTAGTTGAACAAAAGATGCAACATGTGGTTTTTGCAAATCAATATGTGAAAGATCATTTTAAGTGTTAGACTCAAGCTCTTGCATATCATTAGTGGATGAATTAGCAAAAAGTGCACAATCTAATTCATGTAAAATTGTAGTAGAAGGCTCAAGATATCACAGGCCTACTATAACTAGCATCCTCTCAAGCTCAATAGGAGTAACACTACATGATACTCTATCAAAATAACCAACAACAAGACATGAATCTCTATCAAAATAACAAGCCATGTTTGAAAAGCAAAGAAACCTTCAAAAAATTAATTTGTTTCGTAGGTAATTAACTGAAACAACAAAATAATTACCTCTTTATAAAGATACCTAAATATAAAAAATACTGCTGTAAAAATATATAAAAATATGTTGTAAAATAAGTGAATACATAATGAAAATATGATAGCATTGCAAAAAGTGATAACAATCTAATTCATGTAAAATTGCAGTAGAAGGCTCAAGATATCACAGGCCTACTATAACTAGCATCCTCTCAAGCTCAATAGGAGTAACACTACATGATACTCTATCAAAATAACCAACAACAAGACATGAATCTCTATCAAAATAACAAGCCATGTTTCAAAGAAGAAACAAGAAACCTTCCAAAAAAATTAATTTGTTTCAGCAGTAATTAACTTCAAACAACAAAATAATTACCTCTTTGTAAAAGATGCCTAAATATAAAAAATACAGTGTAAAAAATGCTCAAAATATGTTGTAAAATAAGTGAATACATAATGAAAATATGATAGCATTGAAAAAAGTGATAACAATCTAATTCATGTAAAATTGCAGTAGAAGGCTCAAGATATCACAGGCCTACTATAACTAGCATCCTCTCAAGCTCAATAGGAGTAACACTACATGATACTCTATCAAAATAACCAACAACAAGACATGAATCTCTATCAAAATAACAAGCCATGTTTCAAGAAAGAAACGAAAACCTTCCAAAAAAATTAATTTGTTTCAGCAGTAATTAACTTCAAACAAAAAAATAATTACCTCTTTGTAAAAGATGCCTAAATATAAAAAATACACTGTAAAAAATGCTCAAAATATGTTGTAAAATAAGTGAATACATAATGAAAATATGATAGCATTGCAAAAAGTGATAACAATCTAATTCATTTAAAATTGCAGTAGAAGGCTCAAGATATCACAGGCCTACTATAACTAGCATCCTCTCAAGCTCAATAGGAGTAACACTACATGATACTCTATCAAAATAACCAACAACAAGACATGAATCTCTATCAAAATAACAAGCCATGTTTCAAAGAAGAAACAAGAAACCTTCAAAAAAATTAATTTGTTCTTCGTGATGATAATGATGTATACAAACAACAAATAAATGCCCTCTTTGTAAAAGATGCCTAAATATATATAAAAAATACGATGTAAAAAAATGCTCAAAATATGTTGTAAAATAAGTGAATACATAATGAAAATATATGATAGCATGAAAAAAGTGATAACAATCTAATTCATGTAAAATTAAGGTAGAGAGCCCGAATGTCAAGGCCTACCTATAACTAGCATCCTCTCAAGCTCAATAGGAGTAACACTACATGATACTCTATCAAAATAACAACAACAGACATGAATCTCTATCAAAATAACAAAGCCATTTAAAAGAAACAAGAAACCTTTAAAAAAATTAATTTGTTTAAATGATGAGCTAACTGACAACCAAAATGATACCTCTTTGTAAAAGATGCCTAAATATAAAATACCCATATAAAAAATGCTCAAAATACTATGTTGTAAATAAGTGAATACATAATGAAAATATGATAGCATTGCAAAAAGTGATAACAATCTAATTAATGTAAAATTGCAGTAGAAGGCTCAAGATATCACAGGCCTACTATAACTAGCATCCTCTCAAGCTCAATAGGAGTAACACTACATGATACTCTATCAAAATAACCAACAACAAGACATGAATCTCTATCAAAATAAAAAGCCATGTTTTCAAAGAAAAACAAAAACCTTCCAAAAAAAAATCAATTTGTTGACGATAATTAACTTCAAACAACAAAATAATTACCTCTTTGTAAAAGATACCTAAATATAAAAAATACTGCTGTGTAAAAAAGTAGCAAAATATAGTATGGAAAATAAGTGAATACATAATGAAAATATGATAGCATTGCAAAAAGTGAAATATTAATCTAATTCATGTAAAATTGGAGTAGAAAGCTCAGGAATATATGAATACCTGCTATAAAACTATATACTCTCAAGCTCAATAGGAGTAACACTACATGAATCTCTATCAAAATAACCAACAACAAGACATGAATCTCTATCAAAATAACAAGCCATTTTTCAAACAAGAAACAAGGAACCTTCCAAAAAAATTAATTTGTTTCAGCAGTAATTAACTTCAAACAACAAAATAATGACCTCTTTGTAAAACATGCCTAAACTATCAAAAATACACTGTAAAAAATGATCAAAATATGTTGTAAAATAAGTGAATACATAATGAAAATATGATAGCATTGCAAAGTGATAACAATCTAATTCATGTAAAATTAGGTAGAAGGCTCAAGATATCACGGGCCTACTATAACTAGCATCCACTCTCCAAGCTCAATAGGAGTAACACTACATGATACTCTATCCAGTAACTAACAACAAGACACTTGAATCTCTATCAAAATAACAAGCGTATTTTAAAGAAGAAACAAAAACCTTCCAAAAAATTAATTTGTTTCAGCAGTAATTAACTTCAAACAACAAAATAATTACCTCTTTGTAAAAGATGCCTAAATATAAAAAATACACTGTAAAAAATGCTCAAAATATGTTGTAAAATAAGTGAATACATAATGAAAATATGATAGCATTTCAAAAAGTGATAACAATCTAATTCATGTAAAATTGCAGTAGAAGGCTCAAGATATCACAGGCCTACTATAACTAGCATCCTCTCAAGCTCAATATGAGTAACACTACATGATACTCTATCAAAATAACCAACAACAAGACATGAATCTCTATCAAAATAACAAGCCATGTTTCAAAGAAGAAACAAGAAACCTTCCAAAAAAATTAATTTGTTTCAGCAGTAATTAACTTCAAACAACAAAATAATTACCTCTTTGTAAAAGATGCCTAAATATAAAAAATACACTGTAAAAAATGCTCAAAATATGTTGTAAAATAAGTGAATACATAATGAAAATATGATAGCATTGCAAAAAGTGATAACAATCTAATTCATGTAAAATTGCAGTAGAAGGCTCAAGATATCACAGGCCTACTATAACTAGCATCCTCTCAAGCTCAATAGGAGTAACACTACATGAATCTCTATCAAAATAACCAACATGAGTTAATGCTACAGAAACACATTTGAAACAAACTTGTAAGAGTGAGGAATACCCATGGTAAATGCTAATATACGTTGCATCTACCTGATGCTACAAAGACTTACTAAGAGCAGTTGTAACGTCAGTTAAATGATGACCTATTACAGTTTCTTTGTCAAGACGAGCATAATTTGTGAGCATAGACACTCTTGTGCTATTCCCTTTTCATGGACCTTTTTTCCCTGAACAATACCATAAAAATGGCCCATCTCAAACCTATAAACACTTGTTGAAAACTAAAAGCTGACAACAAACTGTGATATATAATGAATTGCGATAAATTTTTTTAATAATAATCAGGTAATAAGTATTTGAAAATTCAACTGTCAGTATTTGAAAATTCAACTGTATCATTAGATTTTGAAGACAATTAAATGATGACCTATTACAGTTTCTCTGTCAAGACGAGGCATTTGTGACATAGACACTCTTGTGTATTCCATATATGGACCTTTTTGCCCTGAACAATACCATAAAAATGGCCCATCTCAAACCTATAAATACTTGTTGAAAACTAAAAGCTGACAGCAAACTGTGATATATAATGAATTGCGATAAATTTTTTTAATAATAATCAAGTAATAAGTATTTGAAAATTCAAACATGGTATTAGAAGAAATTCAAGCTAACATCATTAAGATTTTGAGACATTACATGAATGACCTATGAGTTTTTTCCAGGGAGACGAGCATAATTGTGAGAAAAGACACTCTTGTGCTATTCCCTTTTCATGGACCTTTTTGCCCTGAACAATACCATAAAAATGGCCCATCTCAAACCTATAAATACTTGTTGAAAACTAAAAGCTGACAGCAAACTGTGATATATAATGAATTGCGATCATTTTTTTTAATAATAATCAAGTAATAAGTATTTGAAAATTCAACGGTATCATTAGATTTTGAAGACAATTAAATGATGACCTATTACAGTTTCTCTGTCAAGACGAGCATAATTTGTGAGCATAGACACTCTTGTGCTATTCCCTTTTCATGGACCTTTTTGCCCTGAACAATACCATAAAAATGGCCCATCTCAAACCTATAAATACTTGTTGAAAACTAAACGCTGACAGCAAACTGTGATATATAATGAATTGCGATAATTTTTTTTAATAATAATCAAGTAATAAGTATTTGAAAATTCAACTGTCAGTATTTGAAAATTCAATTGTATCATTAGATTTTGAAGACAATTAAATGATGACCTATTACAGTGATATTGTCAAGACGAGCATAATTTGTGAGCATAGACACTCTTGTGCTATTCCCTTTTCATGGACCTTTTTTCCCTGAACAATACCATAAAAATGGCCCATCTCAAACCTATAAATACTTGTTGAAAACTAAAAGCTGACAGCAAACTGTGATATATAATGAATTGCGATAATTTTTTTTAATAATAATCAAGTAATAAGTATTTGAAAATTCAACTGTCAGTATTTGAAAATTCAACTGTATCATTAGTATTTGAAAATTTTACTTTTGTTGAGTCAGTTGCAGTTCTGCTGTCCAAAAGCAACTCCATTTCATTAATTCAAAAACCCATTTTACTTTTGTTGAGTCTCATATTTGATCAAGACCAAACATCTCCTTAAACATGACAGAATCATAATGTAGAAGAAATTTCACCCTAACGGCAACTATTCGTCGGGCCAGATCTATGCAGCAGACTTGCACATTATCCAATTGTGCATGCAGACAATAGTAGGTTGCTCATGTTTCTAAATTATATGTAGCATCCCTGCTGGAGGACCACAATTGTTCATTTTCAGGTACATTCAACCATTCATTCTTCGAATTTATAGGTTATCACTGAGGAAGAGCTTTAGTGGAAAAAAGCAAGGAGCACGAAACAGGAACTGTTGATCTCTCCATTAAAAAAGTATGTGCATGGAGATTTAAAAAATATAACGAAATTCTCATTTTGAAAGAGTATCTTTAGAGTCTGGAGTAAAGATGGGCCATTGCAAGGCACTGTGGGTGGGCCATTGCAAGGCTCGTAAGAGACAGACGCAGGCAAAAAAGGGTTTAACTAGGCAAAACGACCTCAAACTCTATTTACAGGTTTGCAGCTCTAACAAACAATATTACAGGTTTGCAGCTCTTCTAAGCAAAACGACCTCAAACTCTGCCAAGTACCAGAACCAAACCCTAACCCCTAAACCCACAGATAAAAAACATAAATTCCACCACATATAAACCCACAAAAATTCCATTCACTGTTACAAGAAAACAAGAAGAGCTAAATTCCACCGAACAACGATTGGGAGTGTTAAAAAACACAGCAAATGATTGGTAGGATTGTGAATCCTACCAGAGGTCACCGAGAAGCGCAGAGGTTGAGAAGTGCAAAGGTTGCAGGGCGTCGCCACTGAGGAACCTGGAACCCTGGAACCAATTCGAACAACCACCATGGAACCCTGTACTTGCAAGTAAACAAGAAAATTAGAATTTTTTGGCATTATCAGAGTAAAAATTGAACGAATTGCAGACAAAAATTGAACGAATTGCAGTTTAACCTGAAGAATTCGATGAACCAGAGCAAGCAGACCGAAACCCTTGCAGACAACAATCGATAAGCTGGCGTTCCAGCATCAGAGGAAAGGCGGACCCAATAGCAGACTTCGCATTCAAGAATAGGAACCCCCTGCGAGCTACAACGTTCGGCAACTGACAAAGGTTGAAACCCAACATTCTGAACATGGCGGAACCGGCGAACAGGCATAGAAACTGCACGAAACAGACAACCAGCAATGGCGGGCAAGGAAATGTTGAACAGTATTCAGCAAATGGCGACAGGGCGAACAAGTTTTGGTACCGGCAACCACCACCAGCGGCGGAGCCGAACGCCCACACTTCGGGCCCGAGCAGAAATGAATGGGAGCAAGACCTCATCCCGGTTAAACCGCCAGACGAAACCCTAAACCTGCAGTAAATTCCCGCATTTAATGGTGGCACCAACCCAACACGTGGCCGGTTGAACTGGACACCTGTCGTACAACGACCACGTGACATAACACGTCGCTTGCTGAGGTGGAGGGGGACGTGTTTAACCACTGGCGACTCTCCCCTATCGTGGGATGGGACCAATCTTGTATTGCCTGAATCTTCTTGGGGTCCACCCTTACACCCTCTCGTCCCACTATATGGCCCAAGTACTCCACTTTTGAAACTCTAAAAGCACATTTGAAACGTGTAAGATAGAGTTGGTGATCTAGAAGATTTTGTAAGGCTTTGTCCACATGCTGGAGATGTCCCACCCAACGTTTTTTATATATCAAAATATCATCGGAGAAGACTAAGACAAAAGTGCGAAGATAGGGTTTTAAGATTTTGTTCACGAGGATTTGAAAGGTGGAATGGTGGATGGAGTGTTGGAAAGGCCAAATGACAAGAAATTTATAATGTCCCTCATTTGTACAGAAGGAAGTGTTCGGAATATCAGCCTCTTTCATGCAAATTTGACGTGAACGAAGATCTGGTCGCAAGGTACCCTCTTTCTTGGTACCTCTTTCTTTAAAACCATGACAATTGGCGATGAATAGGGAATATTAATTGGACGAATGATTCCTGCATCTTGTTGATGTTTTGTTAATACCATTCACTTAGAGCTGACGATTTCTGGTGATCCTTCTTGGAGTCGTTTGAGCGTACAGTATGGGCTTCCTTCGTCAAACTTATTTATAAGTCCTAAAAAAGAAATCAACTTGTTCGACCACCTTTCGACTAATGAAGTTATGGGTGACTTTTTGATGCTTAATGTAGCCACAAATTTGTATTGTTTGTGATGAGGAGATACGCGTTAAGGCATGAAGTGAAATAGTATGTTCCCCAGTTTGAGATGGAGGTTCGTCAACCTATAGGGGATCTGGGACTACGCTTTCTTCCATAGGTTCCTCTGTATCCTGCTCCTCTTTTGCATCACTTGCCTCTGTTTGAAAGAGCTTTTTTTTTTACATTTGTGGACTCAAACATACTTAATTATGTCTGTTGGGGATAACATTTGATTTTTGATTTGTTGAGTGGTCTGGGAAGTAGGGTATGGTTGCATGGGTGGTTGTGCCCTTTGATTTTTAATTGCTTGAGTGGTCTGGGAAGTAGGGTATGGTTGCATGGGTGGTTGTGCCCTTTGTGGGAAAGAAGGGCATGGGGCTTGTGAGTTGATGTTGTGCCCTTTGATTTTTAATTGGTTGAGTGGTCTGGGAAGTAGGGTATGGTTGCATGGGTGGTTGTGCCCTTTGTGGGAAAGAAGGGCATGGGGCTTGTGAGTTGATGTTGTGCCCTTTGATTTTTAATTGGTTGAGTGGTCTGGGAAGTAGGGTATGGTTGCATGGGTGGTTGTGCCCTTTGTGGGAAAGAAGGGCATGGGGCTTGTGAGTTGATTACTATTTTTGCATCGTGAGCCATCTGACAAGCTTCGAGCCAAGTTGGAACTCAATCTTTCCATCTATATTGGAACTCAATCTTTCCAGGTTGGTATACACTTTCTGTATGTCTGGACAAATAATCACTGTAATTCTATCCCCATTAGCCTAGATTTTCGATTGGATCTCCCGCTCCACGTTATGGGTGACCACCATACATTAGCATTGATAGAAGTCCCAATGGAGAGACGGACAACAAATAGATAAATTTTACAAATCAGTCGATCAGAACATTCAAACCAAGTGGATCTGATGAGATGTTTCGGTTCGAGTTTCCAGCTACAGGTGGCTTGGGATCCCGCTGAGATTTTCGCCATTAATCTCGACAACGATGGTATGCCCATACCTCCAACGCTGAACCTTCAAGGGCTTTATCTATGGGTGGTGTGGAGGTCCCTCCTTCCGCCGGATGTCGAAGGGTATCCACGTGGTGAATGATGGGGCAGAGATCCTCTAACACTTCAAATCTCCCTTAATCTACGATTGAGCTAATCTCTTCAGCACAGTTGACTGCCAACTGTTATCGACTTCTATGATGTAAAATTTTCTGCCACACCCAGAAAAATCGAGATCCGCCAGATTTCCATGAAAGCGATCTGACCTGCAGTTGGTCTCAAAGAATACGACACAAAAGTTTGCGGAAAACACATGTAACTTTGCAGCCTCTATTTTACCTGAAAAATCCTAGAATGCAAAAGAAAAAAGAAAAACAAAAATTCCCACTATGCTGAGGAAAGCATTTTGATACCACTTGTAATATAATAAACCCAGGAATCGAAGCAGAGCCACACAAAAATAACTGGAAATATACCACCATTCTAAAAGTGGCAAATGCTATGCCCATCAGTGTCCCCTTTATAAAGCAGCACATCTCAAAAAAGTTTCCAAGCACTTATTCGTCAGCTGTGTTTTCCCACCAATTTGGGGATGATATTCGATGCTTGTTTTAGGTTGTGTATCTTATATTTTAAATGGCTGTTACTGGAATTTATTGGTGAATGCGAGATCGCGATTCAACACAATGGAAGTGGGCATTCCATGCAACTTAAAAATTGGGTCCATGAAACTGTGGATAATTATAGCTGTAAATGGGTGTGATAGGGTGCAAAAGCGAGCATGTCTGGTAAGGTGGTTGATGTATGCCATGATGACTTGTTTGTTGTTTGCTTTAATAAGGTACACGATCAGAACCATGGAAATGTCAGTCTAGAAAGTGGTTCAAATTGGTAGGGGTTGTAATGCCACGACGGTCTTCGTCGTCTCACCCTTGTTCCTTCAACATGTCCCACATATAGTTACATGGATAACCATTTTCATTACTTCCCAAAATAAAGAGGGCATAGTTTATTCATAGGTATCCTAAAAACTAGAGAGATCACGGTGGGAGATGAATGAAACTACTCTAAGATGCATTATTTTAAAGTAGAAGTTTGCGGTGGAAAAATGCACCCTTTATACTTCAAGGTATTATACTACAATTTATACCCCTAATGGGGATTGGGATCCTCTCAAAGAATTGACATGAGTTCAACCACCATGTCAATTTCTAGCAATTCTCAACAAGCTTCAAGGAGCCAATATGGTACTATAAGGGTAAGATGAAGAGGGAGATCCTTTCTCTTCATATTTTTACAACGAAGTGGATTCCACATTTCCTTTCTTATATATAACCTCATAATCACACCAATGCATCTCACTGACCCATTTGCGTTGCTCAAGGGATGATAATTTGTGGTCCAAAAAACACTCTAAATTGTGGGGTGATATTGATTTGGAACCACCTCCAAACAGGATACAAGTTCCAAGGCTCAACTACATGAAATATGGCCATCACCTCATTCTCTGTAGTGAATTTTCCCAATATTTTGTCCAAAAACCGCATTGACGCATCTCTCGGAACTATGTTTGATGCATCGTATCAAGGAAATTGGGTACTACTAAAATGGGCATAAGGCACATGACTTCCTTTAAGCTCGGAAAAGAGCTACTCAACAACATCATTCCACACAAAAGCATTCTCTTTGAGCAGGTTTGTTAAGAGAGTGAAAATTTTAGCATAATTCATTAAAACTTCCTAAAGTAGCTCGTAATTCCTAAGAAACCACACAAGTTCTTAAACATCTTGGGTCATGGCTAATTTTACACACCCACAACTTGCTTTCGGGTCCACTTGCACAGAATGTAGCGTATTCCACCTTTGAAGCCCCAAAATTGTATTTTGAATGCTCAAGGAGCAACGATAGTGGTGCTCGAGTGGTTACAATGCTCTATCAACATGTTCCACGCAAAAATCCCTAGTTTCATTGTGGATCAAGCTATCGTTAAAGAATAAAGGCACAAAATTGCGCAAGAAGGGTCATGAAATCTTGTTCATGGGGCTCCTAGAGGTTGACGGAGTAATGCAAAGTCCAGAGGGAAACACACAAATATCATAAATGGAATTCATGTGTGTGAATTGTTCTTTTAGGGATGTCCACCTCCTTGATTTGTGTTTGGAGGTATCTTAGGAAAATGTCCAATTTAGTGAATAGCTTGTGTCCCATGGGTTCAACCAAGAGATCATCGACAATTGGAAAGGGAAATTTGTCTTTGAGGGTCCACTGATTGATAGTGAAAAAATCGAGACATGTGTGCCAACTACCTTCTTTCTTTGATATGAAGACTACAGGTAATGAGCAGGGTCTTGTATTGGGATGTATGACTCCAACCTTCGTTAGTTCTTGAATGATCCTTCATGTTTTATTATTCAATGCAAATGGGTGCCTGTAAGGACACACATTGTGTGGTTAGAAAGACCTGGGGCTAGGTGGATATCAATGTCATCCTCACCACATGGATGCGGTAATCCATGGGTTGTTTCAAATACCTATTGATGTATAATTTTGACCACATGCAAATCACAGGTGGGTGGGTTGAGGTGGGGGGAGGTGGGTGGGGGGATTATGCACAACTTGTATGGAAATGAATTGGGAAATAATGTTGGGGTGGCCTCTCTGCAATAACTTCTTATTACATTGAGAGTTGATGATTTCAGGAGCATTATTAATTGCTTTGAGTGCATGCTTATTCCCTTCCTTGATTTGGCTCATGTATAATTCCTTAAAATCCATTGTAACATGACCCATGGTGTGCAACCACTCTACACTGAGAACTACATCATAAGCCAATATTTTAGTGGCAAACATGCGAGATTCGTGCAAATAGTGTCCCATATTCGTGCAAACCTACACATTTCATTGTATGCTTCCATCAACAATCCTAGTTTGAAATTTATGCATTACATGGACATAATAATGGTTCACTTTGAAAACTCACCTATTAATAAAACTGTGGACGTTGTCATTTTCAATACAAACAATCACCTTGCGCTTCTTAATGTAACCTATCAACTTCAAAATTTGGGGTGCAAAAATGTTGGATAAAACATGGTGGGAAATTTGGGGATCCTCACAAGGAGCTTCTAAGGTTTTTAATCCTTGAGGAAGAGAGGTGGTCTCTAGAATCACGGGTTAGGAGTGTCTTTTGATTAGTCTTGAAGGGAGGCATCTGTTTGAAACAATTTATGTTGTTTACATTTATGCCCTAGGAAATCATTTCCCATTGCAATTATAGCAAAGTCCAGGGGTGTTATTCTATTTATGCATAATAAATGGGAATGAAGGAGGGTGTTTTTGCTTTATTTTCCCTTATCTCTTGTTCCTTTCCATGCTCACTATTTTATAAAATTATTAAATCTCTGAATTGGAACCATCCTTAGGTTCGGAAGTCATTACAAATTTTCCTACTTGCTCCTCCCAAAGTATTGAAGTTGTCCAATTCTTATCCTTAGTTGACTATGGACTTTTTTTCTTTTTCTCTCCCCTTTAATATTTTATCTACTTCACAATTTTTGGCTTTAGGCTATTGTTGGAGAATGTAACTAGTTTCAGTCTTCATAATTTGTACCATTATGTATTTTATGCAAAAAAAGAAGAAGACAAAATTATTATTATTATTTTTCTATAAAAGCATGTTCTTCATACTTCTAGGTTTTGAGTCAAAGAGTCAAAGTACTACTTTGGACCTATTGTAAAAGAAAAATAAAATTTTAAATGTAATTTTGAGACAAAAACCCCTCTAGGTGCCAAGTCGGCCTATATGTCAAGAGGGGTCTGCCCCAATGGACGCATCTATTCACACCCACTCTCTACTATATAAATAGAGGGAAGATGGAGCTCATTTGGACACACACATTTGGATGGTTTTGATCTGAAATATCACAGAGAGGGCAGAGAAGATGTGGAGAACTGAAGTATGAAGGAGGGGATATATTCTTGAGCTAGAGTTTGTGGAAGATTTTCCTTGGTACATCTATTGTTGTTGGTCTTATTCTAATGAATGTGCTGGAAGGAAGGAAGGCTTGACTTGGCATCTAGAGGTTATGGGTCTTGGATATCTCATTTGATCTGATTCTATAAGAAGAGAATATTTTGGGTTTTTCCCTTTGAGGGGTTTTGCCTTGGCTTGGAGCATATATCTTGTGTTCTCTATATCTCTTGTGATCTTCACGCTTATCTATTGATAATTTTTTGATGAAGCAAAACATAATTAATAAATAGAAAACTAACACATTTTCATAAGCAATTATCAAGAAAAAGGAAAATTTAATCTAATTGTAAAGCCTCCTGATTTTCCAAAAAATACTTCGTGTTTTGGTGTATTATCAATCGTGGTGGTGCTCTTCCCTATTGTATTTCTTCTCTCTTTTGCTAAGTTACATTTTTTTATTGGCAAGTGGACCTTTGTTGAAATTATGTTGCTTTTTTTGGGGACCCTTGCTTCTCCTTGACCAATTTTTGTAGGGACCCATGTTGTTGTTTTGTTGATAACTTACTCTGGTCAGCCTGCTCGTTTCCATGCTCATTCACGTCGACCGGATATCGGTGATTTTATGGATCGACTCCATCCCCATTATCATGATTGTATGCATCGACACTCTCTTATACTATCGGGGCGGGCTTCGTTGGACCTGGGTCCATGGTTAAGTCAATCAAATCCCAAGTTGAATGCGCACCTCACTTGCTCCCAGTCAATAATCTAGTTTTGGTCAACGTCTTTGTTGTGATATTTGAGCCATAAATTTTATTCTTCTTACTTTATCTGCCCCCACTTCTACTAGATGAGTCTTTTGTTGCTGATACCTTTCAATTCCCTGATGCAGTTGTTTCATGGTTGTGATTTTATTTTTTATAGCTTCAAGATTAATATCTCTTTTTCTCGTTTGATTTTGAAGTCGTTGGAAACACCTGCTACGTGATACAACCTTATGGTCCCTTAATAATTTCATACATGTCTATAAGAAGGATGTCAAGATAGACTGATCAACTTCCTTTACTTCGTCATTCTCCTCAGGGTTATTCTCCAATGGAAATATTTGTCTCTGCACGGTAGGTGGCAAAGCTTTAGGAGTCATAAATGTCTTCCTTGTTTCCATGAATGTATATTTCTCACGTTGTACATTAAATCCAACGTTCTTATCTTCTTCTTTCCATGCCCAGGTCTCCGTCACAATCCTGTTTCCTTCTGTGCGTCTCCTCCGGTATTCACACCACTGCGCATTACTATGTTAACGCTTGGATCTACCTGGCACAATTCAACCCTCATCATTTGTATATTCTGAGCCAACTGCTTGTTGCACCTCTCCTGCATTTTAGCTAAAAAAATGGGACATTCTTCGATTTCATGCCAAAATTCTTGACAATACTTATAGGAATCTGCAGTAGGATTTTGAAAATCCTTGGAAAAATGTCCTGGTTGTAACATATGATTTGTCTTCATCCACGACCAGTGCCTCCTCCTTGACCACGCCCTTGCCCTTGGAAACCTTCGCCCGCAGTCAGTGAACCTGAAGCTTCATGTCCTTCTACCTGCATTCGATATCCACCAGGACTATTCTGCATCATCAGATCATAGCTCTTACAATGTTTCTCATTGTGTCCCACCGAACTACAACAATTGCAGAACAATTACTTTGACTATTTGAAAATCTTTTGCAACATGTGACAATACTTCGTGGAATGTTGGCTTGCAACTTCACATAAGCTACACCATACATGGGGCCCTACACTTGGCCCTGCGCTCGATCCTGGCTTCAATGGATTCGACATCCCAGCGCCCTTGAATAGTCTCTATAGACAGGGCACTGCTATTTATAGTGATCGTCTGCTTTACGCTTGATGCACCAGACCTCCATTCTCATCTCTGGGCGAACCTCCTTTCCCTTATTTAGATTCTGGAGCTCCATATGCAAGCTCACCAACTGAGTTTGAATATGTTGCACTCATATGCTTGTATCGACTATCGATGAAGCCCCAACTTCATCGCTATCTCCAACACTTCAACCTGACTTGCAATCTTCTGTTGTGATAATGGCAATATAAGATGAGGCAAAAACACAACAATGAACCATTCTCTATGTTGTTCATCCGGGATCTTGAAACTAATCTGGCTCAATAATGTCTTAAACCTCTGATCTACCTCCCATTAGGGAAATTTTGAGGTCTAAAATGGGTCTCCTAAGGAAAATGTATAATTAAAATTCATTTTATGAGATTCAATCACATTTTAGGGGATGACATCACCCTAATGATTGAGGTGGCATTGCTTGAGTTAAAGGTACTTACTTGTCACATTCTCAATGGTGGATAAAAACTCATGGTTAACCATGGTAGTGCTCTAAGTACTTTTAAAGTCATACATTAAAGTACTCATAATAAATGTCATTTCACACTTTTTGAATAAAATATTATTATTACCATTTCATATTTTTAAAAATAAACAATGCATATCCCTACACAATCTTAATGTATTTACACGTTTTTCAATAAATATTATATTTGTATGTTTTCAAATATTTATTTTTAAATTATATATTCATCTCATTTTATTTAATATTACAATTTTAAATTAATTTTAAATAAAACTAGATTCATTTGATTGTGATTATATTAATATTATATATTAGTATATATAATATTATGAAAAACAATGTAAATGTTATAAAATATATATTATATTCATTTTTATGTTATATATTATTTCTTTTTATGGTATAAATCAATTCAATTCAATATCGCATATAAAATTCCTAAATAAAACAATATATTACATATATTATATTATATTATTTTTATATAGTATATTAATTAAATGTTATTATATAATTTAAATTAATAGTATATTCTATAATTAAGAATTTATGAGTTTATATTTATATTTATATTTTATTTTAAGTTATTTAAGTACAAAGTACAAATGCATTAGTTGTGCAAAGATAATGATTTTTTCTTGAAAAACTCATTCTTATTTATAGTCACATCAATAAAAAAGAAATTATTAATTCTATTTTGGTACAACTTTTGATTTGAATTTAACCATGGTTACATGGATTTTGGTGCAAAAAGTGAATTGCAAATTCCTAAATATTATTTTATTGGTTTAGCTATTTTTTAATTATTTCCATAGGAGGCCCATTTTAGTTCTCAAAATTCCCCTAATGCATACGGTCTTAGTAGTAATTTTCTTAATTTCTTTGTTCTCTGTGATACATTGGGACTACGACTTTGGTTACTTGAATTCAACATTCATTGTGGTCTTTGTCTCAGCTAAAGAAACATTTGCATTCGACGTAACATATTTCATTTACCAAGACAAGGTTGTATCTTACAGTGCTATAACTAATTATGCTTTCTTTATATTTTCATCGGTAACGTTCTATGAACTCCAGATCGCTTCTACCACAAACTAGCACTGTTCAGGGTCATTTGTTCCCTTGAACACATGCATATTTGGTGGTTGGGCCATGGTGTATGGGGGAGGTGGAGGTGGAGGAACGAAATGGGATGGAGTGATGATAGGGGTGGAAGGCTAGGGAATCTCCGTAGTGCTTTGTTGAATTTCAGATCTTAGAATTCTTGGGGTAATGGGGTTGCTTTTTCTTTCTTCAAACCCAAACAATGGATGATATTCAGTTTCAACGTAAGTACCCCAATCTGTTTAGAATCTTTTACCGCTCTACGTAGCACTAGGTTCTCTTTCTTCGAACATCAATTTGAGTGCATCCGTAATATACCCTTTTCAAACTATATCATTGTAATCCAAAACTTTAGTGAATTCAGGTACTTACCTCTAGGGCGTTTGAAGAACTTGTGTTTTGCTTCGCTATAAGACACATAAGTCTCGATCGTGAACTCAATGATAAACCCTCCAAGGATATTGTATATCTAATAATAAATAGCCCTCGTGATCTCGTTATCAGTCTTTTTCAGCTTCTCAATCAGATCTGGGGTCCACAGAGTTAGCTTATTATTGAACCGACCCATCTGCACAGGTATTCTTGATATCCACTCATACAACTCACTAGAAAACAATGCGAAAAATTTCTCGTATTGATATAAATATATGATGCAGGAGCATCGGGCCATAATTCAAACTCAATGCTATGAAGGGTGAAACATGGACAATCATTGTAAACTGGGGCGAATTCTATTAAAACAGAGCTAAACTAATGGAATTGATAAGTCTCTAGAAGACTTAATTAAAATGTAATTATCTGTCATGTATGCGAATAGAGAGATTTAGGGTTGGTTGAGTGATTATTGGAGGAACTCATGGATCTTAAACGATCCATGCCCATTGTAATTTCTTTATATATCGAGTTGTGTTGTGTGAGAGAGGAGACATAGTACACAATGTAGCCCCAGGGGCTTTAGTGTGATTCAGGCTGTGAGGCCTTAGCCTGTAATTGGGTTCTGTGTATTAAGGAATTTGTGTGTTGCTATATATATTCAGGTTTAATCGTCTTTGTTTTATTTGTGTGTTTCATGTATGCGTGTGCTTTCTTTTAATGAATAGATTGAAGGGGTGAGAGGTGAAGTTACTATGAACTTCGCTATAGTTTTTAGTGTGGCAGAAACCATCAACAGACAAATTGTGCAGATGGAACATACAATTATCATAAGGAAGCAAGAGACGGACTAGTGAACGCACATCGCCACAGGAACTTGTTTTAATTACATATGAATATTTCACAATTTAAACGATTTAACTCGTGACATGACGAGGAGGAGACACATGTCGAAAGAGGTCTGAGCGATATTGCACATCGCACTGAATAGTGCTTTCCATTGAGATTTTGCAAGTTAAATTGAATAACTACGATGCAAAATAGGGAGGACACGTGTTGGCTTAGTGCTACTTCACACTTCGCAAGGGATAAGTGTTGTGGTGAATGGCGGAAGGTTAAGTTTGCGAAATTGTGAAATGTAATAGTTGCAATTTGCGATAAGGGTTTTCGGCCGATATGCGATGTATGTTATATTGCGGATGCAAAATTATTTTAAAATTGCGAAGTTCCGTTAAAATAATCTGTTGTTGAAATTCTTCCGATGTATATGTGAGCCCATACCCCAGAGGTCCACACGGTTATATGTTAAATGCAATTTTTTTGCTGCATCAAAGTGGTATTAGAGCAGGGAAATATTTCCTGTGAGAAAGTGTTTGCCTGCAAAAGAAGGAGGTATAGTTATGTTGAAGATTGGTTAGTTTTTGGTCTTTATATTGTTGTACGGGTAGCGCCAGAAGAAGGTGAGAAGATTGCAATAGACTAGAGCAGGGAAAGCTCAAATGGTTCCATAAGAGAGAACCAGAGAGATTCCAAAAGACTGAACTCAGAGGAGAGAAGCTTGGTGAGGCATCGTGTAGCAGGGAGGACTTGTTTCTGAAGAGGTTTTGTTGCAGCTCATGGAAAGATCATAAAGGCAATTCCATAGAGGATGTGGGTAGAATTGCTAAGGGATGAAGGAGGTGTATGACTAGGAGGTCATAGAAAGTTTTGTACTTGGGGAGTCTGATGCAGGAGCATCGGGGCATAATTCAAACTCAATGCTATGAAGGGTGAAACGTGGACAATCATTGTAAACCGGGGAAAATTCTGTTAAAAAAAAGCTAAATTGATGGAATTGATAAGTCTCTAGAAGACTTAATTAAAATGTAATTATCTACCATGTATGTGAATAGAGAGATTTAGGGTTGGTTGAGCGATTATGGGGAAACTCATGGATCTTAAATGATCCATGCTCTTTGTAATTTCTTTATATAGCGAGTTGTGTTGTGTGAGAGAGGAGACAAAGTACGTAATGTAGCCTCAGGTGCTTTACTATGATTCAGGCCGTGAGGCCTTAGCCTGTAATTGAGTTCTATGTATTAAGGAATTTGTGTGTTGCTATATATATTCATGTTTAATTGGACTTTGTTGTATCTGTGTGTTTCATGTATGTGTGTGCTTTCTTTTAATGAATAGATCAAAGGGGAGAGAGGTGAATTTCCTATGAACTTCGCTATAGTTTGAGTGTGGAAGAAACCATCAACAAATAAATTGTGTAGATGGACTGGATATTTATCATAACGAAACGAGAGACGGACTGGTGAACGCACATCACCACCGGAACTTGTTTTAATTACATATGAATATTTCACAAGTTAAACGATTTAACTCGCGATGCGACGAGGAGGAGACATGTGTCGGCACGGGTTCGAGCGATATCGCACATCGCACTAAATAGAGTTTTCCATTGAGAGTTCGCATGTTAAATTTAATAACTGTGATGCGAAATAGGGAGGACATGTGTTGGTTCAGCGCTACTTCGCACTTCGCAAGCGATAAGTGTTGTTGTGAATGGTGGAAGGTTAAGTTTGCGAAATTGTGAAATGTAACAGTTGCGATCTGTGATAAGGGTTTTTGGCCGATATGTGATATATGTTATATTGCGGATGTGAAATTGTTTTAAAACTGCGAAGTCTCGTTAAAAAAGCCTGCTGTTGAAATGCTTCCGATGTATATGTGGGCCCATAACCCACAGGTCCACACGGTTATATGTTAAATGCATTTTTTTGGTGCATCAATATATATATATATATATATATATATATATATATATATAACTAGTGTTCAATAGAGATGCACGAGTTTCTGTTTTCTTGCACAAAAAACTCACTTTTTTTTAGACTTACTCAATCTTCAATCTCTTGCTTAGACGGATTCCACATCCAAATATCCCTTAGTTAGAACTTAGTCTCGGCAACATAACCAATTTTTGGCTTGATGGGGCCTAGATCCAGGTTCAAATTTACTGCGCAGTCCAACAAAACCCACTATTATCGGCCCTTTCGGCAACAAACTTCTTGCACAGATTGAAGTCTCACCTGAGGCAATATAGGGGGAGGATAAAATCAGGTTTCAACATCCAGAGGGATAGAGGATCATGTTTAGGGATTTTTCTTCTTAACAGAGATTCGTAGGTCACATCTATCATTAATACAAGCGTTTTTCAACACATCCGTTGAACTTACTAATAGACTGCGTGATCTTACTTATTCATGCATTAAACAAAGTAAACAATCGTAAAAAAGACTGTGTTATTCAATTAAAAACCCTTATTCAATACAGACATTCATAAACATTAAGTCAAAAGAAAAGACATCAGTAGAACTCAGATATATCCAACAGTTCTTTCATTAATATACATATCCTTCTCATACATTCAGTTCCACCCTGCACACACAGCTGCAAGGCCCTACGCACACAGCTATAGGGGTCTGTGCATAGAACTGCAAACTTCCTAAGGTATCCATGCACACAGTTGCAGAAGCCTTTCCTCTAACCCGAAACATAGACTCTGACTCAAAACAATCTCACATCCAAATGCATCTCATTATATCTATCATTTAAGCTTCTTTCCTTCCTATGACTTCTATCTAGACTCCTTATACAAGTTTGGCATTTACAATAGCATGGTCCAAAAACCATGGGTGGAGTCCAACATTCACAAAATAACCCCATCCCATTAAAAAATAAGGGGATTTTACCCAGCAAAAAGCCCCTATTACTCAAAATAGACTTTGCGCAGCGCGCTTCACTCAATTTGCAGAGTCTTTCCCTGTTACTTTCTTCGAGGGGATCCCATGTCCAACAAGTTGGCCTTAGATGCCTCATAGAGGTCTTCATCTAGGTCCTTTATTTTTTATTTTTTCCTTTTCAGAATCTTGGTGGACTGAGGGTTATGAGCCTTCCAATCACATTCAACTCCTTGCTGATAGAAATAATAAACTCTTGTTTGGACAAAGGTCTGTTGTAAAACTTCAACCTGTAACCATTAACAAGCAAGGGGATACCTTCCTCAACTATTGTTCTAATTTGGACAAACCCATTCTCATGAAATTTTCCCACTAGATAAGGGCCCAACCATCTTGTCATTAATTTTCCTTTGAAATCCTTGAACCTTGAGTCATATAAAAGAGCCCAATCACCTTTCTGAAAAGATATATCCTTAATGTGTTTATCATGCCAAATATTCCTTTGTAGTTGGACTACCTCCATGTGAAAGAGAGCTTGCAGCCTGAATTTATCTAAACCGTTGAGTTAGAGAACCCTCTCTTATTGTGTTGTAGTGAGGTCCAAGTTGTAGAAATTCCTTGTAGATTCAAATTTCTAATGAGATTTATGTAAATCAAAAGACTTGAATTTACCCTAGCAACCGCGGAAATAATTAAACGATCATGAAATCACGAATCATATAAGAGAAAGAATTCAATCAACACATTACACAATTATTTCTTGGGGAAATCCATAGCTAAAAACCCCTCCTATCTTTATATTGCATTAGTCACAAAAATATTAGAATATTGCAGTGTTTTTCTCAAGCTTGAGCAACCTCTGCACTATCACAATCTATTGCACTGCTTCACAATCTAGTCCTAGTAAATACTTAAACAATTTTTTTATTGCCTAAGTCCCTATTTCTTGCGTTTTTTCCTTGGAAATTAGCCCCTATTAATTAGCGAAATTTCTCATCCATAACTATGCAATCCTCCATAGGCCTTCCTCTGACTACATGGACCACCTGTACAATTTGGATGATTATACAAGTGATAGTACACTGCCCTTTAACTCCAATCTAAACTGGTTAACTCATATTTAATGTATGCATGAGTTATTTATGGTTTATTTATCAGTTAATTGGTTGACCACTAAGTACACACCCCACTACTAGACCTCCCACTAGTTCCTGCAACAGTTGGAACTAGTTTAACTGGATTTAACTTAGTTTTACTGAATTAATTAATTACAACTCAAAATAAATTCAACCTAGGCTCCTATAAAGTAGGAACCACTCTACATAACTCAAGTTAGGCCCTCAACTTGAATTAACTGAACCAACTAAGTGAAACTAACTTAGTTAACTCGTACAAGTTGTCTTATAATGTGGAATTACAATTTTCTCCTAATTTAATTCAAGTGAAAATTAAATCATGTTTTTCTTGTTGCCATATTCAACACTCCGTTTCAACAAGAAAGGGATTATCAAATACCCCAATCCTGCCTCTATGGAGCTCAAATTTTCCTCTTGTAAATTCCTTAGTCAATATATGTGCATCATGTTCCTCTGTAGGAATGTACTCTAGCAACACGATTTGCCTTTACACCGAATCTCGTATATGGTGATACCTGATGTCGATATGCTTGGACCAAACATGAAAAAATGGATTCTCGGAGAGTTTAATACAACTCTTATTGTCATAGTAAATCACTGTATGAACCATCTGCTGACCTAATAACCCAACAAGGATCTTCCTCATGCAGATAGCTTCAAAATTTTCTTTAATAGGAGCCATGTACTCAGATTCTGCTGAAATGAGTGCAATTGATCTATGCTTCCTATTGTACCAAGAAACTGCTACTGACCCAATACTAAAGATTCCCGCTAATGTGCTCTTCCTATCTGATGGAATCCCTGCCCAATCTGGATCTATGAAGCCTTGCGGCTTCACTCCCTTTGTCTGTTTGTGCCAAAGATGAAACAGTGGTGCCTATGAGGTATCTCAACACATGCTTAGCTTCCTTCCAATAGAGTTTGGATGGCTTAACCATTGCTTGAATAAGATGGTTAATTGCATAGCACATGTTCGGTCGTGTGTTCACCAAGTATAGAAGTGAACCCATAAGCTACCTCTAAATGATAGCCTCTACCACTTTTCCTGAAGTATCATATTCCTTCCTCCAATTCCTTGCTAGAGGAGTCTCCATGGGTTTGCTGCTCTCCATGTGAAACTTCTTATGTATCTCATTGGCATACTTTCCCTAAGAGACGAACAATACCCCATCTCCTTGCCAAATTATGCATGAGCCCCATATCTTTCATCTAATGTTCTATTTCCAAATCCTCTTTGCAAGATTTTATCAACTTCTCATCACCTGTTAGAATTAAATCATCGACATATAATACTATAATAAAAAAATTTCCTTCAACAACAATGTGGTAAAGGTTTGCATCTGCTTCACTTTTTTTGACGCCCAACTTGGTGAAATAGATACTGATCCTCATGTACCAAGCACAGGGTTCTTGTTTCAATCCATACAACGCTCACTTGAGTCTGCACACATGTGACTCTCTATCGAAGGTCTCAAATCCTTCTGGTTGTTTTATGTACACCTCTTCATCAAACAGTGCATTGAGGAAACTTGTCTTCACATCCATTTTATATATCTTCCATCCCATCTGTGCTGGAAGTGTTAGAATTGATTTGATTGAAGAGTACCTTGCTACTGGAGCAAAGGTCTCCTCATAGTCATTCCATCCACTTGAGAGAACCCCTTGGCCACAAATATGGCCTTATGTTTCTCAACATTCCCATATACTACTTGCTTGACATTGTAGATCCACCTAGAACCTACCACTGACTTTTCCTCTAGTCTTGGGACCACTTCCCAAGCACTATTCCTGATAATGGAATCATATTCCTCTACCATGGCAACAACCAATATTGGTTATTGCATTGATTCCTCGAATTATGATGGCTCGGTCACTACACTCTCGCTCATCAAATCCATGTAACCAGTGTACCGATGTGGTGACCTCCTCTTTCTGCATTGTGATGTGGGTGCTCCCATGTTCTCTATAGCATCATGCATCAATCTATCAGCTTCTGTGGTGTGCTTCCTTCCATCTATGGATGTCTCTACATGAGTGGGTCCTTCCACTCTATACTCCTCTACTTGTGGTTGCTCCAAAACATCCTGAGGTTCTTCCTTTGGAGCTAAAATCCCTCATCTGCATGCAATTGAAGCTCCCTCTCAAGGGAACGTCTCATGGCATTCTCTTCATTGAACTTCATATCTATACGAAAAATTGTTATCATGTGAGATGGAAAGTACACCTGATATTTGTCAGGTGTATTAGTGTACCCCACAAATATGCCCAACTTTGTTGTCAATTCTAGATTTTTCCTTACATCCTTGGAAACATGATAGTAAATTGATGAAAAAAATATCCTGAAGTGTGCCACATCTGGTTTCTTATCGGAAAAAGAGTCTGCTAGTGTACTCATCTCAAGAATCCGATGAGGACTCTTGTTTTGCACATATATAACTATGTTGCATGCTTCAACCCACAAGTGCAAAGATAGGCCCTGATTATGCAACATCGCCTGTGCATCTCCCACAATAATGTTGTTCTTCCTCTCATCCACCCCATTCTGTTTTGGGTTATGGGGTGTTGTCAACTCCTGTCAAAAGCATTCTGATGCAAAAATTTCTTGAACTCATTCGACACATATTCTCTGCCATTATCGATCTTGAGATCCTTCACATTATTGCATGTGTCTTTCTCAACAAGTGCTTTAAATTCACAAAATTTTGAGAATGTCTAGTCTTTCTTCTGCATAAAGAATATCCAACACTTACATGATAAATCATCTACAAATATAACATAATACATGTGCTTGGTCATGGAGGCTGTCAAGAAAGGTCCACACACATCTGAGTGAACTCTTTCGAGGACTGCTTGCGCTCTACTATCATTATCATGAAAGGTGGATTTGGTGTACTTCCCCAATGTACACCCTTTTCATGTATCACACTGCTCTAGTGCACCCTTGGGATGTCCTGTAGAAATCTGTTGCATGATCTTCAAATCTCTATGGTGCAAATGGCTAAGTTGCCTATGCCATAATTCATCGATGTCTTGCCTTTGTACCTTCTCTGATTTTGTGCTCAAGGCAACACAATTTTCTACATCCAATTTGTAGAGGTTCTTCACCAAAACCTCAATCCTCTTCACTTGTCCCGTGGCTATGTGACGAAGGAAATCCTTTCCTTTACTAAATATCACATCATAGCCATAGTATTCCAACATAGCAACTGAAACTAAATTATTCTTCAGACCTGGAACACACATGACATATTTTAATGTGAAAGGAGAACCATACTCCCTCTAAAAAGTAATAATACTGATACCAGTCATGTTATGCCTTCCATCATCTCCCATCTCAATCTACATCTTGACATCCTTCTCCTCCAAGTCGCTAAAAAAATATTTGTTTTCGGTCATATGGAATGAGGCCCCATTATCCAAATACCACACACTACCCATCATCGATGTCACCATGCATGCAACGAGGGTGAAATCCAACTCAAATTGTGAAGCTAGAGCTTCACCTGTTGCTCATCCCGAGGGCTCATTTCCAGCCTTCTTGTGTGAATGCTTCTTGGAATAGTGTCCCATATTTTTGGGCCTCGAATATGCCCATTTTTCCATCATACAAAACCATTATTCATAACCTACATTTCGATACTTTTACACTCGTTTCACACCATAATTCCATCACTTGTTGTCAATTCGTATCCTATACTTCGTGGTTGATTATCATTATTTTTCATAGATCTTCCATGATTAGAGATAATTTTTTAATGATTTAATAATGAAGATTTTCTAGAAGTTCATTTTCCATAGGGTTCCATTGCCAAAATTCCTCACAGGTCAATTAAACTAGTTGGTGCAAGTAGAGTACAGAAATATCCAATTTGGGGCTTTGACATTTCGGCGCGCTTTCAGGGAAAACCAAGGGAGATTATTGTCAAAGATAATGTTCTAACACTTTTCCATAAATTGGATTGCACCCAAGTCTCACATGTGGGCTCTAGAAGCAAATCAGAAAACCTGCTCAACAGCTTCCAAACTGCCAAGTTTTACCTCGATTTGCATGCAGATGGAGGTGAATATAGAAACTATGATAAAATGGGTTTGTTAAAAATATAAAAATTATCTATATCCAAAACCGTTTCTCCAGATTTGAACTGGTATAAAATTTATATGTGGGTCTTTAAGGAAGTTTTATAAAAACTGACTGTTTTTCCAGAGTTCTAGAATCTTGCAAAAAGAGTCAGACAACCAACTTCGGGCACATTTTACGAGGATTTGGATTTGAATGAGACAAATTCAAGAGAGGTTTGTGTTGAAAATGTAACAAATTAGGCTCCCTCCAATTTTTTTTCCCAAATTTTCCATGGTTAGGAAGATATGCCAATATCTTTGAGGCTAATTTGTTAAAAATATGCAATTTTGCAGAATTGAGAAAAATGACTAATTCTCCTTGTAAATATTATAAATGGCTTAGCCATGGCCTGTATTGGAAGTTTTTTTTGTGGGAAGAAGGAGGATAGATAAGGAGGATAGATCGAAAGGACTGAAAGAAAGTATCCATATGAATTTATGTTTTGAATTCTAATAGAACTCCAATTCTGTACTTAAATGTTGCAAGTGAGTTTGGTTCTTGAGTTTTAAGGGATTTGAGTTAATCTGGGAATTCTCAAAGAGTAGCAAGGATCCACCACCTCTGGAAACAATTCTTATAATTAGTTTATATCTTAGGATTAGTTTTCTTTGTTAATTTACAACAAAACTTTGTGTGATTGCTTGGGATTCTTTTTTCTTTTTTCTTTTCTGTACTTAAAGTTCATGTTGTAATTTCATAGACCAAGTCGACAAAGATAAAATTCCATGATTGATATAACTTGATCAAGATCATGTTGAGCGATGATTTAATATATCATTGTTTCTTTTGAGAATGTTACCACACATAAACGTTTATGAACTCTTCTTGATTCAAATTCAAAATTGAAGCCTTGAAAGTATTTTAAACCAATACTATGTATTCCTCATGAATTTGATGGCATTACATGAATGCTCCAATTCTATGTTCCTTAATTGATTATGAAATATAATGAAAATAGGTTTGTGTTAACAAAAAGAATTGTGTGTATTACTGTAGAATCTCTTTGAAGTTTCGTGTGAGCAATAGTTTCTATTTCTTGAGTTTTGTTATGAATGGTAGCTTTGATTTTTTCTGAATTTTATCATGAAAAATAGGTTAGATCTCCTCTAAGTTTTATCATAAAAAATAGTGTTATTCCTTTGAGTTTTTATTGTGAACAGTAGTTTTAATTATGAACAGAGGTTTTGATTTATCTGAGTTTTGTCACTAGCTTGATTAGGACAGTAGATTTGGTGAATTATTTGATAATATAGTTTCAATTTCCTTACATGTCATTTATTTCGATTTCTTGAGATAGCGTTAGTTTAGAAGCCTTTTCATTTGAATGTCTTTTGTTGATTGAGCCAAAGTACATAAAAAACTTCGGAGCTTAGTTTAGATTTTGTATCCATTAGTTTAAATTAGATTTCATATTCTTGAGCTTAGCATAGATTTAGTGTTCATGCTTCTTGATTTAGTGTTCATGTTCTTTGAATAAAATGCCATGTTTTGATTAGCATTAGAGTGATTTCTTTCATTGAACATAGTTTGAATTATGTAGATAGCTTATGAGTATTTTGTAGCAAATGCATCACTGTGGTTTCATTGTAGTTAAGTTTTTCTTACATTGAAATTAAGTTTGATTGATTTAGATTGAGATTAAAATTACTTATTTGCATTTTGTACTTGATTCAAAAATAGGAATTTGATGTTAATTTAGGTTATATGCTCTGATCCTGCGTTACTTGGGCTTGTGCCTCTAATTCTTACGACCCCGGATTGATAATTTAATGTTGGAATTATAGCACATATAATTTCCCCAACACAGCTCATGTTAGTGAAAACATTTAATATTCAACAATTCCTTATTCTTCCCTACCTGAACATAATCTCCTTTGGATTGGGATTTATTCCCTTTCTCTTTCTTTTCCTTTCCATCCAAGGCACAATTCTCCTCATCATCATGCTTGGATGGGGTTCCATCTTTGGTGTTCTGACTTATCTCTTCTTGCACCAAGTTAGACCACAAACACTCCCATTTTGGTAGCTTCTCCCTCCCATTTACCGAATCTTGGTAGTTGTGACAGCTCTTGGGAAGGCCTATAAGTGTTAGACTGACCAAATCATCTTCAACAACTGCAATACAAACACTCCCAAGCTCATCCCTACAATGGGTGAACTTTCTCAAGTATTGTGGTATTGTACCACTCTTTTCCATCTTGATTTTCCAAAGCTTGTCCTTTAGTGCTAGCTTCATGTGGTCACTATTTTTCTGAAACAAGTATATCAAGGGTTGCCACATTGCATATAGGGTCTCCTTCCTATGGAGGTTTGAGATAATATGATCTCAAACTCCTTCCAATGTGATCCTCCTCGCTTTTGCAAACACTTCTTCCACTCCGCTGGATCACAAGCATAAGATGTCGAAGGTTTAGGAATATTAGTATCTACAAATTCCTTCAACCAGTTATCTTCCAACATTGACTCCATCATGTCCTTCCAAGTAATATAATTCGAGCTATCCTTAAGGGAATATTCAAGTCTCAATCCTTAAAAGGCAATCCTACTAGCTCTGAATATTTGATTCTGCAAATTCGATCCTTCAAAGACAACTTGAAATTATTATATTCTATAGTGATTTCAGCTTCGATACCATGTAGAACTTCCTTGTAGATTCAAATTTCTAATGAGATTTATCTAAATCAAAAGACTTGAATCTACTCTACCAACTGCGGAAACAATTAAATGATCATGAAATCACAAAGCATACAAGAGAAAGAATTCAATAAACACATTACACAATGATTTCTATGGGAAACCCACAACTAAAAACCCCTCCTATCTGTATATTTCATTAGTAAAAAAAATATGAGAAGATTACAATGCTTTTCTCAAGTCCAAACACCCTCTGCACATTACAATCTATCTCACTACTTCACAAGCTATTCCTGGCCAATACTTAACCAAATATATTCTTTCTCAATTCCCTATTTCCTTGCGTTGTTTACTTTGGATTTATACCCTATTAATTAGGGAAATTCCTCATCCATAATTTTGCAATCCTCCATAGGCCTTCCTCTAACTGCATTCACCACCTATACAATTTGGATGATTATACAATTGATAGTACACTGCCCTTTAACTCCAATCTCAAATGGGTAACTCGTATTTCATGCATGCATGAGTTATTTATGGTTGATTTATCAATTATCTGTTTGATCACTGAGTACACACCCCACTACTAGACCTCCCACTAGTTCCTCCAATAGTTGGAACTAGTTTAACTGAGTTTTCCTGAATTAATTAATTACAAAAAAAAAAAAACTCAAACTGTGCTCCTACAAAATAGTAACCACTCTACATGACTCAAGTTAGGCCCTCAACTCAAATTAACAAAACCAACGAAATCAAACTAACTTATTTAACTCGTACAAGTTGTCTTGTGATGTGGAACTACAATTTTTCTCCTAATTTAATTCAAGTTAAAATTAAATCATGATTTTCTTGTTGCTATTTCAACACAATTCTAACTGAGCTTCCATCCTTAAGGTGTTGTATTCAAATTCAATGGACAATAGGGCCTTCTTCCCATAAAATAATTCGAATGGGGTAAATCTAGTGGTGGTATTCCAAGTGGTGTTGTAGGTCCAAGTGGCTTCTATAAGTTTGTTTGCCCAATACTTTCTATTGTTGCTAACAATATTTGTCAGAATGTTCTCTAATTATCTATTTTTTATCTCAACTTGTCCATTTTTCTGAGGCTGATAGGTAGTGGATGTCATGTGCTTGATGTGGTGCTACTTCATGAGGTCTTTAATTAGATTTGAGGTGAATTATATCCCTTGATCAATGACCAAATATCTTGGAAAACCAAACTTGTAGAAGATGTTCTCCCTCAGAAAATGATCCACCTTATGATCATTTGTTGCCTTAACTTCCTTTTTTTCAACCCATTTAGTCAAGTAATTAGTGCACACAGTGATATAATTATTCTGTCCTGATGGGGGATCAATGGGCCCAAGGAATTCATGCCCCGTTTATCAAATGGCTCTAGAGTCACTTTAGTTTGTAAGGGAATTTCATCCTTGGGTGTGGGCTTACCCATCCTTTGGCACTGATCACACCTGGTGGTGTACCTTATTGCATCTTGATGTAGAGTGGGCCAGTAGTAACCAAATTGTAGAAATTTGAAGGCTATTATATTAGTAGCAAAGTGGTCTCCATAAGGTTCATCATGGCATTCTAAGAGGATTTCAAAGAAATCCTCTTCCCTCACACATATTTTCAAAATATGATCTGGACCTAACTTGAAAAGATTCCCCGCAATCCAATTGAATGGGTAAATTTTCCTAATAATCTTGCTTTTCTCCTTGGAGGATAGATTAGGAGGGAACCTCCCAGGAACCAAGTAGTTTTCTATATCATAAAACCAAGGGGAGAGAACTAAGATGGAAAAAATGTGTTCATGTTGGAGCTAATCATCTACAATTTCCTCATTTTTTGTAGGAAATGTTAGTCTTGACAGGAAATCTACAACCACATTCTCTTTCCTTGGTTTGTTAATAATAGTCAAATAAAACTGTTGCAATAATAACAACCATCTAATTATCCTAGCATTAGCATAAGGTTTATTCACTAAATACTTAATGGTTGCATGATCAGTGTGGACAAAAGTTTTATATCTAGTGATATAGTTCCTAAAATTTTTCAAAGAGTGTACCACAACCAGAAGTTCCTTTTTAGGTTATATCAATTAGCTCAATTTTAGAAAGGTTCTTACTAATGAAATATATAACATAAGTCAATTTTTCTCCACTTTTCCTAGGGTTTCCCCTATAACTTTATATGATGCATCTGCGTATATATGGAAGGGAAATGTTGAATTGGGACCTCTAAGGATGGGTTCAGTGGCCAAATTTTATTTTAGCACTTCAAAGGCCTCGTGACAATTATCTATCCAACAAAAACCTGAATCTTTAGTAAGTAGCCCAAACAAGGGTGAAGCCAATTTACTGAAGTCTTTAATGAACCTTCTATAATACCTAGCCAATCCAAGGAAGCTCATGAAATATCTTTTATTTTGAGGGAGAGGGACCCTTTTAATGATGGAAATTTTGTTGGGTTCAACCTATATCCCTTTCTTGGATATGGAATGGTCGAGCATAATCCCGGACTTCATCAAAAATTCACATTTTTCAGGACTTAATGAGAGATTCATCTCAATACATTTCCTCAATACTTTGCACAAGTTAGAAAGAGCTTCCTGGAAGTCACAACCATAAGGAGTGAATTTTTCCATGTATATCTCAACATTTTCATGAACAAGGTCAGCAAAGATGCTCAAAATTTCCCTCTGGAAAGTAGCAAACGCATTAAAAAACTGAATGGAAGGACCCTATAGGTAAAGGTACCCCAAGTAAATTTAAATGTAGTCTTCTCTTGGTCCTCAGAACTGATCTATATCTGGTTGTACTCACTAAACCCATCTAGAAAGGAAAATAATCTCTTTCTTGCAAGGCCATCCAGAACCCGGTCAATAAAAGGAAAAGGGAAGTGGTACTTCTTTGTAGCCTTGTTAAGTTCTTGATAATCAACATAAATCATCCACTTCCCATTTTTCTTGGGGACTATGAAGAGGGGGGTACACCCACTCACTATCTGAAATGGGGTATATGAACCATGCATCCAGTAGCTTTTGTAATTCCTCTTTCACAATGTCCTTAATAACTAGATTCATCCTTCTCTAAGGTTGGAACACATGCTTTCATCCCTCTTTGATGTAAACATGATGAGTAAAAACCGAGGGATGCACACCTTTCATCACCTTATAGTCCCAAGAAAAAGCATCTAGGTGTTTTTTAATAACACTGCATAATTGTTCTTCCTACTTGGATGAGAGGGAGGAGCTAATATTTATAGTTTTGGATGGGCTAATATCTACAACCTTGGAATGTTCTAAGTTAGGGTCAACAGAGCACAAATAAGTTTCAGGGTTACTCTCAGATTATTTTATCAATTCAACAACTAGCATGGTAGTGGGAGGTTGATTCTATAAGATATCGTCAATAAGGTCATATTCATCAACCTACCTTCCCCCTATAGCAGTTTTTATTATGCATACTGGGTAGAGAGATGCCTGATAAAATTCATATTCTTCCTCATCCTCTAACCATAAGGGCAAGTCATGCTCACTATAAGGTTGAGTGGGAGGGTACAACACAAATTGTTTTGATATATTCCCATTCTTGATAGTCATGTTCCCATCCTTCCAGTTAATGTAGGCATCAACAGTGGCTAGCCAAGGCCTTCCTAGGATGAGGATATCCATTAAACTTGGTTTTGGGCTAGAGGAAAAGGAAATCAGTTGGGTACTCCTAGGATTCAATGGAGACCATTACATCCTCAATAAATACCTTATGAGCTACTGTGTATCTATCTGCAACTTGCAGTATTGCAGTGGTCTTCCTCAAGGCCCCTTGGAGATTGAGCTTGAGCATGGTTTCCTTGGTCATCACATATATTACAAATCCAATTTCAATAAAGGTATTAGGGACCATAATGCAATCAATGTGCATTTCTACCACTGGGCTACTAGGGTCCAAGTACTTCAGGGAGATTACCCTCCTAAGCATCAGATCAGAAAATTGACTAACAACATTGATAATTGGGGTATCTCTTCTTCTTATCCCCGAGAATTTTGTAACACTCTTCCTTGATAAGCTTCTTATAAAAGGGGACATCTTTGATGGCCTGGAGAAGGGGTATTTCGACACACAATTTCTTCAATTCTCCTATAATTTATGCCTCGTCTAGGGTGTGTTGTTTAGGTTGGATCAACCTCTCAGGGTAAGGATGTGCATTGGATTGAGGGGAAATTTATTTCTTCTCTTCTTCAAACTCTTCAGGTAGAGAAGGTGGGTGAACATATGGAAGTACCTTCTAAGATCGAAGGTTTATCTCTTGGATTTCCACAACGTAAGCATGATAAGTTGTCTCCCCATTGTACACATGTTGTGCTTGCTTATTGTTCAGGTTCAAATTAGGTTGAGTAGCAAGTTGAGGTTGCTTAGGTGGGTTATGGTGAGAGAGTTTTGGTTGAGGTTGAGGTGGAGGTGTTAAAGTAGGAGGTTGGTTTTTTTGATGCCTCCACCCTTGTGAGGTGTTGCCCCATTGAGGAGGTTAAGGTGGATATGGCGAGTAAGGAGGATTGATAGATTGGGGAGGATATTGAGGAGTATAGGGCCAAGTAGAAGGTATGGTCCATGATGAATGAGTGGAAGGGTACCAAGGTTGGAAGGCTGCATTTTTATTTGGATTGTAAGTAGGATAATGTGCACCTTGCATGCCTTGTTGATATGTTTGGGGGCCTTGAGGTATCCTTTGGTTAATGAAGTAGAGTTGCTCTGAGCCGCCTTCAATCCCTTGGTATACAAATTTTAGGCCTGATAGAGAAGGAAATTTGTTTGTTTCATGATTTTAGTTATAGACAAAGAAGACTTCTATGACATTCAATGGGCACTAATTCTTAGGATGCCTCTTAGTGCATCTAGGAAAAAAGATAGCTTGTGCACTTTATGCTTCCTCTTGCTTCCTTTTGATATGCATAGTATCCATCTGTAGGTCAAGGGTATGCAAAATTTCACTCTTAAAATATTCCAACATACTTCCTATCTCATGTTTGATGGCTTATGCAGAGGTAGATGAACTAGCCAATCCTTGGCTAGACCTGCCCTTTTTCCTTGCATCCCTAAAGTGATTTCTGAATACTATCTTGAGGTAATCATAAGGCAATTGATAGATGTATCCTCCAAATAACATGTTGAGGGTCTCCATTACATCCAACATAATCCCATAAAGAAGAAACAAATGGAGTGACTCAGGGTCAAGGGTACAATTAGCTCTCTTATAATTGAGTTGGAACCTTTCCTCATAGTCCTCTAAAGATTCATCTGGTCCTAGGGTCATCCTAAATATTTCATCCTTTGTTTCTTTGGACCTAAAATAATCCTTGTACTTATTATTAAAGGCTTGTTGCATTTGGGCCCAAGTATTGATGTTTCCTCCATGCAAACCCATAAAACAGCACAAGGTTGCATATTTTAGGGTAGATGGAAATAACTTCAACTTCTACTCATCATAGGTATAGTCATAGGTCCTAAAGACAACAAAAATTTCAAACATGAAGGTGTTAGGGTATTAAGAGGTTAAGCCATGGAAATGTGGAAGGAAAACAAGACTTATATTATTCATTCTTGCCTCCCCATTGGTTTCTATGATAGGAAAATTCTCATTTTGTCTGTTTTCAGCCATGGTGTGGGTAGTTAATGTGGGATCTTCTTCTCCTATTGGTTCCATAAAAATTTCATGTTCCTCACCTAGAGGGTTTTCTAACTCCCCTGCAATGAGATAGGGAAGTTCACAGTCACCCAAGAAGAATGAATGTTGAATTCTTGAAGGGGTGGGGGTTTTTGGTAGGAATTTCCCTTGAATATCCCTACTCCTGTGAGGCATGAAATAACTAACTCTTTTTTTTTAATCTAGTTTATCCCTGATTTTTAAGCGTTCAAACCAATAGTATTGATGCTAAACATAAAGGGAAAAAACAAGAAAATTCTAAGTATAAACAACACCTACTTGGACACCTCCCCGAAAAAGGCGCCAAAAAGTGATGAGCCCTAGTATTACATCGAGGATGTTGCAACTCCTAAGGCTTCTCAACTTAAATTATCAACTTTGGGTTTGTACAAAATTAGAGGTGACAATGCTACGTGAACAATAGGTTAAGCTCTATTCATGTCACCCTTACTCATTATATCAGATCAAGGCACACAGAGACCACTCCTCCAGTTAACTACAAAGAGAATTTCTATGAAATCATATCATGGTTGCAAGGAAATAAACATGATTCTAAATGCATAAATTAAAATACCATTCATTAAATGTGAATACTAAATTTGATTGCTTGAAAAGAACATACTATACTAGTTGCAGAAACAAACGATGCTACTCTAATTGCACACTTAATCAAATCATTGTGCGCTTACATGAAATAAACTATGCTACTCTATTTTCACACTTAATCAAATAAACGTCTACTTGCATGAATCATCAATATAATTGAACTTGTTTAATAAAAAAGAATTCAATCCACAATACATAACTATGAAATAAAAAACTAAGCCTAATCTACTTGTTGTTGTGTTTTTGTAGTGGAGGAAGGATAGATTTAGAGTGGTATTGGGGTCTCCTTAATCATGGAATTAAAGGTTGGGGCAATTATTCAACTTCAAAATGTAAGATTCAAGGTCCTAGGGAAAATCTGGTTGGATTTAGGAAATGCTACAATATTTCTAAAGGAAGTGTTATAGGAAGCCATGTTTTGTTATAGGAGTGCCCTGTTCTGCTAAAGGATTGCGTCTGAGAGATTTCCGAGGTCAAGGATGGTGTGAAGGTGGAGGAAGGTGGATTAAGGTTACTAAAGGATGTGTGAGGGATTTTTCCAAGCTTATCACCCCTCAGAGGCCTGTATTGCACAAAAGTTCATACCCATGGTGTCCTTAATTGGCATTGGAAGGATAATCTCAGTGACAGAGCTTGAGAACAGTACGAAATGTCCAAGAGGAGGGTGGAAATGCCTAAGTGGATGTGGATGAGTGGATAAACCCCTAAAAGTCACTTGGCAGCCCCTATAGAGAAACAATCAGAACATGCACCTATTGATCAATATATTGTAGCAAGATAAATCAAGGTGGAAGAGATGAGTTTAATTTTATCTCTTCAAGATATAATCCATCCCACATCGTGCATCTAATCTGATTTCCAAATCAATGTTGCTAATATGTAAGCTACATAAAGTAAGCCTGAAAAAGAGTCTCAATCATAAACACATGTTTTTGGCTTGTGATGTAGAGTCTTCATCCACACTTCCCACAAGAGAGGTGGTAGCCCAACCTGCAACTAAAATTTTTCAATATAATCCTTACTTGAAAAAATAAAAAAATAAAAAGACTTGAACAAAGAAAAATAAAATAATACAAGAGGGACTAAAGCCTCAGGGTTGTTTTCATTATTCCAAATCTAACTCAAATGTAGGCCAACAATAAGCTTTCCATTAACAGAAAATAAGAGTCACATACATCATATCAAGATGAAATTAATAGTGTCAAGCTCTTGTATCTCCATAGCTATTCCTATCTCCAATAAAAGTTCAAATCTTAATGAGCCCTTAGGCTTGTTTATTTAGACAAAAAGTTGTTGAGTGGCAGCTCCCTTAAAAGGAGGATTACTTCCCTCCAAAATCTCAAAATTGGTGGATCTGGTTCCCTTGGATCTTCTCATGCACTTAATTTCCTCAAATTCTATTGGACTTCGAGATGTTAGTGAGGAATGTTGAGATTCAACAAGAAAAATTCTATATCCTAGTGAAAATTAAGCACCTACACTAGAGTGGGGCCTGCAGGCTATTTTTAGGTGTGTGTCTATTTTTAGATGCATGTTTATTTTTATTATCCCTTAATTATATGGAAATTAAACTATAATATATTCTCAATGAAAACTTGAAAGTAGTTAACTAAAGTGGAAAATCAGTTAGCTAAGTGAATTTCGAGTTAAGTGGTTGGTTGGTGGGACGTGCAGGTTGAATTTAGTTGTAACTAAGTGATTCAAGTTGTAACAGAGTTGGAAGTGCAGTGGTGCATGATTTGTGCAAGTTGTAAGTAGTTTAACTTAGTTAAGTGAGTTAAACTCAGTTGTGCTAGTTGTAAATGAAGATACACTAGTGAGAGATCAAGTGAATTAATTATTAATTAATTCACAGTTAGTGGTATCACATGCAACTGAAGATTTACTATTATTAGCTGCATCCATGTCAGATCCAGTGGAGACCCAGTTGAGTTATAGGTGAAATGGAAGTAAACTATTAGTTGTGACATTATCCGCTTGTACCCATGCAAGCACAGACACATTGGATGTGCCGATGATACTTGTGCAGTCAAGGCAGGCAAGAAGGCATCAATTTAGGATTTCTTTCAACAGGGATTGCGCAGTGAAGGCAGGGTGTCTGGAGACAATAAATTGAGCAAGGGATTTGCCAATTTTTGTATGATAGTCTAAGACAATTAGTTGATGTAATGAGGGTTATTGTGAGAAGAGTTTTGTATGTAATTATTTCATGATCCATGACATAATATACAATAAAAGATAGTGGGGTTTTTAGCTGTAAGCTTTCCTCGGGAAATTATCTGCATTGTGTGTGATTGATCTTTCTTCATGCTTATGTAATTGGAAATTGTGTTTTTAATTCCACAATTATTTGTAAAAGCGATTCCTTATTTAACTTTAGAATATTGTTAGATCGGGAGAATCCAAGATTTACATGCATTTTGTATAATTTCTACATGGTATCAGAGCACAGGAAATTGCAGAAGAGAAACAGGAGCTAAGTTTGTGGTTGTCAAATTTGTAGAGAGACTTTCTTGGTGCTACAGATGATTCAAGATCGAAATGGATTTCAATGGCTTGAGGTTAGAGTATTCACTCAAGGGCATCTCGAACTACATTACTTGGAAGGACAGGATGGAGGTGGTACTCAAAGACAATGGCTTGAACGAATTCATTAAAAAACATGTTCCTAAGCTAGATGTTGCAGATGTTGCCAATCTTGATACATGGAAAAAGAAAGTGGCAAAGGCGAGGAGGATCCTGTTGGAGGGAGTACGAGACCACATTGTCTCAAGCCTCCATACGAAAGCCACACCATATGCTATGTGGAAGGCTTTGACAGATATATTCCAAATAAACAGTGACCATAGGAAATTGGCGCTCAAAGATAAACTCAGGAAGATCAAGATGGAAAAGGGCGACACCATTCCAAAGTATCTCACAAAGTTTGTCCAATGTCGGGATGAACTGGGGAGTGTGGGAATAACAGTTGCTGATGATGATTTGGTGAATTTGTATCTCCTAGGACTTCCTAAGAGTTGGCATAGTTATGAAGACTCTGTCAACGGACGGGAAAAATTTCCAGATTGGGAACGACTGTGGTCGGATCTGGTGCAAGAGGAGTTCAGGTGGAACATAAGAGATGACTCTTCATCAAAGCATGATGATTAAGAAGATTGTACTTTGTCTACCGAGGTGAAGAAGGGGAAGAGGAAGAAATTCCATTGTAAATCTGAGTCTAAAGGCAAGAAGCAGGACCTTTCAAGGTGACGTGTTTTCACTATCACGAACATGGGAATTTTGCTATTAACTATCCACAAAAGAAGAAGAACAAGAAGGTTGTTGGATCTAGAGTTGGTGAGGCCCTTGCCTCGTAATTTGAGCTTGAATTATCCTTGATTTGGTTGTTGGATCTGGAGTTGGTGTGGCCCTTGCCTCGTAATTTGAGCTTGAATTATCCTTGATTTCATGCATGGTGTCAAGTGCATTGGGATTGGTGTGGTATTTGGATAGTGGCGCTTATTTTCACATGACGGGAGACAAGGAAATTTTTAGTGACTTGGAGGAGAAAGATCTCTAAATGCATATTGATATGGGTGACGACGGACGGTACAGTGCTACCGGGATTGGTACCATTACCTTTTAGAGGGAGTAAGGTAAACCAATTCAATTAAAACATGTGATGCATGTACCAATTTTGAAGAAAAATTTGGTCTTAGTCGCAATGTTGGAGGACAAAGGCTATGACGTTGTTTTTAGTGATGGAAAATATTTCCTGCGACATAAAATAATGGGTCAAGCCAAGAGGATAGGGATTCGAGTTAAGAATCTCTACAAGATGGAGGTAGATGGCTACATTGCCATGATTTGCAAGGCACAAAAAGTGGTGAGTCAGGATGAGGGTGAATTATGGCACAGGTGATTGGGCCATCTTCATCATGGAGCCTTGAAAGTCATGCAACAAATATCTACTGGACTTCCAATGGGAATACTTGCTCAGTTAGATCAGTGCAAGGGTTGCACCATGGGGGAGTATGTAAATTCCACCTTTCATGAGAAGGAGAACCATGCTTCGGGGATCCTTGAGAGAGTTCACACAAATGTTTGTGGAACATTCTCAGTTGCTTCAACAAAAAAACATAAGAACTATGTAATATTTGTTGATGACTTTTCTCGTAAACACTGGATCTTATTCATGTAGAAGAAAGATCAAACATTCTCTAAGTTCTGTGAGTTTAAGGCATTGGTGGAGAAAGAGTCGGGGAAGCAAGTGAAGGCTCTTAGGAGCGATAATGGTGGAGAATACATCTCTAAAAAATTCAAGAACTTATGCAGCAAAGAAGGAATTCGAAGAGAACTCATAGTGCCTCATAACCCACAACTGAATGGGGTCGCGGAAAGGAAGAACAGAACGATTGTGGGTGCAACGCGATCGATGTTGCATGATCAAGGCCTACCAATGCATTTTTGGGCAGAAGCATGCAATGCTACAGTTTATGTGAAGAACTGTTGTCCTAATAGAGTACTTGGCATGAGTACACCTGAAGAAGTTTTCATTGGTAAGAAACTGGATGTTTCACACTTTAAGATTTTTTGCTCATTTGTTTATGTGCATGTGACCAAGGACTCTAGGAAGAAGCTGGAGCTGACTGCTGAAGTTGGGATTTTTGTGGGGTACACAGAAACACCCCATAATTATCGTGTGTATTTTCCAAATAGCAGAATGACTGTTGTGCGACAGGATATAAAATTTGATGAGGGGAAAGCCATGCAGTTGTCGCTTGAGAGGGAGCTGGGCTTGCATGCGGAGGAGGAATTGATGGTTCCAAAAGATGAGTCTCTAGATGTGGATCAACCACAGGAGGAGGTTCATGGAGTGGAGGAAGCCACTCATGCAGAGCCATCCATCAGAAATGGCAGAAAGTGCACCAAAGAAGTTGATAGGTTGAGACTTGATGCTGCATAGAATGTAGGAGCCCCTACTTCACAGCATAGAGAGAGACAGTCTCCTGACCGATTTATTGGATACATGGATCTAATGAGAAAATGTATTGTGACAGAACCATCTTCCTTTTAGGAATAAATGCGGCAGCCTACTTGGGTTGATGCAATGGTGGAGGAGTATGACTCCATTGTCAAAAACAGTGCATGGGAAATTGTCCCAAGAGCAGTTGACAAATCAGTGTTAGGTTCGAGATGGATCTACAAGGTAAATCAAGATTCTTATGGGAGTGTGGAGAAATACAAGGCCAGATTTTTGGCCCAAGCCTTCTCATAGATCGAGGGGTAGATTATGATGAGACCTTTTCACATGTCACGAGGTACTCTTCCATAAGGGCCATGCTTGCACTCTCAGCATAGATGGGTTGGCGCATTCATCAGATGGAAGAGGTGTACATAGAGCAGCCTGAAGGTTTTTAGATCTTCAACAGTGAGTCTCATGTGTGCCAACTCAAAAGAGCATTGTATGGGCTGAAGCAAGCACCCTGTGCTTGGTACACTCGGATAGACAACTATTTCACCGAACTGGGCTTCACCAAAAGTGAAGCAGATGCAAAATTGTACCAAATTGTGGTAGAGGGTAAGTTTTTAATCATTGTTCTTTATGTTGATGATTTAATATTGACTGGTGATGAGCAGCTGATACACTCATGCAAGAAGGATCTTGCAAGTGAGTTCGAAATGAAGGATATGGGCCTCCTTAATTATTTCCTTGGATTGGAAATATGGTAGCGAGATGGTGAAATTTCTGTCTCAAGGAAATTATGCAAAGGAGATACTAGGTAAGTTTAACATGGTGAGCTGCAAAACCATGGATACTCCTCTTCCAAGAAACTAGAGGAAATAGGATGCTACTTCTGGAGAGGTAGTGAATGCTACTATTTATCGACAATTAGTGGGTTCGCTAATGTATGTAGTGAACACGAGACCAGACATTTGCTATGCGGTTAACCAGCTAATTCAGGCTATGGTTAAGCCTACCAAGCTCTTTTGGAAGGCGGGGAAGCATGTCCTGAGATACCTGAGGGGCACATCAGAGTATGGTATATGGTACAGACAGATGGATGGATTGAAGTTGCATGGCTTCACGGATGTAGATTGGGCTGGAATTCCAATGGATAGAAAGAGCACATTGGGGGGGATCTTTAGCATTGGATCTACAGATGTTTCTTGGTATAACACGAAACAGAGATTCGTGGCACTTAGTTCAACAGAAGTGGAATACATGGCAGCGAGTCAAGTTTCATGTGAGTGATATGAAAGGAGTGTATTAGTTTGTTGTGCTAATTGTCCTTTCAGTAATAAAAGCATGTAAAATTTGTCTCCATTTGTTTGCTTAAGGAATGATTTTTTTAACCATGAAGCATAGATGAATTTATGAGTTTTATGCATGAAAATAAGTGTAATAACACTGTACAACAATATATAACAGAGAAATAACATTACACATAAGTTTTATACAACAGGCATGATGAAGCAGTTCACCCCTCCTTGGCTACATCTGCTGGTCCAACTCCCGATGGCATGTCCCTCTTTGTCATTATGCTCAAAATTAGTCTAGGTGGACTCTTGTTTCACCCAAATTGGTCTAAAATTGACCTCCCAAAGAGTTTTCCCAATATCAGCTAGAAGAACTCCACTAAAAGTGGAGAAATGCAGTTAACTGCAGTTAATTTGGTAAATTCCACCTAAATTTTAGCCTGGCGCTAAACTCCCTCTAGTATTAACCGTTTTATTTAAATGTAAGTGGTTAGGGTGGGGTGTTAATAGGCTGACTCCCTTCCTTAAACTTCAAGATTTAAAGTTTTGAAACTCCTCATTGGAGCGGAACTCAGAGTCAACATAGTTCCGTGGCTGTGGCATTTAAAACACGACCAAAATTTATTTTCCACCATGTGACAAGTTGATCCTACTGTTATAGTTGGATAACCCTTGGACCGAGAAATTTTGCATAAGTTGTTACCACCTCACATGTGAACACATTATATACCACCAGAGGTTACATTACAGGAAGCCATCATATTATACTTTAATGTCACGGTGTGACATGTGACCGAAAATATCACCGCCGGAGTCGTGGTTTAGCTAGCCGTCAGTTTGACGATTTACTATTGTGATTTTAAAATGTCATGTGACCAAAAAATTGGGGCCACCAGGGGGTTGGGATCGCTGGCGGTTCCCCCTCCAAATATTAAACCTGTACACTTTAAAATAATGCGGCAGAGGTATGGGTTAAGAAAAAAGTATAGAAAAGACGACATAAAACTTTGTGGGCGAGCGGGAGGTCATGGAGTTGAATCCCCTGGTCCTCACATAAATTTTAGTCCAACCTCCCGAGGACATGTGGCAGCCTCTGGGCTTGCCATGTGTCACTCATCCAACGAATCAAATATAAACATACAAACCCAAATCTTTGGCTCTGGATGCGCCACGTGGTGAGATATGATTAGTTATGAGACAAAGGAATATTCCCAGTATATGCCACCTGTTGATTGTACATGCATGCTGACTAGGAATCCCAGCCACTCTGTCACAAAATTTTTAGCTGTTTAGGAAAATTATTTGAACATGATATCTTCCTCATATGACAACGGTTTTTCGAACCGTTCATGGTGCCAGAATCGCAACGAAAAGACCTTTCCAGTCGATCAGGTTTGGTATAGTTTCAAGCACTTTACATTTTGAGAGTAACACATGATAATATGATCGCACCTCCCCATTGGGAAGCTTTTTGACCCCAAAATACTTAATTACCTATTCATAAGATGAAGGTACATCTCCCTCACCTTGTCCACTTCCATCCACCTTGCCTTGGTTTGTTGCCCTTGAGCCCAATTAGAAGATAATTAACACTTCCCCTCTTAGAAGTGCATGTTTTCCTGTCAAGGATGGTATCCTCCTTGAGCTCATCCAGAAATTCTGGTGAGAAAACTTCTATAGATGGCAGTTGAATATCACTCCCTTGATCATCAATCAAAGGAGGCTCATATAAATGTAAATTTTCCACATTGACAATGGAATACATTTGCATATAAGAAGGCAAGTCAAGTTGAAATGCATTATTACCAACTTTTTTGATGATATTGAATGGACCATAGAGAATGGGCTTGAGATTTTTACCTTCTCCTTGCATCCTTTCTTTGCTTATGTGCAACCAAACTTCATCTCCTTCTTGAAACTTGTGATCAACTCGATGTTTGTCATGCCTCTCCTTGTATTTTATTTGACTCTTCTCAAGCCATTCTTGAACTTGTTGTTGAATAATCTGAATTTTCTCAATAAAATTTCAAGCCTTGTCAATATCACTATGCCCATTAATTGTAACATCCTTCTCAAAGATGAAGTCTAATGGTGATTTCAGCAAATACCCAAAGCAGGCTTCAAAAGGTGAAGTATTTGTAGAAGAGTTCTTTGTCTGGTTGTAAGTGTACTGAATGTAATGCAGCTGCTCATGCAAAAACTTGGGATGTTTGCTGCAATATCCTCTCAATAGACGCACAATGGTTTTGTTCACCATCTCAGTTTGGCCATCAGTTTGCGGATGAAAAGAAATACCCTTTTTCAACTTTGTGTCCATCATCTTTGAAATATTAGACCAAAAATTCCCAATGAACCTGGAATCCCTGTCACTAACAATAGAAGTTGGCAAACAATAATCAACCCATACATGTTGAAAATAAAGTTCAGTAGTTTGTTTAGCAGTAATGGTTTTCTTACATGGAATAAGTATACACATTTAACTGAATCTATCCACAACTACATAAAGATAATCATGATGTTTTCTTGACGTAGGTAGACCTCCAACAAAGTTCATGGAGACACTCTCCCATGGCCTTGATGGTACCGATAGTGGCATGTAAAACCCAAGATTCCTATTTCTAGGCTTTCTTGTTGCACACATAGAACAACCTCTTATAAAACATGACACACTATCTATCATGCGAGGCCAATAGCAATACCTATGTAGATGCACCATTGCTTTTATTACCCAAAAGTGTCCAACAATAAGAGACAAATGGGCCTCTCTCATGACACTAAGTCTCTCTCCTTGTGCTTTACACAACTTGCCCAATGAAACAACAAATTGTTATGCATGTTATAATCATTTTCCTCAACTTGATTCCCTTCACTCAAACTAGCATACACATCTTGAAAATCAGTATCAGATGCATATTGTTTTATGTAAATCTCATGTACAATAGAATAATTTTTAATTAAAGTAGGAACACTTATAATTGGCCTTGAAAGCATATCAAAAAATTTATTGAAAATACCTTTCTTGTACCTTATAACCAAGTGAAACTGTTGAAGAAATCCCATCTACCTGAAATGTCATGATTGCTACATTTTTTTTTGCGACTACAAGTACTGTGATGGTTGGTGATTGGTATGTATAATTGTCTCTTTACCCATCAAGTAGTGTTTCCACTTCTTGACACTTTGTACCAACGCATACAACTCTTTGTCATATGTAGGATAATTAGTTACATCACCATTGAATGTTTCAGAATGAAAAGTGATATGCTTACCATGCTGCAAAAGTACTGCGCCCATGGCATAATCACTAGCATTGGTTTTAATCTCGAATGGTTTTCTCAAATTTGGTAATGCAAGGACCAGAGCTGAACTGATCTTGTCTTTTAAAGCTTCAAAAGCTTTCTGTTGTTTTCCTCCCCATTGGAAGCCTTTCGTCACAGTTGTCAATGCATGCATAGGAGCCGCTATGGAAGAAAAATTAGCAATAAACTTTCTCCAATACTGAGCTGCGCCTAAGAAACTTCTTACCTCGGTTACTATTTTGGGAGTGGGCCAATTCACAATGGCTTCCACTTTAGAAGGATCAATTCTTAACTCGCCTCCTCCTACAATGTGTCCCAAATAAACCAGAGAAGTCTTTCTGAATTCACACGTTGACATCTTAATAAATAATTTCTCTTTCCTCAAAACATCAAGCACCTTTTTCACATGCAAGACATGTTCTTCTCTTGTTTTTCTGAAATGAGTATATCATCTAAATATACAATAAAAAGTTCATCAAGAAATGGACGCAAAACATTATCCATAACATGCATGAAAGTCATCGGTGCATTACATATACCAAACAACATAACCAACCACTCAAAGAGTCCTTGTTTGGTTTTGAATGTAGTCTTCCATATATCACTTTCTACAATTCTTACTTGATGATATCCACTTCGTATATCTAACTTAGTGAAAAAAATTTCTTCTTTCAGCTGATCTAGCAAATCATCTATCCTTGGGAGTGGGTATCGATTTTTTACCGTTATCTTGTTCAAAGCTCTGAAGTCTACAAATATGCGGCAAGTCCCATATTTCTTTGGAATCAAGACTATGGGTGAGCCGCAAGGTGAAGTGCTTGGCCTTATGAGTCCCTTGTCCAACATGTACTTGATTTTCCTCTTTATTTCATCATTCTCCATTATCGACATGCGATACATGCCGATGTTTGGAAGAGGACAATATTGTTGCAACTGAATCTCATGTTGAATCTCCCTTTTTGGAGGCAATCCTATTGCCTCGTGAAACATCTCATGATGTGCATCAACTACATCATATAAATCTGGTTTCAACTTAGGATCACAATCCTCAAATGATTCATGATTAACATCAACTTTAGGCTTAATCATTAGAAGAACAAAATTCTTACTTGAATTCACCAACCTCTTTACCTATCCAGCATTTACCATTGCAATATTTGTCTTCTTGCGATGTTCTCTAACAATGAACTCCTTGCCATCTTTGAATAAATGGTATTTTTTCTCATGTTGATGGAAGATCGCTTTCATGTCATACAAGTAAGGACTGCCCAACACAACACCTATAATATCAAGCAGAACCACATCTAATTCAACTGTGTCAAAAAAATGTGCAATTATTGCAAAGCGCAATATGCACTTCTTTGAAACCTGTAAATTTGCATCCTTACAAATCCACCCAAGTGGATATGGTTTTGGATGTGGAATGGTATCAAGATTAAGTTTCTTGACCAAGTCTTCAGAGATTAATTTTTCTTGTGACCCACTGTCAAACAGTGTGTCAATATTGGTATGTTTGGATATGACCCTCACATGAAACAGTTCAATTCTCTCTTCTTCATTTGGAGCTTGTATGTGACAGTTTGAAGTACTAGTACTGGGTTTTGTTTCAATTTCTTTCCCCTTCATGTTCTTCAATCCCATGGCTGTAATTTTAGTTTCATCACTTGAATCCTCTCCTAAGTCATGTTGAGTTGTAGCTGCAATTTTCTTCTTCCCTTTGTTATTGTTATACTTGGGTCTCTTTTCAGGATGTAATTTCAAATAATTTTTCTTTTCATGGCCGTCTCTTGAACAATGTTTACAAACCACTTTTTATCCCTCTTTCTTGACAGAAGCATTCTTTTTTCCCTTTCCTTTTGAGTTATTATCTTTGTTTTTCCCCTTGAAAGGTTTCTTCCTACCCTCATGAGTAATGTTTTTCGCTCTAGCTTCTAAATGTGTGGCTTGAACACAAACTTCATTTAGACTTGGAGGGTTAAACATGAGAATAGTATGTCTTAGGTAGCTATGTAAGCCTCCTATGTACTTGAGAAAAGTATCTTGGCTCTGAAAATATACCCCTAATAAGAAAGCTCTTCTCCTAAATTCTTGGGTGTATTCTTGTACATTTTGTCCTTTTAATTGTCTAAAATTTTTCCAGTTCATTATGGATTTCTGCATGTGAGCTAATAGATAAAACTATTGTTTTATTGCAGTAATGAAATCAGTCCATGATAGGATAATCTTACCATGTTTTTTTATCTCCTCCTTTGTCTTGGATTTCCACCAAACAAGTGATGCACCTTCCATCCTCAATGAAGCTAATTGGATTTTGGTATCATCATCATGAAGGTTCTGAATTCTCAAATAGACCTCCAATTGCCTAATCCAACTATCAAGATTTTCTACATTGACTTCACCATTAAACATTGACAATTCAAACTTAACATCAAGTTTTAGAAAAGGACTTTTACCAGTGTTCTTTGACTTATATGGCTGATGTACTGAAGATGAAGTAGAGGATGATGATGATGAGGGTGAGGATGGTGACTTTCCACTGCCTCCATTTCCTCCATTGCCCTTCTTTGATTTTTCTTCATCATTATGACCTCCTGATGATCCCTGACCTTCCTTGTGAAGTTTGGATCCTTCTCATTCTAGTCTCTCATTCCTTTCTTGATAAAGGACTCTCACCATTTCAGTCATGTCGAGGAATGCTTTCCTGAACACTCTTTCTTCTTCTTTGGGATCCACCTCTTCATGGATTTCTCCTTCTCCTAGAGGCATTCTTAATGCTACTTCTACTTCTTTGGGAGGTGAAATAGGTGGTGGAGAATGTGGCAATATTTTCCTCCTTTGTTGTGGCTCACTTTGAGAACCTCTTGCTTCCACCAATTTGCCTTCTCCTCTCTTAAGCTTGAGCCTAGTAAGCATGAAAACCCTTGAAAATGGTTAAACAAATCTTTGCACACAAAAACACCAGAGAATAAAATCTAGCTCTGATACCAACCTGATCTGAAAGAAGTATATTATTTTTCTGTGATAAGTTTCCTTTCAGTAATAAAAGCATGTACAATTTGTCTCCATTTGTTTGCTTTAAGGAATGAGTTTTTTAACCATGAAACATAGATGAATTTGTGACTTTTAAGAATGCAAATAGGCCTAAATAACATTGTACAGTAGTGTATAACAGATAAATAACATCATACAGAATTTTTACACGGCAGGCATGATGAAATAGTTCACCCCTCTTGGGCTACATCTGTTGGCCTAGCTCATAATGGCATGTCCCTCTTTTTCATTATGCTCAAAATTGCAAATACATGTGTTTACAAGCCTCTAATGGTTGTTTTCTCTACACCAGTGGCTCCAGAATGCTCAAATTAGTCTAGGTAGACTCTTGTTTTACCCAAATTGGTCGAAAATTGACCTCCAAAAGCGTTTTCCCAATATCAGCTAGAAAAACTCCACTAAAAGTGGAGAACTGTAGTTAACTGCAGTTAATTTGGTAAATTCTGCCTAAATTTTAGCCCAGTGCTAAACTCCCGCCAGTATTAACCTTTTGATTTAAATTTAAGTGGTTAGGGCCGGGTGGTCACATGCCGAACCCCCGCCTTAAACTCCGCGGTTTAAAGTTTTGAAACTATGCATTGGAGTAGAACTCAGAGTCAATATAGTTTCGTGACCGTGGAATTTAAAACGCGACCAAACTTTATTTTCTGCCATGTGACAGGTCGATCCGAATGCTACGGTTGGATAACCCTTGCACCTAGAACCATCACATAAGTTGTTACCGCCTCGCATGTGAACGCATTATATACCGTTGGAGGTTACATTACAGGAAGCCGCCATATTACACTTTAATGTCATGGTGTGACATGTGACCACAACCTCGGGGCCACCAGTGGGTTGGGACCGGTGGCGTTCCCCCCTCAAAATATTAAACATGTACACTTTAAAATTATGCGACAGATGTATAGGTTAAGAAACAAATATAGCAGAGACGGTGGAAACCTTTGCGAGCGATCAGGAGGTCACGGGGTCGAACCCCCCAGATCTCACATAAATTTTACTCCAACCCCCTGAGGACATGTGGCAGCCTCTGAGCTTCCCACGTGGCGAGATCTGATTGGTTATGAGAAAAAATAATATTCCCAGTATATGCCACCTGCTGACTGTACCTGCATGCTGACTGGGCATCCCAGTCACTCTGTCACAAAATTTTTAGTTATTTAGGAAAACGATGATGCAGATATTCTGACAAAGGCACTCATCGGAAGAAAATTCGAATACCATAGAGACAAGATCAGGGTGAAGGATAATCCCTTTCTTATTGAGATGGAGTGTTGAGATTCAACAAGAAAAATTCTAGATCCTAGTGAAAATCAAGCACCTACACTAGGGTGGGGCCCACAGGCTATTTTTAGGTGTATGTCTAGTTTTATATGCATGTCTATTTTTATCATCCCTTAATTTAGATGGACATTAAATTATAATATATTCTCAATGAGAACTTGAAAGTAGTTAACTGAAGTGGAAAATCAGTTAGCTAAGTGAATTTCGAGTTAAGTGGTTGGTTGGTGGGACATGCAGGTTGACTTGAGTTGTAACTAAGTGATTCTAGTTGTAACAGAGTTGGAAGTGCAGTCATGCATGAGTTTTGATAGTTGTAACTGAAAGTACATTAGTGAGAGATCAAGTGAATTAATTATTAATTAATTCACAAGTAGTGATCTCACTTGCAACTGAAGATTTACTATTATTAACTGCATGCATGTCAAATCCAATGGAGACCCAGTTGAGTTCTAGGTGAAAGGGAAGATAAATATCAGTTGTGACATTATCTTCTTACACACATGCAAACACACACACATTGGATGAGCCCATGATACTTGTGCAATCAAGGCATGCAAGAAGGCATCAATTTAGGGATTGCTTTTAGCAGGGATTGCACAGTGAAGGTATGTTGTCTAGAGACAGTAAATTGTGCAAGGGATTTTCCAATTTTTGTATGACAGTGTGAGACAATTAGTTGATGTTTTGATAGCTCTTGTGATTGGAGTTTTTGAATGTAATTGTTTCATGATCCATGATATAATATGCAATAGAATATAGTGGGGTTTTTAGCTGTAAGCTTTCCCCAGGAAATTATATGTGTTGTGTGTGATTAATGATATTTCTTCATGCTTATGTAATTGGCGATTTTGTTTTAATTACACAAAGATTTGTATAAGCGATTCAATATTTAACTTTAGCATATTGTTAGATCGGGTGAATCCAAGATATACATGCATATTGTATAATTTCTACAAGGAATATTTGGTCTCAAGTTGAGTTGGAGAGTTAATGTAGTGGAAAATACTCTCATGTTTTCTCTAGATGCCTCCAACGATCCCCTGCATAGTAAATATCTCAAAGAATTCTTATTTTCCCTGAAATAATTGGGCGTTTAGTGTATGAAGCAATTGGGCGTTGAGCGTTCAATGTCTGAAGCAATTGGGTAGGAAACATACTAATTCTAAATAAATAAAAGAAAAATAAAAAAATGGGGTTGTAATTTTTTTGACCTAATAATCAATCCATCAATGGCTTGGGCTCGTGTTCATAGATTTACATAATTCCAACACACTAGTGATGTGCAATAATTCCACACACCTTGATTTAATTTTAAAGAGAAACAAACTGGAATAACTGTTGGGTCGTGAATACGACCACTTTTTAACACTTATTTCAACCATTTTTAATCTTCTTTATCATATCATTTATTATAATTTATTATATAAATCCATCTTATAATGATTTATGCTCTTATGGATGAATATTATTTCTTCTCCTTTATTTTTAATAAATTGATGATTATTATGCATAATTTTATCAATGATGGTTTATTAATATATTTTGTAATATCACTCACCATTTTAGCCTCCAAGATATTTGCCAGACTGCAGATTTGATTTCCAAATCATCATGAAATATTCCAACTCAGAAATTCACTGGAATAAGAAGTGACAGTTTTGCGGTTAATATTTTGAGCAAATGAAGAAGAATCTGGAAATTCCGGAAAATGGGTTTTGTTGAGAATGGGCCCAATTAACTTTATTAATGAATGGTTTGCCCAAATTCGGCCTGTATTGAGAGAAACGCAAGGTTATTTGAGCACGATTTTCTCATATTTGTTGTTGCGGCCGTCCTCCAAATCTCAGCTACAAAGCCAACTTCGCCTTGCTTTTGTTGAAAGATTGTTGGAAATGTATTTTCTAGTTGATCAAGTTGTTGGGAGAAATCCAATATTGTTATGGGAGATCATATTTTCTATTTAATTTCTCTTCCTTCTGATTATAAAAGGAGAGCATGTATTATGTATTAGGGAGGATAGAGAACAATGGATGATTATTGAATTTCCTTTGTAACATTATAATCCCTTGAATCTTATGAGCAAAGAGCAACTGATGTAAAAGCTATTCATGTTTTATTAATACAAAGAGGCGTACTCGTTCTATATCTCAAGCTCTGCAGTAGCCCAGCGACTCTTTCACCGGCGGTTGAGGGCCCGACCTTGGTGGAGCGATCCGCTGTTTGTATTTCTATTCTTTTATTTCTGTTGTGTGAAGTGTGTTTAATTTTTGTTTCAATTACAGAACTGGTTTACTATTGATCAGATCAAATACAGAGTCATTGTTGTTTCATTTCTTTACAAGAAACACGATTCGCTGTTCGATTATCTTGCTGTTATTATAAAGCTTCGTTGACTTGTATCTGATTTGAGTTACTGTTCCATTTATGTTCATTACTTATTCATAGTCTTTGATTAGCAAATAGATGAGTTGTAGTTACATGTTGTTGTTCTTTTTCAGATTGCATTTCTTTTAAGTTGCTTTCATTGAATCTGCTTTTGTTTCAATTGCTTTAAGATCTCCAACTGTAGAGGATAGAGGCTTTTGCTTCCAAGTCCCCAAATTGGTTATCTTGCATTGATTTCTAAGGGAAAGAGTTACTGCTACTGCATCCCTAATCGATGTTTTGCAAGATTTAAGCAGTTTAATCTTTCCATTCATGTCACTGTGATTAGGTTTCTTTTCAAGCATTTGTTACTTCTGCATTTGTTATTTTGTACTACATCTTCACAGCATTTTTCTTGGATGAATTGCAGCCTCAGACAAATTACACTCTTGAAATAAAAATTCGCTCTCGGATTGATAATTAATGTGAGATAAATAGGTGTTAAAAAGATACCTTTTTATACCTCGACATTTTGGCGCCGTTGCCGATGAGAGTGTATGCCTTTTAGAAAGAGTGATGCATATTTAATTTTTTCTGCTTGGGAAGAATTGGGTATTAAAGACGGAAGTAAGAATCTACACACCGAACAAGAAACACACTTGTTCACTGGCCCGCTTCACAGCAGAATTGAGTGAAAGCTTAAGGTATAAATGAATGCTTGCGTTTCTTTCAATTTTAGAGGTAGAATTTTTGAAAAAAAAATCTTGTAGTTCCACTCGAGTGGTGATGTAAGCACCACCCATTTCACTAACCAATTGACAGGAACATTGGAAGGAGGATCCTTAAAGAAACACATGAAGAACATCTTCTATTATGGTAAGAAATGACTGACATTGCAACTTTTGAATTCCCTATCAAAGATCTAGGAGTGACACAAATGCACATAATTCCCCCATTGTCTCTACCAAATTTTCATGGTTTGAAAAATGAAGATCCAGATACATTCTTATTTGAGTTCAAAATACTTTGTAGAGGATATGATTATTGTACTAATGCTAAAATATTGAAAGTGTTTCCTCTTACTCTAAAATGAGCAGCTCTCCGATGGTTCATGAGCCTAGGTGGGAATTGCATCAAAACATGGGAGGACATGAAGAACATATTCTTGAATAAGTACCAAGACTATTGCAAATCCAATGAAGATATTTTCGGTATGACACAAAGGGAAGATGAAAGCTTGGAGGACTATGTAGAGCGATTTCGATACAACCTTCAAAAATAAAAGCATAAGCATTTGGAAAAAGAGATCTTGAAAACACTCCTTCTTAAAGGAATCAAAGATGATTTTTTAGAACTCTTAAATCTGATAGGAAAAGGTGATGTTTTTTAGTTATCATATGATGATGTTTGTGAATTGTGCATAAGGTATTCAAGAGGAATTTCTAAGGCTGGTAAGAATTCTAGAGAAGTTTCTTCTTTCTTTTCTAAATTTACTACAAGAACAAGAGACATAAGAGCTGAAATCAATGTTTTATTTGAAAATTTTAAAGTTGATTTTATTAGCTCTCTAAATTCACAATTGAATGTTTTGCAGGTTCAGAGAAATCAAGAATTTGATGAAGTGCTTTGCCCTCATTACCAAAAAGAGCATCCCATAGATACTCACTCTTCCTTATCTAATTTGGAAGTAGCATATCAAAGAGATGCAGAAGCTGCAACAAGGTTAAAACCATGGAAATCATGGCCTACATGTATGATTCAAAACACTTCCTCTCCATTCTCTTACTTGCATAATCCATTATGGAATACTCATATGTTAGGGCAGCCATGCCAATCTCAATATAACCACCACCAATCTTGTTTGCAAGTTTGGAATGGTTCACCTTATGATTGCATGACTACTCTCCATCATCTTGTAGCACAAACACATCTTCCAGCTCTTCCACAACACCTTGTTTGCCGATCAAAATCATCCACTCAACACAATCAACTACATCATCAAGAGGCTCCATTCCCTACACAATCCCCTGCTCAACTCATTCCACACCCACATGATAATAAACCAGTACAACATGCTTACAATGTTGAACTGCAAAATTCACCCACCCTTCCCACCCATTCTATCTCACATGCATTATTGGAGAAAACTTACACTGAGATCCAGAATGTATCAAATCCAAAAATTGTAGAAGTTATGAAAGAAAATGAGGTTTCTTCTAGTTTGTACCAACAAACCATTTTAAAACCTCAAGAACTTCATGATACGATGGCTATGGGAAATCAAGGAAGTAAAGGATATATTGAAGATTGGTTTCACTCCATCATTTGTTTGCAACATCACTCCATACTTCAACAAATTTTGGTACCATCTTTTCAAGGGAAGTTGGCTTCTCATACCCTAATTTTTATTAACATACATTTTTCAAATTTGGGTATGTATATACTAGAGTCCTTATTTCGAAAATGGCTTCACTGGAAATACTCTTATACGTAATATTATTCATTCTCCAAATAAGAGTAGGATAGTGGAGAAAATAAAATAAACAAAAAAATAAAATAAACACATTTTTTTATTATTATTTTATTTTTGTAAAAGTAGTTGTTTCTTTGTTGCAACACGCTGTGAAATCAACATTGATGATAAATATTTTAATTTATTTGTGTATGTAGATGAATTATATTTCAAATAACAATTCTACAAACACCTATATTCATTTTTATCATCAATATGAAAAAAATTACTTGAATATCATTTTTTTGGCATGCGGGCTTGATGAAATTTCTGAAAACACAGTTGGGACAGTCATGTTTTTTGGGACCAAAATTAAATATTTTTAAAACATGTTTCTATCCTAAGTATCCCTTGATGTCTAATTTCCAATCCAATTGGAATCACTAAATTTGGATTTGAAATGAAAAAGTTAGAACCAAAACATTGACAGGGTGTCTAATAGGCAGCTCAAGAATAGAGTTGGGACAGTCAGTTTTTGGAAGCCTAAATGACTATATTTTTAAAACATGTTTCTATGGTAGATTCCTCTATGAATATAGTTTACAAATAAATTTGAATCAATCAATTTAGATATTGTATGAGGAATTTATGACCAAAATACTGACTGTCTATCATAAATCAGCACTCTTGAAACTCTGTTTTCTCGGCTGTTCCTTAAAGTATTTGACCCATCAATTCTTATTGTCTTCAAAACATATTTCTATTGAAGATCAATAAATGAATATAATTTAATCTCCAATTTGAATCAGTTCAATCTGCCATTAAACTAATAACTTATGCTTGAAATACCAACTGTTGGTCTGAGATGGAAAATCGAAAATGACTCTATTATGCAGGTTGTTCTAAGAAAGTTTAACATACCATTACATGGAATTTTTAAAACCTGTTTCTATTGAAGAAAAACCTTTGAATTAACTCTCATTTGGATTTGGAATCACTCAAATCGGACGAAAAACAAATAAGTTATGATTAAAACACTGGTGGTTAGTATGGTCGACCACTGCTCTCCCGCAGGTAAAAAAATATAATTTGTTTTATTTTTCCGTGGATTTGTTCTACAGAGTAACTACTTGTTGGTTTTTTCCATAATTTTTGGATTAGGGGAGCTTGATCACCTCTCTTTCTCCATGATTTAATGTTTTATTGCAGGTAGAAACTCGTTTTTTGCAGGTCTCAAGAGAACAAAGAAGGTCAATTTATGGACGAGTGATTCTTGAAAGAAATTTTAGTGAAACAAGGGCATTTCATCCAATTCATAATTCATAACAAGAAGAAATGAAGAATTGGTTCCCATTTCAAGATTCATGTTACTGCTGCCAAACATTTTTTCAAAAGATCATTTTTTTCATTAATAGATCTGATATTCTCTTAGAAATAACATCATAGCTGTTGTAACTTAATAAAGTGTTGTTTCTTTTCTGATATCTTTTATGTTTTTGTGTTTTAGGTGTTGATTCCTTCAAATTGAAATTTGTGCTCCAGTGGTAATTGAACAATAAGTACCCCACCATGCAAGTTTCAATCACAGAAGGAAATTCTTTAGTAGCACCAATTCTGTAAAAAAATTACTTTTTCTTGAAACCTGTACATAAAATTTCCTTTCTATTTGATTGGATTTGCTTAGTAATGGATTGCATATTAGCTTTGTTCTTTCCTCTTTTTTTCCTTTTTGCATGTTTATATTTGTTTGTTGTTTCTCTTAAGGGGCAGTTATTGTTCCTCTTAAGGAACAACAGTCGTTCCTCTTAAGAAGCAGTGCGTTTATGTGTTTATTTTTGTTGTTCCTTCCAAAAGGAACAACATTTTTGTTGATTAGTTTTCTTTTCAAAAAGAACAAAATTTTCGTTGCATGTTTTTGCTGTTCCTTTCAAAAGGAATAACACCGCTCCTTTTTACTGTTCCTTTCAAAAGGAACAACAATTTTGCTATTCCCTTCAAAAAGAACAGCACCGACTGTTCTTGCTGTTCCTTTCCAAAGGAACAGCATTTTCGCAGATTGTTTTTGTTGTCCCTTTCCAAAGGAACAACACTTTTTGAGTGTATTTTTCTTGTTTGTGAACAAATTTTTGAGGATTTTTTTGAATTTTTTGAAAGACAAACATACAATTTATGGAAGGATACACAATCATACAAATTAAAGCTTACTGTAATCAGCAAATCAAAAGAAATCGTCATTTTTTTTTTTAAGTTGTTTAGTGATGATAACAAAAAGGAGAAAGGGACATAATCAATAACATGATCTTGTTGTCTTACTACCACTAAATTCATATGATCGATTATATTTATCATGTTGGTTCTTTCCCATATTTTATAACTTTATTTGATTTTTACTTATGAAGTAGGAACAAGGGCATATTCTTTTCTATTGAGCTGTTCAGACTTCTTCCACCATCCCTACTCTTAAGGAGTGTTGAGCCATCCTTTATGAATAAATAGGAAAGTGCTATATGAAAAGAAAAATATTTACATATTTCATTAATAATTTTATAATTTGGCAGATGGAGGATAGGGGGTCTCATTAAGAGCCGGCCTACCATGTTCATAAGGAAGTAAGTGAAGTGGCATTCCCATCATGGCCACCAAACCAGGGATATGGTCCAATGGACAATAGAAAAAATTAAGAAGTCCTTGAAACAAGAGGTCTCATCACGAGCCAGCCTGTCCACTTTTCACTTCTTCCCAGTGAATGGCATTGTGATTTATCTGGTCACCAAGCCAACACAATGGCCTTCGTTATGACAATTAACAAGCACTTCCTCAGCATAAATAAAGGACAATGGTTCCAAGGGTGAGAGAGCAACTCTGTCAAGGTTATGGAGACCTGTGGGCAACAAAGCTCTGCTAATGGTATTGGAGTCACATTTATACACATCAATAGTAATATTAAACCCTTTTTCCTATATCTTTATTTAAATATCAGATGAAAGTTGAATCCTTAACCTTTGATTTTGAACCTATTATACATGAAAATCATCATAAATCGATCACATTAGTTTAAGTGGGTAATAAATGCATTTGTACTTATGTTTATCTTAAGCTGTCCACTCTCCTTATCCTTGAATCATTACAAAACGCTTCTATATCTGTTTACGATTTATCACATGCATGAATTTCAGTAAATGCTATAATTTCATTGATTGTATCATAAGTATGTATGTCTTTCCATGCTGTACAATTGCTATGCAATACACTGCTTTTCTATTTCGCTGATTTTCCACAATATTGATACTGCATTTTTACAGAATTTTTTTTCGACTTGAATTTTTTTTGCATGCATCTTATCTATTGCCATTCGAAACTAAAACTGTGGATTCAAGAAAATTGCATGTAGAATCGTGCTTTGTTTACAGGAGAACAACAAGTATGGGAGAAAATTCTATTCGTAGCACGACCACACCATTGCAATTAACAACAAAGGCTCACGAACGTGTACATAGCTTCCACCTTTTGCATCACTTTCAGTAACCGCTCAGCCTACATCAGCTTCAACAAAGGCCAATCCCTACATATCCTTCCACATTTTTTTGGAGGTAACACTTGAGGTAAAATAGCATAATTTTCTAATTTATTATGAATTTAGGAGAATTTCATGAAAATCCATTGAGCATTGTTTATCATCATTCATTCCACATCTTTACCACTTCCCATTTTTTTAGACATGTCTCATCTTTCAGTTTGGGGGAGTGTTGATTTCCTTCGTTTCTTTCTTATGACCATGTCAGTAATCTTCTTTGATATTCTTATTCATTCTCAACACCTCCCTTATTCCATGTTGTTTTACACCAAACATAGATTTCAACAGATTGTAGCAACCATCTCTCTTTGTTTTCTAGCATCACATGAGGACATGCTAATTATTCAGTTTGGGGGGAGGGGGAATTGCTACACATGATGGATGTTTTCCACTTTCTTTCTCATTCAAGACATACAATTTCATTTTTGTACAGTGCAGAAATTGATTTATCTTTAAAACTATGAACTGAATTTTTGTGATTTCTAGATAACAAAGAAGTATCATTAAAATACACAAACCCAGATAATTTCACGCTAAATTAGTTCGTAAAATTTTGAAAATTATGCACTATTACCTACAACCATTTTTTTATATCTCATGATCCGTGTGTCAAAACGATCTGATTTTTGAGAAAATGATTAATGAGGGTTGTTGTTACTTATGTCACATTTTTCTGAAACTTCATATACATATAGTTGAACGTCAACTGTAAATTTTTTTATGCCTTTATCAAGATTTCTAAAATTGAATATTCATTATTTGAGGAAAAATTCATTTGTTCCATCCATTTCATGAGTTGGGATGAACAATTTTCTTTGTTTGGTTAACACATGGGTTTTGTCTTTGGGTTGCATGAAGACATGCAATATATTTAGTTTGGAGGTATGTTGGGTCGTGAATACGGCCACTTTTTAACACTTATTTCATCCATTTTTAATCTTCTTTATCATATCATTTATTATAATTTATTATATAAATCCATCTTATAATGGTTTATGCTTTTATGGATGAATATTATTTATTCTCCTTTATTTTTAATAAATTGATGATTATTATGCATAATTTTATCAATGATGGTTTATTAATATATTTTGTAATATCACTTACCATTTTAGCCTCCAAGATATTTTCCAGATTGAAGATTTGATCTCCAAATCATCATGAAATATTCCAACTCAGAAATTCGCTGGAGTAAGAAGTGACAGTTTTGTGGTTAAGATTCTGAGCAAATGAAGAAGAATCTGGAAAATCCGGAACATGGGTTTTGTCCAGAATGGGCCCAATTAACTTTGTTACAAAATGGTTTGCCCAAATTCGGCATGTATTGAGATAAACGCAGGGTTCTTTGAACACTATTTTCTCAGATTTGTTGTTGCGGTCGTCCTCCAAATCTTAGCTGCAAAGCCAAATTCGCCTTGCTTTTGTTGAAAGATTGTTGGAAATGTATTTTCTGGTTGATCAAGTTGTTGGGAGAAATCCAATATTGTTATGGGAGATCATATTTGCTATTTAATTTCTCTTCCTTCTGATTATAAAAGGAGAGCATGTATTGTGTATTGGGAGAGGATGGAGAACAATGGATGATTATTGAATTTCCTTTGTAACACTGTAATTCCTTGACTCTTGTGAGAAAAGAGCAACTGATGTAAAAGATATTCATGTTTTATTAATATAAAGAGGCATTCTCGTTCCATTTCTCAAGCTCTGCAGTAGCCCAGCGGCGCTTTCACCGGCGGTTGAGGGCCTGACCCTGGTGGAGCGATCCGCTGTTTGTATTTCTATTCTTTTATTTCTGTTGTGTGAAGTGTGTTTAATGTTTGTTTCAATTACAGAACTGGTTTACTATTGATCAGATCAAATATAGAGTCATTATTGTTTCATTTCTTTACAAGAAGCACGATTCGCTGTTCGATTATCTTGCTATTATTATAAAGCTTCGCTGACTTGTATCTGATTTGAGTTGCTGTTCCATTTCTGTTCATTACTTATTCATAGTCTTTGATTAGCAAACAGATGAGTTGTAGTCACATACTGCTGTTCCTTTTCAGATTGCGTTTCTTTTAAGTTGCTTTCATTGAATCTTCTTTTGTTTCAATTGCTTTAAGATCTCCAACTGTAGAGGATAGAGGCTTTTGCTTCCAAGTCCCCAGATTAGTTATCTTGCATCGATTTCTAAGGGAAAGAGTTACTGCTACTGCATCCCTGATCGATGTTTTACAAGATTGAAGTAGTTTAATCTTTCCATTCATGTCACTGTAATTAGGTTTATTTACAAGCATTTGTTACTTTTGTGTTTGTTATTCTATACTACATCTTCACAGCATTGCTCTTGGATAAATTGCTGCCTCAGACTGAGTACACTCTTGAAATAAAAAGTCGCTCCCAGATTGATAATTAATGTGAGATAAATAGGTGTTCAAAAGATACCTTTTTATACCTCGACAATAACCACCAGTGGGTGATTGTAAAGATAATGATTTCAACTAATTATTTGAGAAGCATAACCACTAGTTGGTAAACGTTACCAAATAAATTTTCCAAATACCTCTCTGTAATAGAAATGTGAATACTTGTGTAACCCTTTCACTCTATTGAAAATACTTATTTCACTGTAGAACTTGAATTTCCATTAATCATTTCACACCCTTTCACTCTATTACAAATACTTGTTTCACTGCAGAACTTGAATTTCCATTAATCATTTCACACCCTTTCACTCTATTACAAATACTTGTTTCATTGTAGAACTTGAATTTCCATTAATCATTTCACTCAAATGCAATAAATTTGAACACACTCACTCTTTCACTTCAATAAAGAACTCAAATTTCCATTAAATAATTTCACTCAAAAGCAAATACTTGTTTCACTCTGATTTGAATTTCCACTAATTTCATTAAAAATTTACAAACACTCACTCTAACTTAGTTTGAGTTAGAATTTCCATTAATTTCACTGAATAATTATGAACACTCACTTTGACTTAGTTTTATATTTAATGTGGAGGTCATGCGAACGCGAGCCTCTGCTACCACAAATTATGATGTGCACTCTCCTCAGCCCCGACTGCCATAAATTAGATGGTGCAATATCCTTAGTGGGTGATACAGGTGGATATTCAGACACTAGTGGCTTGGAAAAATGATTGAAACTCAAAGTGACAGGATGGTGACAAACTCAGATTTAGATTTAAGAGCTCGTCACCCTGATCGCAACGGTGTGTACAACACGTCAATCCGAGCTTGTATGAGGGAGTTAGAGCAATTTGAAGTTTTGTTAAGGCAGGGAACGTGGGGCCCACTGTGTGCCACATGGCATCCCAGTAAGCACGTGGGACCCACATGGAATCCCCTCAGATTTTGACACATGGAACCCTTCCATTGATCCTCAACCTACACAAAAGACAAAACAAACATATTTAAGAAAAAATCAGTTAATATAGTTATTAATATAACTATATAAAACCAAAAAATAAAAACAAACCATACCCAAAAATTCAATTAAAAACAAAGTTATTTTAAACATTGTGTTAAAATAAAACATGTTAAAAAGAATATGTGAAAGCCAATGTTTATATGGTGGGTTGTTATGGTATTAATACCATGCCACAGTTATAACAAACCCACCACATAAAACCATTCAAAACAATATGCCATATATAAAGTTATGTATTAAATGTGGTTACGGTTATAACAATCCAAATGTGCCAAACGTAAAAACGCTCCAACAAACATGCCTTATGTGAGAGGGTCAAGATTTGATCCCTTGACCTCTTCATGCCTATTTTAACTATTTGGCGTTGAACCATGACAACTCACATTGGAAAATTCGCCCGCTTCTTATTATTTAAATACAATTTTTTCCCAGTGCGCCCAAGCCAAGTGCGGCCACGATTTTTGAGTCCAAGGCAACAAAGGTTGGAGCATGCAGTTAGAGGCAAGAGCAGGCATGAATTTCAAGACAGATACCTATTTGATGCCAAGGGAATCTTTTGATCCCAATGAGGTAAAATTTTCCTGTTTCAGAATGTATTAAAATTTATATGCATTTTAACCAGAATTTCGTAGGGAGTGCGATGGTGTGCCCAAATTTTCCTTTTGAGCAGTGTTTTTGTAGATTCCCTATGGAGGAGAATCTTTAGGAATCTTGAGGGAATCTTTCAGATTCCTTGGAGGTCGAAATTTGCTGGTGTTAGAATGAGGTCAACCTTATACTCATTCTTATAATAATTTCACAATGATCTCAATGGTGAGATCAGATTCTTGTTTTGAGTTTCAGATTTGTAGATTCCTGTGGAGAAACATCTTTGAGGAATCTAGGGGGAATCTAAAAGATTCCCTAAGGCCCAGATTTCGACAGTGTCAGAATTCAACAAATTGATAGTCGATCCTACACCTCTCAGCGACATGAGTTCAACAATAAAGTCAGATTTTCCATCTGAGCTGTATGTTTTTTGACCACTTTTCAAAGTGGAGTTGCAGGTGTCAGCATTCAATGTGTGAGCAATCGTTTTCAGGATATTTGATGCCGTGATATTGATGGTACAACCAAATCCAACAATTTATCATCCTTTTCTTCAGATAGCTGCAGGATGTGAGGTATATGCAGTGTGATCATGTACTTCTTTGTCTCTTTTCTATGATATGCATTGTGCTGTATAGATCCCTATTGGATGTTTGATGTGGGATCTTTTTTGTTCTTGATGTGAGATGTAATTTCTATCATGGATTTGTTTTATGTTTGAGATCCCTTTGTTGCCATGTTGGCGGGATACTCATTGTCACATGTATGTTTGATTGAGATCTCTTTGTTGCCATGATAGAGAGATACTCATAGTCATTATGTGTGAGTTATTATCATACAGATAGGAATCGTTTTTGTGAATGAAAGTTCCTATAGTGGAACATCTCGTGGAGAGGTCCAACCACTCCTGCGTGAGGGAATTTTCCTTGTATGACAGAGAAAACATCATCCATGTACATCATCACTATTTACAACACTTAATGTAGTGACCTACACCATCTTGACATCAAGGCCAGGAGACGTAGTCCCACCTGGACAAACTCCATTATCAATCTCTTATGTTGCTAATTCTTGTTATGTTCCTCATATTTACAACATAAATATATGTTCATTTATGTTCATTAATGCTTTGATAAAATTCAAGTTTAAGACATCAGCCAAAGTAAAAGGTCTTGGTTTAAAGGGTATTAGAAATTTACCTGGATCAAGTGGTATCAGAGAGGTCTTCTTATTGATTTAGATTGCAGGCGTGAACCATTGAACGTTCGCTGAGTTGAGAAATGGAGGATGTCAAAGACATGTATGAGACCATGCTCAGAGTGTCCGAGAAAGCGGACATGTTGAATGAAGCTTATGAGAAATAAGCAGTAGACAACGATGAATTGAAAAGACTTCTTCAAGAGGAGAAGGAGGACAAACATTTATTGTAGCTTCAATTGCAATCCACGACAGAGGCTGATCAGAATTAGATCATGGACCTAAGTGATAGCTCAAAATTCGAAGTGTTCAGAAGTGTGATGAACTTGAGAGACCAGATATATCTTGTCTTCTTGATTTTTGCGCCATGAATAGTTCGAAAAATCGACACCGTATGAAGAAGTTATTGCAGTTTGAAAAGTCCATTAAACTTCAAAATTTGGACTTTGACCAAGTTTGATTTGTAATTTTGGTAAATTAAAAAGAGAATACTCCAGGGAATATTCATAGAATATTCCCAAAAATATTCCGTATGGAACAGTCAGAGTTTGACAAGTGTCAACGTGTGATTTGGCATTAGGTTGACCTTTTTGAATTTTGACCAATGGGAGGCTGCCACATGGCCCATGAATGGTCATGTAAAATTTTGTTGAGCCGGCCAGGTTTGAATGCCCGAACTCCTACCTATATTTTCCGCGGCTTAACATGTACGCTATCGTGGTTCTTAACAATACATGTCAGCCGTTTATATTCAACATGTGTTGGAAACAACGTTGGGGGTTCAGAGGGGCTAGCCTCGAGGGCCAGCCCCTCCCCACACGACCACATCTTGTGACCGTAGCCCAAAGGGCTTAGCCCTAACCGCCAGCCGAATTTTTCATTCACATGGTGGAGTTTCCATTTAATTCAACCGTAACACAAACCATTACCCCGACAGTTCCAAAACCGCTAACTCTGGCGGGGTTTAAACATGTTCACATGCGGCATTCAGTTTAATATCCATGTGGTTTATGCCGATGGCTACGGCTAATTAAACGCGGGTATTCCAGTCATATGCCAACCACCACATTTAATGCTAGTGACCAGCTTGGCAGGTTTTTAGGTGGAGCACCATTTTTTGTCGGAAATCCCAACTTTCACTGAAGTTAAGTTTAGTCTCTCCACAATTAGTGGATCTTTTTTGGGTGTCATTGGGAAAAACGAGTTCGGGCTCTATCTTGAGTTAGTTTTGACCAATTTTGGAGTACCAATAGTAAATTTTGACTATCTCAAACATTCCAGACTCAATGGAGTGGGTTGCAGAGTCATCAGAGGACGTTTGAGCAAGTTTTTTATTTAGAGAATTTCTAGGGGCCACTAGGGCCACCATGGGCCAACAACAGTTTGAGGCCTAGCCAGGGGAGCTAAAGGCCTTATTCAGAAATCCAATAGTAAATTTTGGATGTTTCAGATATTCTAGAACTAATGGTGTGGCTTTCAGAACCTATAGAGAAATTTGAAGGCCGAGATGTTTCAGTGAAGTTCCAGGGGCCACTAGTGCCAGCTTTTTGCAGCAATAGTTCGGGGCCTAGCTAGGGCAGCTAGAGGCCTTATTCAATGAACCAATAGTCATTTATGATTTTAATGAGAATTATTAATTAATTTATGGAGTTTTCATAAGTGTTTGAGGAATTCTAGAGGTCGATAACCCAGAGAGAAGTTTTCTTTGACCCTAGTGCCAGGGGGTGCCACCAGGTGTTAGAGGCGAAACCGGAGCAGCCAGAGGCCAATTTCAGTGAACCAATAGTTTATTCTGACTATTTTTGGCATTATAAATCCAATGAATTTCTTTTCAGAGCCTTTTGATGAATTCTAAAGGTTGAGAACCTACAGGGAAGTTCTGGGCAGCCTAGGGCCAACTATGGAAGAAGGCCTAGTTTGGGGATGCAGTGCTCGTTTTGAGCAAATGATCAGCCTATTGTTGGTGTATGATATGTGATGGAGACAATAGGTGAGTTTTCAGGGACAAAATAAGTATTCTGAAGAATTTAGTGCCATAGAGAAGCTCAGTGTAACTCAAATGCACCGACAGAAGGAATCAAGTCTAAGGGAGCCTAGATCTATTTGCAGAGTGATGACAACCATGAAAGGGATATAGATGGTATTATAATACCTTTGGTTCAGTTCAGTAACCATTGGATTTAAGTATGGAACTTGTAAAAGAAACTTTACCATAATCCCAAAGAGCCAAGTCAATATTACAAGAGCTCAAGGAGACGTAGCCGACGATATTCGGGTGAAATCCTAGATTAATTTTGCTGTTATGTGTGGATGTTTATTTGTTACATTATATTTCTGTTACACATATTTAATTTCAGTAAGAAAAAATGGTCTTAAGATGCTTAAACAGTTAAAAATCATACACCTATTTCAAGTAAAAATTTCTGCAAAAGTCAACTACAAGCTAGATCTTTTATTTATTTAACTGAGTGGGAGGTTCTTGAAAAGAATAACAAGTTATCCAACCCATTTTCAAATCAGAGGCATTGGAAGAATTGAAGCACAACAATGAAAGTCTTCAAGAAGATCATGATGCATTAAAGACACTTCTACAAGAAGAGAAGGAGGAGAAGGAGCAATTGTAGCTTCAACTACAAGCAGCGACAGACACCTTGAAGGAAGTGACGCGCAACGAAGGCTTAGACAAGCCTTCTTCACCTGTTTCAAAATTGACAACTGAGGTAAACAATGTTGATTTCTCTTCAGTTTCATCTTCACATGATATCATTTCTATTGAAAGTGTGGAGATACCCATTACAGGAACTGACATGAGACTCCTCACCAAGATGGGGTACAAAGGATGATGAATTGGCATTCATGGCCAAGGCATAACTCAACCACTAGAGGTTGTGTAGAGACCTCGCTGCGTAGGCTTGGGATACACTGAAGGAATATGTTCGAAGGACATCAAAGGAAAACAGACGTTGTTGAACTCATCAAGAGAAAGGATTTATGGAAACACTTCACCATCGTCCCATGGAAGTGCACGTTGCAGTGAAAGAGCTGAGGCAAGCTCTCATCACCATGATCACACCAAAGACCTACAGGGAAGGTATAACAAGTCTCACTATTCCATAGTTCATTTTGATTATAAGAATGTTTCTAATCATGGTTGTAAATCATGGCATAAGAAAACTTGTCGTTTTTGTGGTTTACATAACCATGCCATTTCTAAGTGTTGGAAAAAAATGGAAACACAAAGGAGGATGAGGCGTGAATAGCCTTATCCACAACAGGGAAAGAAATTGGTTAAACTGGTCTGGAGGAAGAAGACTCATTGCAGTTATTTCAACCAAACTGGCCATCAGAGAGCCACATGTTGGAGACTCCATCCAGAGCAACGCCTCAAAGACAAAACATCGGTACAAAAATCAGTTGAAATAATTGATCGACAAGTGAATCTCCCACAAGGAGATGATCCATTCACTTTGATAAGTGAGAGATGGTTTTTTCATATTGTTTTTCTAGATATGTTATATTTTCATGGCCTTATTTTTGTAAATCATGTGTTGCATTTCTTTATGTAAAAGTGATGGTGTGTTTTCCATCGCTTGTTAAGCAACAATGATATTTTGGCCTTGTTTTATAAGTCATAATGCATTTATTTTATGTAAAAGTGATGATGTGTTTTCCATCACTTCGAAATGCGACAATGATGTTTGGCCTTGTAATGATAGCCGGGGTGTGATTTCCATTTGATGTAAACTTGACCACCGAGCATGTAAACTTGTGGCAAGTATGGGAACGTTTGGGTCATATTTGATCACATTGAGCATGTAATTTTCGTTGCAACTTTAGGCAGGTGTTAGCATTTGCATTATGATTCCAAAGGACAGAGGTGAAGGAGTCTTCAAGGGATGTGCCTTTTTAGACATTTGCGTTGCAGCAGTTGTAGGTTTTGGCATTGCGTTCCGATTCTGAAGTACGTCAGGTGAAGGAGTTGTGTGGGAATGCGCCTTTTAATGAAATTTGCATGCATTTGATGATGAATAGAATCTTATGATTTTGGAGGACCAAAAGCTCTTTAGTGGGGAGGATTGATCTAGGTGTATCTTCAGAAACCAGTGGCTTGGAAAAAGGCTCAAAACTCAAAGTGATAGGAAGGTGAAAAACTCAGCTTCAGATTGAAGATCTCGTCGCCCTGATCACAACAGTGCAAATGGCGTGTCAATCTGAGCTCATATGAGGGAGTTAGAGCAGTTTGAAGTTTTGTAAGGCAGGGAACGTGGGGCCCACGGTGTGCCACATGGCGTCCCAGTAAGCACGTGGGACCCACATGGTAGCCCCTCAGCTGTTGACACATGGCGCCCCTTCATTGATCCTAAACTTGCACAAAAAACAAAACAAACATATTTAAACAAAAATCATTTAATATAGTTATTAATATAACTATATAAAACCAAAAAATCAAAACAAACCATACCCAAAAATTCAAATAAAAACAAAGTTATTTTAAACATTGGGTTAAAATAAAATATGTTAAAAAGAATATGTGAAAGCCAACGTTTATATGGTGGGTTGTTATGGTGTTAATGCCATGCCACGGTTATAACAAACCAACCACATAAAACCATTCAAAACATATAGTCCATATAAAGTTATGTATTAAATGCAGTTACGATTATAAAAATTAAAATGTGCCAAACGTAAAAACACTCCAACAAACACGCTTTATGTGAGAGGGTCAGGATTTGATCCCCCGACCTCTCCATGCCTATTTTAACTATTTGTCATTGAGCCACAATGGCTCACATTGGAAAATTTGCCTGCCTCTTATTATTTAAATGTGGTTTTTGCCCAGTGCACCCAAGCCAAGTGCAGGCATAATTTTTGAGGCCAAGGCAGCAGAGGTTGGAGCATGTAGTTTGAGGCAAGAGCAGGGACGAATTTTGAGACAGATATCTATTTGATGCCAAGGGAATCTTTTGATCCCAAGGAGGTAAAATTTTCCTATGTCAGAATGTATTAAACTTTATATGCATTTTAACCATAATTTCACAGGGAGCGCGATGGTATGCCCATATTTTCCTTTGAGCAACAATTTTTTAGATTCCCTGTGGAGGAGAATCTTCAGGAATCTTGAGGGAATCTTTCAGATTCCTTGGAGGCCGAAATTCGTCGGTGTCAGAATGAGGTCAACCTTATACTCATTCTTCTCAGAATTTCGCAAGGATCTCAACGGTGAGATCAAATTCTTGTTTTGAGTTTCAGATTTATATATTCCCTAGGGAGTAGCATCTTTGAGGAATCTAGGGGGGAATCTAAAATATTCCCGAAGGCCCAGATTTCGACAGTGCCAGAATTCAGCAAATTGACAGTCGATCCTACACCTATCGACGACACGACTTCAGCAGTGCAGTCAAATTTTCCATCTGAGCCTTACGTCTTTTGGAAAATTTTCAAAGTGGAGTTGCAGGTGTCAACATTCAATGCGTGACCAGTCGTTTTCAAGATATTCAATGCCATGAGATTGATGGTACAACCATATCCAACCCTTATCATCCCTTTCTTCAGATAGCTCTAGGATGTGAGGTATATGCAGTGTGATAATGTACTTATTTGTCTCTTTGCTATGAGATGCATTGTGCTGTATAGATCCCTATTTGATGTTTGATGTGGGATCTTGTTTTGTTCTTGATGTGAGATGTAATTTCTATCATTGATTTATTTTATGTTTGAGATACCTTTGTTGCCATGTTGGCGGGATACTCATTGTCACATGTATGTTTGATTGAGATCCCTTTGTTTCCATGCTATCATGATGCTCATAGTCATTATGTGTGATTTGTTTTCATACGGATGGGTCAAATCGCGAAGTTGGGAAACAGTTTTTGGCGGATGGTTAGAATTTGGGAGAAATTTTTAATTTCTCGGCCGAGAAAAAAGTCAACTAAATTTCTCGGCCGAGAGTTTTCAAAATTCTCATCCGAGAGATTTTAAATATTTTGGACGAGAGTTTGGTCGGGTTTAACATGAGTTAAAATTCTCTCGGACAAGAGTTATGCATTTTCTCGTCCGAGAGTTGTGGTCACAAAACTCTCGGGAAAACTTTTCGGACGAGAGTTGGAGAAACTCTCGGACGAGAGTTTAAAAACTCTCGTCCGAGAGTCTTTATTATTGTGATTATTATCAATAGATTTTTTTAATAATTCATCGTTAAAACTTAAATAAATTAATTATATATATATATATACCAATTTAGGATTCAAGATTTATTTTTTATTTTTTATTTTTAATGTAATGTTTTGATTGGTTTTAAATCTCTTTTAATGTTCTTAAAATGAATTTACTATGAAAACATTTGATGATATTTGGACACAATATGCTTAAATTACAACCCAATACCAAAAAAGATGGTTAATGTTTAAGAGACAAGTTGAAATACTCACTTTATATTAAAAATGACATTCAAAATAGAAATCTCCACTTGTTGAGTGAGAGTTGGATGGAGTTTCTATCTCTATCGGATTATCTGAAGACCAGGGCCATGTCATCCCACAGAGAGCAAGCCGTGGGACAAGGTGTTGAGGATGTGATTGAGAGTTTCTGGACCATTCTCGCTAAGCATACATCGTGAAGGGCCTACGAAGCCTTGTTTCTGCAAATTGTCCCATGTAAGTGCCTTGTTATGCATGACCAGCCAGGAGAATAGTGTGATTTTTGGCCATGTTCCTCTGTTCCAAAGGGCTTGCCATTTGTGATCTGGTTGCGGATCCGAGGAGGCAGCCAAGATATGATATGCTTCTTTGAGGTTGAACGTTCCTTTGGGATTTCTTCCCCATCTCAAGATGTCCTCTTTATTAGACTTTAGGATTCTTCTTTTGTCCAAGTCTTGTAGAAGATGGTCTACATTCATTGGGCCTGCTTGGGTATGCCATTGTTCTCCGAATAACCATTTTTTCCATGTGGTTGCCTCGCTCACAGGTTGCCAGTAGTCTGCTAACGTAACTTTGCCTTCCTCCTGCATAGCTCTTTTAAGAGTGTTCTAGTCTGGGTGTGCCAAGGGTGGGAGCTACTGCCAGGCATCTTCCCAGAATAGGGCAGTGCTGCCTTGGTGCACTTCCCAGAAGCTATGCTGCTGAATAATATGTTGATTTTCCCATGCTTTATTCCAGATGGGGGATCCTTGAGTGGTGCCTATAAGCCTGATGAGGTCTTTGTCCCTGATTTTATTTGTATACTTCGCTTTCCACAAGGTGCCCCAGAGGGAGTTAGGATTTTCTACCCATCTCCACCAGATTTTTTCTACTACGACCTTGCTTAATATCTTGGGGTCTCTTAGGCCCAAACCTCCCTCCATTTTTGGTTTGCAGATGTCTGTCCACTTGAGGAGGGCCCATTTGGATTCCTTAGAGGCTTCATTCCAGAGAAAGGATCGTTGGATGCTTCAGATGGATTTATAAACCGCCTTAGGGGCTGCAAGTGCTAAAAACATATGATGGCATGGTTTGAAGGACATACTTGACCAATATCAGTCTGCTGGCCATGTTTAAGGCCCGGTGGGTCCAACTGCTTAACCTGGCTCTAATTTTGTTGAGGAGGGCTTCCCAGTTGGCCGATTTGTAGGCATATTCTAAGAGTGGTATACCAAGGTATTTGGTTGGAAGGGAGTCCTTTTGAATATTTAGAATTCTGCTGAGATTTCTCTGCACAGGAATGGATGTGTTGAAGAAAAATAGTTTGGATTTTGTGAGATTGATTTCCATACCTGAGGCCTCCGAGAAAGTCTTTAGCACTTTGCTGATGATTCAAGCTTCTTGCACTGTGGGGGTGCCCATGAGCATTGTATCATCTACGAATTGCTGATGCGTTACTGTGGGTCCTTGGTGTACCTGTTTGATGCCTTTGAGTTGATTCTGTTGTTTTTCCTTGGCTAAGGATCTTCCTAGCCCTTCTGCCATAATGAAAAAGAGAAACGGAGACAGGGGATCTCCTTGCCTTATACCTCTGGATGGAATGAAGGGTTGAAGGGGTCCTCCATTTAGCAGCATTGAAAAGAAAGCACCTGAGACCAGTTCCATTATCCAATTTGTCCATTACTGACTAAATCCAAAAGCCTGGAGGATTGCTCTCATATAGTGCCAGCTGATTTTATCAAAGGCCTTTGAAAGGTCAAGCTGGATAAGAATACCTGGAGTCCTTTTTGTTTTGAGAGAATGCAACACTTCCTGAGTGAGGATTATGTTGTCAGTGATCTGCCTACCTTCAACGTAGCCAGTTTGTTCCTGAGAAATGATTGAGGGGAGGACAGATTTAAGTCTGCTAGCCATCAGTTTGGAAAGGATTTTGTAAAGGAAATTACAAAGGGCTATGGGACGAAACTTGTCGGGGGAGTCAGCCTGGTCTGATTTGGGAATTAAGGTGAGGAATGTGGCATTGATGGCAGGAAAAACTTTCTTGGTTTTGTGAAAGTTCCTTACTAGGTTGAGAAGGTCAGCCTTAATAATGGGCCAGCAAGCTTTAAAGAATTCGATTGTAAAGCTGTCTGGTCTGGGAGCCTTGTTCGAGGCCATGTTGAAGATTGTTTCTTCAATCTCCTGCTTAGTGAATTCTCTTAGAAGGAGGGAGTTTTGCTCCTCTGTAACTAAGTTGGGAATGGCAGCAATAATTTCATTGATGGCTTGGGTTCTATCTTGAATGGGATCACTGAGAAGAGAAGTGAAAAAAGAGTTGAGTTCAGATCCTATATGCTCCCTTGTATAAACTTGATCGCCATCAGCTTTTTTGAGGGAGAGGATGCGATTATGTGCTCTATGCTGGATGGTTGACTTATGGAAGAAACTAGTGTTGCGTTGTTCCTGTTTTAACCATTGCACCCTCGAATTCTACCTCCACAACAACTCTTCTTGTTTTAACCATTCTTCCCATTTCCTTTGCAGATTTTATTCTTGAGCTATTCTTTCATCATTGGGCCCTTCTTTGATCAAATATTGCTGGAGTTTCGCCATTTTTTCCTCGAGTTATTTTTTGGCTTGAAATATGTCGCCAAAGGTGTTTTTGTTCCAGCGTTTGAGGTTGATTTTTATTGTTTTGAGCTTTTGCTGGAATATGTACATGATATTGTCGCTCCTTATGGTGGCTTGAGTCCACCAGCATTGTATGTTTTGCATGAATGATGGGTGCTCTGTCCAGAAGGCTTCAAATCTGAATTGTCTGTTGTGGGGCTTATCCAAATTGGTGAAGTGAATCTGCACTGGCCAGTGATCAGATCCTCTGATAGGCAGAATGCTGGCCTCCATGTTGATATTTTGCAGTAGAATGGATTCCGACATGAGGAACCTATCGAGCCTTGATGCTATTTGCCTGTTTCATCCTTGTTTATTATTCCAGGTATGCAGACCATTGACTGTGGGGATGTCGATGAGTTTAGATTCAACAATAAAGGTGTTGAATGCTTCTGAGTCCTTATCCAATCTTCGTAAGCCTCCCTTTTTTTATGCTAGATTGGTGATCATGTTGTAGTCTCCGCCTAAAATCCAGTGGTTTGCCCCATGGTGTTGTCTGACTTCATCCAGGTCTAGCAACATCTTCAGCTTTTCCTGGATTCGTTGGGGTCCATACACGTTGGTGATGCAGATCGATTGCCCTGAGTCTGGCATTTTGAAAATGATCGATAACGAGTGCTTGGTGGACAAAGCATTCTGCAAGAAGAATTTTCTTTTGTTCCAGAACGTGAGTAACCCTCCTGCTTGCCCGATAGCATCTATGCTTATGTAGTGATGACTGTTGGAAATGAGTTTTTTGAGTGTCTTTGTGCCTTTGGGAGAGCATTTGGATTCTTGAAGAAGTATGATGTCTGGGTGTAGTGAGAATAAGCGGTTTTTAAAGATCCTTCTTTTGGTGGTGCCGTTGAGCCCCTTGATGTTCCAGGTTGTGATTTTCATTAAGCTACCTTTGGAGTAGATAGGACCCTCCATACACTTGAAGTTGCATGACCCTCCTAAAGAAAAGTGCTAAGAATCCATTATAAAAAAGGGCCCACAACCTTTAATCTCTAATAAGAATGACCCATGGTGGTTTTTGGACTGCATGTAGAAAACTAGTATCTAGCCTATTCTAAAGAAGAGTGAGGCGAGCTTATCCTCCATGAAGAAGGGGAAGAGTTGGAGTGTTTCCCAGAGGAGAGCACTAAAAATAAATAGTAGACTGGTGATCTGGAAACATAGGCAACAGAGCTTGATTGTTTGGATCCACAACAACATCCTCAATAAGAAACATTTCCTTTAGTGATTAAAGACCAGTCAGATTTGGATGATGAAGACCATCTCTCAAATTATCTTTCAATAGCACAACAGATTGTTAAAAATCATGTTCCCTCACCCGAAATTAACGAGATTTTGTAGCCACTGTGCAAGCTTCTATGTGAAAAAGAGAAATATAAAGAACACTTAGATCACTTGACTACCGTGGGTAATGAGGAAAAACAATATGTTCCCTTGTTGTTCGAAGAGAATCTGTTTCAACACATTTAAGAAAAGCAGCAGTTTGGAATGAGGTTTTCTTTCCTATTACAAATCATCTAGAAGATCTCATGTTGCATGTTTACCATGTTCCTTGGGTCACTATATTGCAGTCATCATTAAAGGAAGAAGATGAGGTATGTATCAGGATGTTTGTTCACCATGGCAAGGTGAAGTTAAAAATTGGTTTGAGAATCTTTCAGCTGCTAGTATATCTTTCAACTGCTAGTACCAAGTTATGAGGTTGGATAGATTGGGTCAGAATATTCAGAAATAGGCCAAGTATATCTTTATCGAGTGGTTATCTATATTGAGAAACTATTAATCAAAAAGCCACCAGACCTTTTCAACATTTCTATTGATGTTCCGGTTTAACAAGCTCCTTGCAAGGAAGATCAGGTTGAGAATTCCTATTAGATACCATTAGCAGGTTTGTTCCTAAGTTTTGTGAAAAAAGTGGAAGAACAAAGTTATTAGAGCAATTTATTGCCTGGTTATGCTAGCATTATTGTATAATTTAGAATAGTAGCCATTCCAGCAGATTAGGGTAGGTAGGTGTGCAAATAAGATCAATTCTATGAGCATATTTCTAGTTTTAGTTTTGGATTACTTTGCAGTTTTCAGTTCAAGTGTGTTTCAGTTTCCAGTTTCAGCATAGTTCAGATTTAAACATTCAATATTTTCAGGGTGCAGCAGTGATTTTCGTTCTAATAGATGGTCGTGCTTAGCTTAGTTGTAGTTCTAATTTAGGCTTAGAGTATGCATTTGTGACTCCATGCGCCTAATAAAGCACAGACATTTAGGTCTGCAGGTTCTGAACGCACTTAGAGCAGCACATTGTCCAATGATGGAGCCAATGTTGGCTTCTGACCACACCCAACATGGAGAAGTGGTCCCTATAAGGCAATGACAGGGCAAAGGTGTGAATTTTTAAGGGGAAGGCCAAGAAATTCAAGTGTAGGTTAGGCAGAAAGCTCCGCAGTCAAAATAGAAAAGTGTCGCGATAAAGGTATTATGATCGAAAGTTGTGTTAATTTTCACATCCCACAAACTATTACATATACTATATATTACATATAATATGTGTAGTATCATTTAACGCTCTTAACTCCTTACCGCAATCGCACTTCGCTTCCTGCAAGCCATAACATTCACCGTTTGTTTCTTATCAACAAATATCCTCGCTTGCGATATGCGACGTGTCGATGATCCCACTTCTGTTCCGCGTCATCCATCCTCGCTCACCACACATCACTCCCCATAATATATACCTCTTACCTTCCACTGCTCACAACTAACCTTGTGATCTGTGATCTGCGATATGCAGGCGCCCCCCACCTCTGTCCTACCGTGTCACATCCTTTGCCCATTGTGTTTCGCACATTTCACATTATAACCATTAGCCTTCGCTGCTCTTTTGCAAATATTTCGATTATTGATTTGCAGGCGGTCCCACCTCCATCATGCCACATCACTCATCCCCCACTCACTGCACATTGCTTGCTGCATATCTTAAGTCTTACCTTCTCCATATGTCTCCATAGCCTCTGTTCCGCTCTTTTTAACTTGTTAATGAGCCCTGCTGACTCCACTATCGCTTCCACCATCCTCTCCTCATATCTGCTCCATATCATGCATCCAACAGCCCACAGTGATTTTGTACCCCCCAATCCAATACCAAAAACCATCCATACCCCCCTCTGAGATCCGGTCCCTAGTTTTTGCAAGTTAAAGAAAATCATGAGTTTTTGGTGGAACTACATAGCTATGTTTATTCAGTTGGTCCAAGAAATCCCTGCTAAAGAGTGAGGCACACGCAACACAATTGGTCGTTCCACAATAGAAAGTGGAAACCATGAGAATTAGAGAGTGGAGGCTTTCCAAAGTAGATGAAATCAAGTGATGGAAACCAGACAAGCTACTTGTTCAAATAAACTTCTCACTGTTCCTATGGAAGATCCTAGGATTTGGCCTATGTGACCGATAATTTTGTTTCTTTTTACTTTTAGAGAGTGATATTTGGCTGGTGAAATCCTGATTTCACTTGATTCTATTCTGATTTTTTGTTACACGAGTGATTTCTTGATGCACGTGCTCTACTTGTTTTTTAGGATATGTTAGTTTTCACATGCGTATTCTGATCATGAAAGAATATTCGATCGTAAACCCTGAAGAAGAACTCACAATGTAGTGAGTTTCAAGATGAAAGAAAGGTTTTGAATTTTGGGGAAGCTGACTGTAGTTCTGTATAATTGTGCTCCATGTGCTCCGAGATACATATTTGGGAGAGTTGTTTTGAACATAATATGATACATCACTATTTATTTGGATTCCATATGGGGGAATGAGAAATATGTATCTATTTCTCTTTGTTTATCAGTAATCTCCTGTTAATTTGTAATCATATTTCAATGTTATGCTACTTGGATTATTTGTGTAATGTATTTGCTGGTAGTATGCATCTTTATTCATGAATTTTTTTATGTATAACGCTCATGTATCCAATTTTCTTCTCTTCCTTGATTCGCCCTCCACAAATCTCTAGTGTTAGTCATATTCCACTTACATTTGTTTCTTGTGAGTTCACTGCAAACAAATTCTTAAGGATATTAGCCTATCTTTTGCAAGTTCCTCCTTCGTTCTTCCTCAACACCTATACATAATTCGAAAGCCTATGCTCATTATTTCATACTTGACCCATTTGAAATCCATCCATCCATTCATCCTCTTGAGCCCTTTTGTATTATAGGGTAATTCACAGGATTAAACTCAAAGATATTCTCCATTAATCAACCACCAAAACAATTACTTCTCTTAATTCATAAATTCTCTCACGGGCATCCATATACTTGTCTAAATTTAACCTCTGACTTTAAGATGTCCTAGGCACTGGTCTTTTGCAACTCAAGGCTATTTCTAGGGGCTACAATAGAACCAATGAAAAAAATGGAAAAAAAATATAAGTGCTTACCTGAGGAGGATTTCTCTGAGGGTTTGAGGATTTGTGGAGCCAATTCCATGAGCGGTGACGGAGAAAGTGACCAAAAGCCTCATTGGGAAAATTTGGTGGTTACCAAAAACAATAGAAACAATGCAGGACCATCAGATCGACTGCCTAGAAGATCCACGGAAGAGAATGCACTAGGTGTCATGCCTAGGTTTGGGAGGAACCTGAGGTCTTCAAGTCAGACATGACACAAATGGATACTAGTTGTCACCAAGGTTTCCATAGGGGGCCCTTAATATGAATGTATCGTATTTATATTTCAAGGTCATTGAATTTAAAATTTAACAACCTTAGGCCTATAACCTTTAGGCTAAGCCTTTAATCAAATGATGTAAAATTAGATGTAGAGTGGTGGTTTAATTAATTTAAACTAGAAGCATATCCTTTCTATGTCCATCTTAAGTTTTACATGTAAAGTAAGTTTTATTTTATTTTATGTTATATTAGTTTTTGTAGTAGTGCATGTTACGATTGCTATCACACATTTCACATTATAACCATTAGCCTTCGCTGCTCATTTGCAAATCTTTCGATTTTTGATCTGCAGGCGGTCCCACCTCCATCATGCCACATCACTCATCCCCCGCTCACTGCACATCGCTTGCCACAGATCTTAACTCTTACCTTCTCCATAGGTCTCCATAGCCTTTTTTCTGCTCTTTAACGGTGGCTGGGCAGCAGTGACTCCACTGTCCTTCTCCATCCTCTCCTCATATACGCACTCCATATCATGCATCAACAACCCACCGGTGATTTTGTACCCCCCAATCCAATACCAAAAACCATCCATACCCCCCTCCGAGATCCGGTCTCTGGTTTTTGCAAGTTGAAGAAAATCATGAGTTTTTGGTGGAAGTACATAGCTATGTTTATTCAGTTGGTCCAAGAAATCCCTGCTAAAGAGTGAGGCACACGCAACACAACTGCTCGTTCCACAATGTCAAGTGGAAACCATGAGAATTAGAGAGTGGAGACTTTCCAAAGTAGATGAAATCAAGTGGTGGAAACCAGACAAGCTACCTATTCAAATAAACTCCTCACTGTTCCTATGGAAGATCCTAGGATTTGGCCTACGTGGCCCATAATTTTGTTTCTTTTTACTTTTAGAGAGTGATATTTGGCTGGTGAAATCCTGATTTCACCTGATTCTATTCTGATTTTTTGTTACACGAGTGATTTCTTGATGCACACTCTGCTTGTTTTTTAGGATATGTTAGTTTTCACATGCGTATTCTGATCATGAAAGAATATTCGATCGTAAACCCTGAAGGAGAAATCTATATGTAGTGAGTTTTAAGATGAAAGAAAGGTTTTGAATTTTGGGGAAGCTGACTATAGTTCTGTATAATTGTGCTCCATGTGCTCTGAGATACATATTTGGGAGAGTTTTTTTGAACATAATATGATACATCACTATTTATTTGGATTCCAGATGGGGGAATGAGAAGTATGTATCTATTTCTCTTTGTTTATCAGTAATCTCCTGTTAATTTGTAATCATCTTTCAATGTTATGCTACTTGGATTATTTGTGTAATGTATTTGCCGGTAGTATGCATCTTTATTCATGAATTTGTTTATGTATAACACTCATGTATCCAATTTTCTTCTCTTCCTTAATTCGCCCTCCACAAATCTCTAGTGTTAGTCATATTCCACTTACATTTGTTTCCTGTGAGTTCACTGCAAACAAATTCTTAAGGATATTAGCCTGTCTTTTGCAGGTTCCTCCTTCGTTCTTCCTCAACACCTATACATAATTAGAAAGCCTCTGCTCATTATTTCATACTTGGCCCATTTGAAATCCATCCATCCATTCATCCTCTTGAGCCCTTTTGTAGTATAGGGTAATTCACAGGATCAGACTCAAAGATATTCTCCATTAATCAACCACCAAAACCATTACTTCTCTTAATTCATAAATTATCTCACGGGCATCCATATACTTGTCTAAATTTAACCTCTGACTTTAAGATGTCCTAGGCACTGGTCTTTTGCAACTCAAGGCTATCTCTAGGGGTTACAATAGAACCAATGAAAAAAATGGAAAAAAAATATAAGTGCTTACCTGAGGAGGATTTCTCTGAGGGTTTGAGGATTTGTGGAGCCAATTCCATGAGCGGTGATGGAGAAAGTGACCAAAAGCCTCATTGGGAAAATTTGGTGGTTACTAAAAACAATAGAAACAATGCAGGACCATCAGATCGACTGCCTAGAAGATCCACGGAAGAGAATGCACTAGGTGTCATGCCTAGGTTTGGGAGGAACCTGAGATCCTAAAGTTAGACATGACACAGATGGATACTAGTTGTCACCAAGGTTTCCATAGGGAGCCCTTAATATGAATGTATCGTATTTATATTTCAAGGTCATTGAATTTAAAATTTAACAACCTTAGGCCTATAACCTTTAGGCTAAGCCTTTAATCAAATGATGTAAAATTAGATGTAGAGTGGTGGTTTAATTAATTTAAACTAGAAGCATATACTTTCTATGTCCATCTTAAGTTTTACATGTAAAGTAAGTTTTATTTTATTTTATTTCATATTAGTTTTTGTAGTAGTGCATGTTACGATTGCTATCACATCAAAGGTTACAACATTGTGATGTGTTGGATGCTTAGGTATTAATAACACATGAAAATTTTCACATAGAGGAAGACAGAGGAATCATGAGCGTAGAATTCAAAGAGGAGGAGAAAGTTTTACACTGTCGCTGAGACCAGCTACAAGAACTAGTGTTGCATCAAGAGAAAATGTCAATCTGAAATTTTCAAACCCAGAAATGTTAGTGGAATTAGCAGAAAGAGATTTTTCCATTTGTATCATCCAATAATTGTTCATTTATGTAATGTAAAGGAGGTTGCCCCCTCGAAGTGGATTATTTACAGGGTGTTGATCTCTCTTTTCTTCTATTTTTGGAGCTTGTTTCATAAAACAATAACCCGATGGAGTGAATTCAGAAACAAAAACATTTCTCCACTTCCAACGAGCCTAGAGAGTACCTCGACGGAGTATCTTGCTTCACCTCTCTATGCAGGAATCCTTTCCCTTCTTTCGCCCTTTATTTCATTTTTCATTTTTTCATTTGTTCAAATAACTATGCATAGTCGCTTATTTATTCCATGGGGTGGAAGAGGGATCCCAACTTATTGAGAGCAGAAGTGGGTTTTCCTTTAGAGAAGTATGTTTATGTACACCTCTGTCATACTTGTTAAGGTTCTCTTCCCCTCCTTACTTTACCATACTAGAGTGACAAGTATTAACCGACTATATAAGAACTAGTTAGAGTACTTGGTAGAACCAGTTAAAACCCAAACATCATGATTTACCCATGACTCTCTATGATAAATAATGTATTTTATGAGAATGATCAACCAAAATAATGCATGATTCACACAAAGAGAAGGAATAAAAAAAAAACCAGGTGTTAGTAGAAGAACACATTTCCCCTTGGATTTCATGATTCTTTCCTTAGAGGCCAAACATGACATCATGCGGAAGATACTTAGGACTGAAAAACAAATAAATAAAGGAAATAAAAAAAATGGAAACAAACAAACGAAAGAAAATCAAAGAAAACAATACTCCTACTCCTAACCTAAGCAGAAAGTAGGCCAGGTGATGTGAAGTGATATTTCCAATGTATCCACCAGCACATTAGTAAGCCTACGTGGGAGAGGAATACATGTCAAGAGATATATACATACATAGTAATAAAAACAAATATAAGACATTAAAAACCAAAATTTTTGACGTTTGAATGTGCACACAGAAAAAAAAAATTGTTGAAAAGCACACAAATAACATTTTGTGGACGTATGATCAGGCTGTGAAACATCGCGAGTCGAATACTTGAAAAAAAAACTTTAAAACCATAAAAATGAGAAAGCCTAAATAAATAAATAAATTTTCATTTCACGACAATGTTTGCCAAGTAGGAATTCACCAATGATTGAGTGTTAGGATTGTGAAAAACAGATGGAGGATGCAAAAATTGTAAAACAAAAGAATTTTCAATACATATCATAGAGTGACGGGGATACTCAAAAGATTCAACACTCTTCTGATGGGAGGTGGAACTGACCTAAAGGCTACGATAACCTAACATAGCCATGAGCTTGGGTTGAAATGACTTGACAGGTTGAGGAAGATCCAAATCGTCGGAAGGTAGATCATCAAAGATCAGTTGTTTTGCGAAATCAATGACAGGAAGAACAAAATATTGACCAGCTGAGTCAATTAAAATGTCACGAAAAAAAAGATTATAAAGTTTAGGATTGTAAATAGAGGTATCCTCATGATATGATGAATTGTATAAAAGGGAAGATGAAAAACAAGAAATTTCAGCCTCTCCACATTTAAATGAAAAACATGCATTCCAAAAATTCTGCAAATGATTGAAGGTATTAATAGAACTTAAATTTCACACGATTAAACAGAAATGAAATAATCATGGACAATGTTAGTAAAATGTGGGAGAGCTTTGGAAGGAATAGATTCATCCTTTATCACATATTCTTGTTTGATAATGGACTCTGCTACATAGTCATCACAATTTGGCTTCATAACAAAAAAACCATCCAACACCTGATCCTCATTAACATTAAAGGAAAGGTTTCAAATAGAATAACACTAAAAATTGCAACTCGTAGGATCAAAGGGAGAAAAGGGTGGAGGATGAGGAGAAAACACTTTAACACACTTATCATGCTTCTTGTCCAAAATTTCATAGGGATCTTGAATATGTGGCTCGATAGGAGATGGTGGTTCTTGAAACAATTCCTTGCAAATATTTCCTACCACAACCTATAATAGTAAAGTTGTTATATGAAAAGTAGATGTGGGGTTGCCTATAGAAACACCCTCGTTGATCGCATATTTAGAATCTTTATGTGTGAGGTTTGCTCGATGTGATTTAAGTGATCGTAAATCATGCAGAGTAAGTGAAATCTCAACAAGATACAAAAATATTGTGGTCAAGAAATCCTAATAAACTTCACCTTCTTTAAATTCAAAAAATAGATGCAAGAAATGATGAATAAAATGTAGTGATTCATCAGGTGTTTTTCACGATTGTAAAATTCTCTTGCACAAAATCTTATCATCAAAGTCGTCAAAAGTGCAAAACAATTTTGTGACAACATGTTCGAAAGAGTGGATATAGGCATTGGTCCATGTGTAACACCATTTCCTTATGCGCCCTTTGAACTTGAGAAAAAACAACCAGCAAACAACATCCTCAAGCGGGATGTCGCGCTCTATGAAAAATTGAAGAAAATGATCAGTGTGCTCAAGGATGGTTGTTTCACCCTAAACATTAAAGTTAAATAGTGACAAGTCCTCAATGATATCCGCCTGCACTTGAAATTTAAATTTTCTAGAAATAAATGTTTTGTGTATGATTTGGGAAGAATTCATAAAAATGAGTGTGAAAATTTGAAACACACATGAAGGGCTCAAATTGTCATCTAGCCCTCCTTATAGTGCCAAAAATGTTGGTGGTGTTGGACCCGCCAATATTCAGGTGATCTCCCCTGCATGAATTCCCAATTAGAACTTTAACAAGACCACAAGTTATCCTTGATAAAAAATGGAAATATTTACAAAATTTTTTAATATCCACGCTTAATTGCAACCTCCATAGAGTGCACTATTAAAAATAGATTAAAATAGTAAAGTGCATAATGATATTCACCAATATGTATTATGGGATCATGTATTCAGCTACTCTCTACAACAAATAGAATTGAAAACTAGTCCCACTACTTTGTAAAAAAAAACCAAATTTGATATAAAAATAACTTGACATAAATATTTCTAGCAAAATTTGACACATATTTATGATCCGATAGGAGTCTTTTTTGTGAATGAGAGTTCCTGTAGTGGAACATCTCGTGGAGAGGTCCAACCACTCCTGCGTGAGGTAATTTTCCTTGTATGACAAAGAAAACACCATCCATGTACATCATCACTATTTAGAGCACTTAATGCAGCGGTCTACACCATCTTGACATCGAGGCCCAGAGACGTAGTCCCTCTTGGACGAAATCAGTTATCAATCTCTTGTGTTGCTAATGCTTGTTATGTCCCTCATCTTTACATCATACATATATGTTCATTTATGTTAATTAATGATTTGATAAAATGCAAGTCTAACATATCAGCCGAAGTAAAAGGTCTTGGTTTAAAGGACATCAGAAATTTACCCAGATCAGTGGGAGATTCTTGGTAGAACCCCCTCCCAAGTGCAATGGAGGTGGTCTTCCTAAGCCATTGACTTTACTGATCATCGATTGACCCCGTCCATGCAAGTATTTTTTTCACATTCCCAGATTACCCCTCTATACTCCTCCATTTTACTAATTCCATCACCACCATGCTATATCCAAACCAAAATTAATACATAATAAATTGCTTCCCCTTCCATTTCATCCCTATTATTATTATTTTTTCTAAACATCTATGAGTGAAACTAGTATTTCTCACACTATACCTTAATCCAAAATAAATAAAAAACACAATCAATTGATTCTTCTTCCATTTCATCTCACTCTTGTTGTTCTTAACATGTGTGAGTGAAAGTGTAAGTATCATGAACTTCACTAAGCTTCAACCTGCATTACCCTTGTTAGTGCTTTCGCTTGACATTGTGAATGTGTGCCTATGTATGCAATAATTGTTTGGTATGGGTGAAGGGTTTCTCCAACATTGGCCCCGGGGATTTGCATAATCGGTTGGACTATTTGCCAAATCAAAGCCATGATGTTGACGAGGAGGTCACATATTCAAATCAAGTTCAGCACCTCCCATTTACCAACAAATCTTGCACCCAGCGGTTGACACCAAGAAATATTTGTAGGAGTCCCCCCCTTATTCCCCATAATAGCTAGATGAAGAGTGGTGTCAACCGCTAGCTTACATACACACACACACACACACACACACACACACAACTGTGCATTGTCGAAGCAACCACAATGAAAAAACCCCATTGACTTGCAAGCGCCTCAAGAATTGTAAAAATAACAGAAGAAAAAATTCTAAGCCCATATGGCTTGAAAAGTCCCAAACTAACATAACCATCTAAATTAAAAGGTTGGTAAATTCCAATGGGCATCAATCCATAATAAGCGTTAAAACACTTCATCATACATCTCAAGTTGCTAAATACAAAAAATAAAAAATCATAAGAATTAACTAAATTATAAGTTTATTTAAAATGGTTTTATTTTTTTGTAAATTGGGTAGGACCTTTCATTCATTCAACAAAAGAGTAGGTTACATCAAGATATAGCTTCTGAGGCTTCAACCTGCCCATTGGGAAACTAGGTTTGTTGGCCATTGGAAGGCATTATAAGCCACAAAAAATGAAATGTCTTGAGTCTATCAAATTCGGCTAGATAAGCCTTACTATATAAATCCCATAATAAGTTTATCTATCTATTTATAAACCTTCCTATTTCTATGGTCATCATCAAAATTAAACAAAAACTAAACTGTTAACATACATAACTAGAAATAAACTAGTCCTCTAAGGACTCAATAGACGTCGTGTCTTTAGCACTGGAACCGGGAATTTCAAAGTGTTGAGGCCTACGGAGAAGCTGCTCAATTCTGCCGTGGTGAAATTCTGTTGTTGAACCTAAAAATGAAATAGTTGAAATTCTTTTTGGATTTCCTGAAGGGAAGGATCAATCTGCATAAAATTATAAGTATGCATTCTGGCTTTTGCCACCAATTTTTCATCATCTAGTATAGATGGATGGTTTTCTTGTATTGAGACACTCTGCCTCTAGTATTGCCAGGATCAAGAACTAGAAGTTCATTTTCCAATTTTGTTTCTTCTTCCTCTGCTTGGCAAGTGAGGGCCTCTTCCCACCCTAAAATTATCTTTCTGACTTGTTTCAGAATCTTCTTCACATAGGCTTGGGCGGCATCCCTGTTATGTTTGGCTTGAATTTTTCAGTCGAATATTCTCGGTGGATGGGAGGAGGGATCCCCCTTCTCCTTCTGAGCACCTCTCTTCCATGTTTGTTGGTGGCAGTCGACCCCTACTTCTTCGTTGATTTCCTTTGCACGTTCCATAAGAAATTGGGGGACTATAAGGGTTCGGTGATCCTAGATAAAAGAAACTGCCTTCCACTTGATATAGGACTAGAATCCTCGCATGAGACCTACCTTTGTGACAGGGGTCAAGATTAGAAATAAATGCAAAGTAACATAAGTTATCCTTGAATTATGAAACAAGTACTTCCTTTCAACATCACGGTGTCAATTTCGATCCATAGTCAAAGGGGAGGTTCGTAGCCTAGTTTTACCAGGTACCTCAGACAGAATTCCATATGAATTTTACATAGTATCTTTTATCACTAAATTGAATTTGATGGGCTGCTTCAACAATCAACCTAGAGTAACTATTGAAAACCTAATTTTAGTTGGAACTTAGCCTTTCCAGCCTGAGAGGTCTCTCTCAAGGATAAATATGATATTAGATAAATGAAGATCAATAGATGGCTAACTCTGAAATTTCTTTTAAATGTATCTTTGTGCAGGTGAAAGATGTAACCAAATAACTAACATTGGGCATATGGAGTTAGTATTAAAACTCACTTGACATATGAAAATTCTCTCATGGAAGTTGAGGCATGTGTATTCAAATGAAACATAACATTTACACCAGACTCGATGTTTGAAGGAAGTTAGAGCATGTTGGCCATGAATTCTAAGTAATCAAACAAAAAGGATATTGAATATATAATAACATAACATAAAAGACAAACACTCATAATAATAACAATGAATCTCAGGTAAAAAGAAGTCTGTTGCCACTGTATATTATTGATAAAAATATTTACAATAATAGTCTGCAATATAACATCCATCAACCCCCTCTCCATCAATTATCTGCCTATTTATAACTTCAAGCACCTTTACAATCATTCTTCCAGCAAGGCTAGACCTTCGAATGCTTCTAATGACACCTTAACTAACCAAAATCATATTACAAGGAGAGAACGTGGACAACTGCTAGTTTTAGTAATTTGAAACCTAATAGGACTCTAATACTCTTTATTACATTAAAAAACTTTAAAGTCTGCATGTTTACATTGAAAAGATCATGTGCCTGAGGTGGAAATAACCATGACTGAACCATAAATACCCCCACCAAGTTAGGATGTCTGTCTTCCAAAATTTGAGGAGGCGGTGTCATGATTGTTGATGTGGTTTCCATGATGAGCTACTAGTTGAACAACTTTTTCGAGGACTGTGTCTTCATAAAAAATTCAACCAATTTTTTTTTACCTTTCTAGGTGGCTGACCTATCCCAAAAAGACAATTAAGTCTTTAGAAATTACAAAATTCCTCTTCGCTGCAGAAACAGAGGACTTCTAGGAAAGTTTGTAGTGAGAGTTCGTAGCATTTTCAACTTTGACCTAATCTACAAAGTTTCACCCTCTTTGCTGATTGGAGGATGTTTGGTGGGTCTAAATAATTAAATACATGCCTTTACCTGCCTTTTTTATGACAAAACCTAACATATATTACCAAAAATCATCTTCAATGAATTCATAGTGTTTTCTCGAATTTAAGCCCGAGACATGCTACGAACTTGCCTAATAGACAACAGACTTGAAAATTATTGATTTCTTCTTCAAAATTTCTCATGGATCTATAAGTGATGAAATATAATGAGGAAAAAAATATTTTAAAAGGTATTTTACCCCTTTTCAAGCAGCAGTAGCTTCACCCTTGGCAACAGTGGCTTCAACTTCAACAGGTTCATTTATCATTGTCATTTTTAAACCCTTTTTCTTGAGTTTTGTTTGTACCATTACCATCTGCAACTACAACTCATTCACTTGACCTTTGAGCTTCTTTATCTCTGCCTACAACCATATGTTCATTTTCCTTGTGTGATTCACCACTCTGCGTAATGGGAGGGTTCTCGTTAGAAATTTCTTAGCATTTGTTAGGGCCTCGTCATAATAATTAATCTGCTCATTCAATTTCTCCTTGTACTCCTATACCATCTTTATTTCTTGCTTAGCCTCTTCCAACTCTAGATTTGATTCAATGACCTCTTCCCTAGCTTCCCTTAACTGCTCCTTTAAAAGCTCCACTTCATATTTTTCAGTGACCTTCTCCTTGCCTTTCCTCTGCTTGATATTTCTTCTTTTGTTGGGGATAATTCAATGATTTCTTCTACCATGGATTTTTTTTCCCTTTTCTATTTCTTCATTCTTCTTATTAGCCTTGATACCTTTGGAAAATTGTAATCTAGTGAGAGGGTTTCTTGGTTTAAAATAAAACTTACATATTCACTTGAAAAGTCAAGTTTCTTGGCAATGAGGCCTTTCTTTTTCTTCTCACCTCCTTTCACCTCTACAAATTTGACCACAAGAGTTTCTTCTATATCTATGGCTTGTAAAATATCATCAAGATTACCCTTTCCCACTATCTGGCTCGTAGTGATTCTTCCATGACTCTTTTTCCTAGGTTTAGGATTGCTACTTGAAGGTGTGGTCTGAGGTAAATCTGTCTTCTGTAAATGTTCCATTTCAACCTCCATAGGCTTTGTAATTGGTTTCATTTCTCCTTCCTGTCCACCCTCTGCTTCAGATATAGGCTCATCATTCTTACTTGAAGGGTTGGTCTTTGATTTAGGTTTTTTCTTAGGAGTTAACACATCCACTTCATAACCACTTAGAAACAGAAATGTGGCCCAGTCTCTATTTAATTTGTTCAACTCTTCCATAACCAGTAGCTTAATTAATCCATGATGGAAGATAGAGGTTTCAATACTCTCAGGCCTAACCTGTACTTTATCTAACATTTTTCCTAGGCTTTTGATTAAGAAAAATGGAAGGTCCAAAAGCTGCTTACCAGTGAAATCAAGCAAAAGCTTGAAGTGAGCTCATATATCATGTGAAACCTCCTTCACATTTGAATACTTCTGAATCACCAGTAGGATTTTGGAGTAATTTTATTTGAGACAACTTCTTTGTATCCATGAGGTCATGTCTACTCCTATGTGCTCAAGCTTTAGGAATTCATCACAGTTCTGCAATTTGAATTTGGTGGCTTTAAACCACTTTTCCCCTATCCTTGGAATTTCCGTAGCTTGGGCTATAGTTTAAGGAGAAACCATGAAATTTAATATGCCGACCTTTGATGAAGTGCCAACAAAATTCATTGCAAAATCCTTAGAAACTTGGGCATGATATTGCTACAACTTCTGACAAAACCTCATGCAGCCATCACTGGTGAAGGATGCCGGAAAAATTGGATCTTCATTGAACAATATTAAATCCATTGGCTCATGCATGACCATTGAGCCCCCTTTTTTGGTCCTTTTATGCATGGTCATTCCTCTCAGCACATCGTTGACCCCCTTGGCAGTATGACACCTGCAAAAAACAATTGCGCACAACAAATAACTTGCAGAAAGAGGTTGAACCTTCCTAAAGACAACAACAACAGATATACCCAGACAAGAGAGGGAAAATGTGGAAACAAGCATCTCACAAGGATTATTTTAAAAAGGTAATATTGAACGTGAAAGGAAGGAGGCCAAATAAGGAAAGAAAAATGGAATGATGGGATGATAATGATGATCACGCATGCACCATGACTCCAAACAAATAATCACATGACCTTAGAATTACCTCTATCCATTTGCAACTTGAAACCTCACCCATTATCTTGGCGGTGCATAAAAACACGAGTTCGTAGTGTTTTTTGTTATGAGTTTGGCAGATTCGCTACGAACTTATCAGGTGAGTCCGTAGTGAAAACAAGTTGTTTTCCATAGAATTCACTGCGGACTCAGGAAATAGTGGACAGGTGGCTTAAACCTTAATTTGAATCATTTCATGCAGATTTTTGATAGATTTTTATTGACATGACCTTGATGAGATGACATGTGAGGACTCTAAAGACTTAGGATTATAACCAATTCATAAAATTTCATCAATTTTCATGAATTAATTTACTAACATAATAAAACCTATACAAAATGAAATTCCTAGAAAAAATGAATGTTATTGATGATAACAGTCTCACCGCTCACCACAAAGGGCCAACAATCACAAGTCATAAACAAAATTTTATCCACAGAATTAACATGCAGATCAGATATTTTCTACCAACCCTCGATATGGATGTCAAACCCTGCAAAGTCAGGGTGGCTACTGGAATAACCCTCCCAACCCAAGCCTAAGACCCCCATTTTCTTAAGCATGATGCCGAAAAGATTTAAATTGACACTATAAACCAATTAATACAAAGAAAAACTCCTAAGACGCCATGAAAACAGGGTAGTTGGTATCATTGACGGAGTGCTCCATTTAAATGTGGAAACGAGTAAATTACCTACATTCTCCATATTATTGTGATAGAAAAAGGAGAAGGAGAGTAACACATACCCCAGAATATCCGAATTTCTTTTGGCTTTGGATTATTTTTTCCAAGTGCTCCCGTCAATAACTTTCCAATATCCCAACACCCACGGAATGATGCACTATTTGAATCAAAACCGGTTTATTACCTCCAACCATCTCATACTCCGAACCAAATACCAATTTCCTTGATGATGACACACTCCAACACTAATCTCTCATGCTCACATGCGACCAACGTCGACATACCTCTCGTTCCACTTTTCGTTGCCCTAACCAGCCTGCAGGCTGATAGGCCATTCCTTAAATGCTTCCATCATGATCCTCATGGGGATCCTCAACCTTATCGCACCCCGATCGGGGTTAAAATAGTTATTATTATTATTAATGATAAAAACAATTAATATATAAACCAATCATATATACATTTTAAAAAAGCATGTAAAAAGATTCTTAATCTCTAAATAGTCTTTGTTACAATTCCATGGGAAAATCCCATGGCTTATCAATACCACATATCCAAAAAACCATATCTCATTTCGTATTACACTTGTTCATATTACATTTTTTTTAAATAAAGAATTTAATTAAAAGGATAAAAGAAAGGAATAACTACTTTAGAAATAAATCTCATTCTTTGATTTGTGTATACTACTAATAATCTTGTAAAATATTCTATGGAGGTTAAATCCCTACCATGCACTTCATAATTAAATTTTAATTCTTGAAGCCCTATTCCAAAATAGACATGCATAACAAATTCAATGATATTTCCAAAGGCCAAAGTGTAGGGAGCGAAAACCAAATCTAATGGCCCACTAGAAAAGTAAAGACACATTGAGACTAAACAAATTAAGAAAATTCCATTTGGCCATAATAAGGATCTAGACATTGACAATGAAAAAATAAAAAGAGGCTTGGTTATTGGAATAAGAAAGAACACTTTCTAATTGAGTGGGACATGTGGCTAATATTCTGAACATCGAGTGTGAAGGGTCACAAAAATAAAGTGAATCTATTAGATACTCCTCCTTTGTGATATACATCGCTATGTCTAAAGTATGCCAATCAGAGACATAATGTTCACCCTACCGAATATGTGGAATTTTCAATGCTTTTCCTCTGCATGGAAGGGTGAAATAGTTGAATACACACCTCAACATATGTTTGTGGAATGGTTGAAGAGTTAGAAGGTTGTTTTCAATAGAAAGATAGTACCCCAAGTTGTGCATAGAACTCTGCTCCCTGATGCACACATTCATCTAATAAGGCTTGGCTTCACCAAACTCTCGTAATCACATGGATTCAGGGGAGAACCCAAAGCGCTTGCAAACTTCAAAACTATTGATGGTATTTTAAGTGAGTTATCGAGACAATTGAACTTAATATATGCAACTACATGCTATTAAACCTCTCATCAATGAAGAATTAGAATAAGAAAATGAGGTTACAGTATTTGCCATATATTTTGCGTTAATTGAAGTGGCTTCATCGAAGACCCCAATGAAGAAAGTGGCCGGACCACGGTTGGCTAGAAATAAGTCGATCCAACTGTTAACACAGTTATATACTTAGTCATGAGTGTGTTTTAAATCATTTTACTTTCAGGAAAAAAAATATAGAATGCTACTGGAAGTTCCGGTAGCGTCTGTTTTAACCTTGTCGGACAATATGTTTTAACTTTGTTTTATGCCTGTTTTTCCTATACCCGATGCTACCGAAAGTTCCGGTAACTTCCCATGTTTAAAAAATAAATAAAAAGCACACCTACTTTTGAGTTAGCCACATGTTCCCAATATCAACTAAGTCTTAAATCTTTTTAATAATGATCCATGTCACATGATAGGAAAGGTTATACATTTGAATGATGTTGAGTTAGTAGTGGTCATACGTGGAAGAGTTAGGTGTTAATGTGAAGTCGTAAAGACCAACAAATTTTTTTTCTTTTTGTCAACCCAATTCGTTGTGCCCACATGTCAAAGGTACATATTTATTATCAAAATAAATCATGGATCTATGATTTAATGTGGTGATCGGTTGGTTAATCATGCATGAGTGCTGCCAGAACTTTAGGCCTACCATAAAAAATGTGATGGAGGTGACTACCAACTCAAACACTGTTCAAATCTAGCCACTTGTTGTGGAGAATCTGAAATAAAGCAGCCAACTAAAAGATAACTATGAATATCATGAGGTGTAGTATACTGTTCTGGATACTTCCCATTATGAAAAGATCTTGTACATGGAAAAATGAACCAACATATCAATTAAAATCTCGAAAGAAAAGGAAAGAAATTAGTTTTCAAATTCGGTTGTTAGTGAATAAGCAGTTACAGTGAGAAGCTTGAAGAGGAGACTGAGTTTTCAGATAGTTTACATTGAGGATTCAACAACACCTATTAAGTAAGTTTTCCTAATCTTGACACCTTTCTGATTTTAAAGACAACCTTCATTATTGCTCAGATGACTAAAGGAGGAAAACTTAAGCGTATTGAACCTCAAGGGGTTGATTTAATAGATGCCAAACCGAATGTGAGGAGGTTTTTTGTACAGGATGGGTGGTACCCATTTTTTTCAAGGTTAGGAAGCTCTCATCTAAGAGTAGCCAAAGAATTTCCCCTCTCATTCGATGGACAAGAAGAAAATGTTTATGGCCTCAAACTGTAGGTATCAACGTAATCCATTTTTGAATCTTTCCACCTCCCACAAGGAGAGAAATAGTTCAAAATCCAAGTTCTTATTGGAGGAGACCTGAAAAACTTCATCAAGGATGAATACAGAGACCCTAAATGGGCTAAAGGTATTCCTAGTAGTTATCTCAAGGATGAATGGGTTGAAACTGTCGAACTCATTAAGATCTACCTTACTTGTGAGATGAGGTATACTATTGTATTTCTGTATCACATGAGGTTTTTGTTTCACCTTGCAATTGTGAAGACTCTCAGCCTACCTTTCTTCCTACCAAAAATCGTGAATAAGATGTCAGCTAGAATACAAACCCATGCAGTAGCTTCAAATTATAACATCTACCATCAAGCTCTTATCAAGGTGTTGATTGTTGAAGAACTCAAAAGAAGAAACCTGTCTTGGGAGAATTTCATATTTTATAGGGCAGGCCAAACTATACCTACACAAAAAATTCCTGCTTAGCAACCTCCAGCCTCACAACAACATTCTCAACCTGCTGAGTAGAAGGAAGAAAGTTAGAAACCAACTACTTCATCAATTGGTAAAAGGAATATAAGAAAAGCAAAGAAGGTAGATATCTACAAGAAAGCGAAGGACAAAAAGGAAAAGGAAAAGACTCCCCCAACCAAAGTTGAAGAGAAGCTGGAAAAATGAGAAGGTTAATCTATTATCAAGACCAAATCAATGAAGATCTTACCTCTCATTTCTCCTTTTCCCAAGGTATATGCCAGAGGGAAGAAAGGAAAGACCACAACTACAAAAAAATAAAAAGAACAAGTGCAGCTGCAAGTTCCAGTAGCAAACCTATGGTTCAGAAGGATTATTAACCCACCAAATCAAATGAGGAGCTCCTCAAGGATGTGGGATATGTTGTTAGCATTAGGAAAATAAAAAATTTTGTAGGATATGTTGTTAGCAGCAGGAAAAGAAAAACAAGAGCTAGCAACAAATTCAGGCTGAGATCCAAAGCCCCTATATAACCCAAGCTTGAAGACATAAGTTATAGATGTGGAGAGGCAATATGAAGGGTTATATACTATAACTCATTCAATTGCAGAATCTAGTGGGTTTAAGAAGAAAGAAAAGGGTAAATCTCCTTTAGACCAACAAACAGGAACCTCCAAGAGAAGAAAAATCCAGAAGAGCTCAGAAGAGAAAAAGGCCATTGCAAAAGAGACAACCACCATGACTACAAGGTCACAATCAACAATTGACAGTAAAAAAGGTTTAGAAAAGCGTGCAAAAATTGCAACTCATATGGAGGAGAGGTAAAAGGATGTCCCAATGAAGTATCATTTTTCCTATTAGTTATATTTCAGAACAACTCAATTTTCAGAATGTTTTAATCTGCACAAAATTTTTAAAATACCTTGTTGTGCATTTTTTAAAAGGAAAATAGAGCATTGCTAGAACTTTTGGTAGCATTACAGTTTTTTGCGCAGTTACAGGTTTTTACCGGAAGTTCTGGTAGCATCTGTTTTTAATGATTTTCGACATGTGTCAACATAATTTTCAATCTATTCCAAGGATGATAAGGATTCCTAATGATATGGAAATGTCAAGTAATGGTTGATAAGTGGTTTTGATATTGTTAAATGACACATTTAATGAAGCTACATGGGTTTTAAAGAACCAATATCATGGAGAAATAGGTCAGCATAAAATTAGGCAGGTTGCCAGCACACTCAACAACACAGTTAGAATAGTCTTTTTATTCCTATCTACATCTGTCCTGTTAGTTATAGTTTGATAGGATATGTATTTAATATGCTATAACTACTATGAAATGAGAGGAAGAGTGGATCCTTCTTTTTAGGTGAGATGGCATTGGTGCCTCTCTCTATAAATATCATTATTAAATACCATTTCAGGGTTGGATTTTGGTCGACTTGAAGACTTTTTCATAATAAATAAAACTCATTTTTTTACTTCATGCTGGAGGACTTTGTGTTTCAAGGACTATCTAATGTATGGTGTGTTTCTCTTATTGTTTTATTCATCTAATTTATGAGTTGCAACAGCTAGAAAGTAGGAGTAAGAGCATTGCTAGAGGATCTAATAGTTAATTATTTACTGTTTAGTCTTCTGAAAATCATCTATATGTTGTGTATAGCATGCTAGTGAAGTTTTCATAAAGGATTTATGAGATTTTTTATGCATGTATTTTGATTTATAAATGTTGTTTCCTTTAAATAAACCAAAGTTTATGTAAATGGGCACTCTTATAGCTATGTGACTGATTTAGGATATGTTTATTTCTTAGACTGAGTACCAGATATCTGTCACCTTTAATTTGTCACAATATTCTCCCCTATACTACAAAATTTTCCATACAATTTATACTTGCAACAACTTGCCAAATGCATGAAGGACTAAAAGAGTTGAAATAATTTCAAAATCTTTAAGAAGACATCCCACCATCCAAAATATTTTTCTTTGAAATGAAATATGATGTGTAAGGCTTACTCCTTTTTAGTCAAGAAATGAATCCTTGCGCTAACACCAACAAACAATTGAGCAGTCGACTATCAAATTTGACAACGAGTCGAACAAGGATCAAATAATAAAATGATGTGGATAACTAAGAGAGCTTTGACATCGTAGGATGATGAGAAAGGGAAAAAAATATGGGGATAATTTGAGGAAAACAAACTATATTATGGTATCAGGTGTTTCCAACAACTTCAAAAAGGTAATCACATGAGAAAAATATATATTAATCAATGAAGTGATAAAAAATAAAGTCACAATCAAGAAACAATTGCACAAGGAAATTGCAAGATATCAATAACAAAAGACTCATCTAGCAGAGGTGGTGGCAGATCAAGTAAGAAGAAAAAAAATCGATGTTCTGAAGATCACAACACAGATGCTGACCAAACCTGGATTATCGACTGGGATCAAGCAAGGTGTGAATGCAACTTGGGACTTAATCAACTTAATCGTGGACCTGGGTCCAACGAAGCCCACCCCAATAGTATAAGAGAGTTTTGATGCATACAATCAAGATAATTGGGATGGAGGTGATACATAAAATTAGTGATATTAGGTTGATGTGAATGAGCAAGGCAATGAGTGGGTTGACCAGGGTAAGTTATTAACGAAACAACAACAAGCGTCCCCAAAAAAATTGGTCAAGGAGAAGCAAGGATCCCCACGAAAAGAAACATAAGTTCAACAAAGGTTTTCTTTCCAATAAATAAATGTAACTTAGAAAAAGAGATAAGAAACGCAATAGGGGATAGCACCATCACAATCGATACTACACCAAAACATTAAGTAATTGTTGGAAAATCCGGAGGCTTTACAATTAGATTAGATTTTTCTTTTTCTTGATAACTTCTTGCAAAAATTTGCTAGATTTTTATTTAATAAATGTGTTCTTCTTCATAAAACAATTATCAAAATATAATAATGAATATCACAAGAGAAATAGGGAACACAAGATATAGGCTCCAATCCAAGTAAAAACCCCTCCAAGGGGAAAACCCAGAAATTTCGCTTCTTATAGAATCAGATCAAATGAGATATCCAAGACCCATAACCACATAAACTTCCACCTCTAGATGCCAAGTCAAAAATTCCTTCCTTCCAGCAAATTCTTCAGCAAGAGAACAACAACAAGAGATGTACCAAGGTAGATATTCCACAAACTCTAGCTCAGGAAGATATCCTCTCTTTCAAACTTTGGTTCTCCACTTCTTCTCTGCCCCTCTCTACGATATTTCAAATTACAATAATCCAAGTGTGTGTGTCCAAATGAGCTCCATATTCCCTCTATTTATATAGTTCAGAGGGAGTGTGAATAGATGCACCCACTGGGGCAAATCCAAATTGATATGTAGGCCGACTTGGAACCTAGAGGGGTTTCTATCCCAAAATTACATTTAAAAATTTATTTTTCTTTTACAATAGGTCCAAAGTAGGAATTTGACTCTTTAAATTGAAACCTAGAAGTATGAAGAACATGCTTTTCTAGAATAATAATAATAACAATTTTCTTTTTCTTTTGTTTTTTTTTTTTTTACATAAAATACATAATGGTACAAATTATGAAGACCGAAACTAGTTACATTCTCCAAAAATAGCCTAAAGCAAAAAGTTGGGAAGTAGATAAAATATTAAAAGGGAGGAAAAAAAGAAGTCCAGTGTCAACAAAGGATAAGACTTGGATAACTGCAATACTTCGGGAGGAGCAAGTAGGAGAATTTTTAATGAATTTCAAACCTATGGATGGTTCCAATTTGGAGATTTAATAATTTTATAAAATAGTGAGCATGGAAATGAATAAGAGATAAAGGGAAATAAAGCAAAAAACACCCTTCTTCATTCCCATTTATTTTGAATAAATGGTATAACACCCTTGGAATTTGCTATAATTGCAATGAGGAATGATTTCCTTGTGCATAAATGTGTAAGGAACATAAATTTTTTCAAATAGATGCCTCCCTCGAGGACTAATCAGAAGACAATCGAGACCCGTGATTCCAAAGACCACCTCTCTTCCTCAAAGATAAACAACCTTAGATGCTCCTTTTGAGGATTCCTGAATTTCCCTCCATGTTTTATCTAACATTTTCACACCCCAAATTTTGAAGTTGATAAGAAGCGTAAGGTGATTGTTTTTATTGAAAACAAAAATGCACACGATTTTATTCATTGGTGAGTCGTTGAAGTGAACCATTTTTATGTCCATGTAATGCATATATTTCAAACTATGATAGTCAATGGAGGCATACAATGAAATTTGTAGGGTTTCACGAATATGGGACACTATTTTCACAAATCTCACATGTTTTCCACTGAAATGTCAGGTTATGATGTAGATCTCAATGCAGAGCAGTTGCACACTTTGGGTCTTGTTATGATGGTTTCTAAGGAATTATACATGAGCATAAACAATGAAGGGCATAAGCACACACTCAAATCAATTAAGCATATCTCTCCCGAAATTATCAAATCTTAATATATGTTGAAGCTATTGAAGAAATGACACTGAAACATTATTTCCCAATTCAATTCCATACAAGTTGTGCATAGTCACCTCGCAAGATATTCCCCCCCACGCCCCCACCTACCCTAACGATTTGCATGTGGTCAAAATTATACATCAATAGGTATTTGAAACAACCCATGGATTACCACATCCATGTGGTGAGCATGACCATCGTATCCACTTGGATCTAGGGGTTTCCAACCACACAGTGTCTGTCTTTATAGGAAACCATTTGCATTGAATAATGAACATGAGAAATTATTCAAGAACTAACAGACGCTGGAGTCATACATCCAAGTGCAAGACCTTGCTCATTAACCACGATCTCTGTAACAAAGAAAGAAGGTAGTTAACAAACGTGTCTCAATTTTTTCACTATCAATCAGTTGACCCTCAAAGACAACTTTCCCTTTCCAATTCTCGATGATCTTTTGGTTGAACCCATGGGACACAAGTTCTTCACTAAACTGGACCTTTTCCTATGATACCTCGAATCACAACTGAAGGAGGTGTACATCCCTAAAACAACCATTCACACACATGAAATTCCATTATGACATTTTAGTGTTGCCCTCTGGACTTTTCATTGCTTTTTCAACCTCTAAGAGCTCCATGAACAATATTTCATGACCCTTCTGGTATAGTTTTGTGCCTTTATTCTTTACAATAGCTTGATCCACAATGAAACTAGGGATTCCCGTGCGGAACATGTTGATAGAGCATTGTAACCACTCGAGGACCACTTGTTCCTTGAGCATTCCAAATATGATTTTGAGACTTCAAAGCTCAAATACCTAGGCCACATTGTCAGTCAATAACGGGTGCAAGTGGAGCCCAAAGAAAGTAGTGGGTGTGTAAAATTAGCCACAACCCAAGACATTAAGGAGATTGTGTTGTTTATTAGGACTTACAGGCTACTTTAGGAAGTTTTTGGAGAATTACGCTAAAATTTTCACCCTCTTAACAAACCCACTCAAAGAGAATGCCTTTGCACGAAATGATGTTGTTGAGTATGCCTTTTCTGAGTTTAAAGGAAGGTATATGCAGTATACCCATTTTAGTAGTACCCAATTTCCTTGATGTGATGCATCGAGTAGAGTTCTGAGAGATTTTTCGATGCAAGTTTTGGACAACATATTGGGAAAATCCACCATAGAGAATGAGGTGATGGCCATATTTCATGCAGTTGAGCATTTACACCTGTATCCTGTTTGGAGGTGCTTCTAAATCAAGATCATCATCACAGTTTAGAGTGTTTTCTAGACCACAAATTATCATCCCTTGAGTAACACAAATGGTTCAGTGAGATACATTGGTGTGATTACGAGGTCATATATAAGAAAGGAAATGTGGAGTCCACTTCATTGCAGAAATATGAGGAGAAAGGATCTCTCTCTTCATCTTACCCTTACAGTACCTTATTGGATCCTCGAAGCTTGTTGAGAATGGCTAGAAATTCACATGGTGGTTGAACTCATCCAAATGCTTTGAGAGGATCCCAACCCCCCTTAGGGGTATAAATTGTAGTGTAATACCTTGAATTATAAAGGGTGCATTTTTCCGGCGCAAAATTCTACTTTAAATTAATGGGTCTTAGAGGAGTTTCATTCATCTCCCACCATGATCACTCTGGTTTTCAGGATACCTATGAATGAATTATGCCTTATTTATTTTGGGAAGGCATGAAAATTTTGATCCATGTAGTTACTTGTGGAACTTGTTGAAGGAACAATGGCAAGAAAACGAAGACCCCCGTGGCATTACAACCACTACCAATTTCAACCACTTTTTAGACTGGAATTTCCATGGTTCTTATGGTGTACCTTCCTAAAGGGGACAACAAACAAGTCATCATAGTATGCATCAACCACCTTACCAGGTATGCTCACTTTTTCACTGTACCACACCCACTTACATCTATAATTATCCACATTTTCATGGAACCAATTTTTAAGTTGAATGGAATGCCCACTTCCATTATGTTGAATTGAGATATTGCATTCACAATTTTTTTTTGGTAGGATCCATTTAAACTATAAGGTACACAACCAAAAACAAACATTGACTATCATCCCTAAATTGGTGGGAAAACACACTTATCCAATAAATGCTTGGAAATTTTTTTGAGATGTGTTGCTTTAAAAAGGTGACATTAATGGGAATAGTGGTTGACCCTTTTAGAATGGTGATATAATGCATCCTATAGTGGCGTGTTAGAGTCCTACCCTAAAGAATAATTAGTTAGTTGATCCGTTTAATAAATATAGCCTCTAAGTAATTCATTAGTCAATTAATAAAAAGGTAGTTGATTAGTTAGTTGATGTTATGTAAAAAGGGTCTCTTTAATAAATAAAACCCCTTAGTAGTTGACCCTCATTAATAAAAGGACCATAAGTAGTTAAAGCATAATGCTATAAATAAGGCCAATTAGCAATGTAATGACGTCAAGTCTTTTTATGGTGTTCTTCTCATTAGAGGTATCCCCTAAAAGAGGCTAGTGAACTTTGCTCTCTTGTTATGAGCAGTAATATCAAGATCTATTTCCAATCATTTTTTTTTTCCGGCTCTATTATTATTTTTGGATTTAATATATGATAATGATGATGGTTAACACCCATTGAGACCAATATTTGGTCTATTGAACCTAAATAAAAGAGTTATTTAATTTTATTTAAGATTTTATTCCTATGCTCAAAAAGCTTGGAGAGAAGTCTCTCGAGCTCACTATAATTTGCACATCTTAAAAGGCTAGGAAGGTTAGTATTGCAACAAAGATTATGAAATTGAGCTCTAATGTGGTTGTATGCGGGGCACTCTAAGAGGAAGTGATTTTCATCCTCAATGTTCATATTCTCACAGAGATGGCAGATCCTTTCCATCCATGGTGTTTTAGGAACTGTCCAATGACCTGTTTCACTATAGAACTCTTGAGAGTTCATTCTAGTCTTGGCTATATTACAAGTCTTATTAGAAAACTTTCATCGACAAAGTTGGAATTTTTTTTTCTTCTGTTTTCCAAGGGTTTTCGGGCAAATAGAGGTTGTGAAATTATCTTTGGTTTCTGCAACTTTTTGTGTCATATTCTTTGAGACCAATTGCAGGTCGGATTTCTTTCATGGAAATCTCGCTGATCTCAATTTTTTTGGGGTGCGAAACCACTCGTCAGATCCACTTGGGTTGAATATTACGATCGATGAATTTGTAAAATTTATCCATTTGTTGATTGTCCCTCCATTGGAAATTCTATCAGCGCTAGTGTATGGTGGTCGCCCATACCATGGCGCAGGAGCTGTAATCGAAAATCCAGGCTAATGAGGAAAAAATTGTAGTGAGTATTTGTCCAAACATACAAAGAGTGGATACCAACGTGGAAATATTGAGTTCCAACATAGATGGCATCACCAATACCCTACAAGTAGTGGCCACTAAGATGGGCATCTCTACCACTCCTAACCCCGTTTTTTAAGATAGACCAAGGCATTTATTCTGAAATACCACCTGAAGAACCTTCTCGAGATGCTGAAACTCGTAGAAACAGTCTCCTAAATAACTCGGTTGTGGCAACGCCTTCCCAATCTTGATTCGATTGATGGTTCAGAACTAGCTGGTTGGATTACTCAAATGAACACTACTTCATTTCCAACATTACAGATGAAAGAAGTAAACTCCACTTAGGCATCATGTATATGGATGCAGAAAGATGGCAATGGTGGGATTGACATCAAAAAGCCCATGGTGGTAATCACTCAGGGAGAAAAACTGGATTAGTCATTGATTTCATCACAACTTTTGAACCATTGGTCATTCGCACAACGATTTTATCGGATGCTTTCTATACAAAATGATTTATTAGTTTCTCAAGCCTACTATTAAAGTCTAGGTTCGAATGCACCATCCAGCCACTTGGCTCGAAGCCCCACACTCTTCTTTCCCACATATGGCACAACCACCAAAGCAACCATACCCTACTTCCCAGACCACTCAACCAATCAAAATTCAGATATTATCACCAAAATAAATGGAAAATCGATAATGAAGGGGACTATCATAATTGTGACGAGAAGTATGTGAGTCCACAAATGTAAATAACAAAATATCTTTCAAATAGAAGCAAGTGATGTAGAGGAGGAGCAAAGGAACCTATGGAAGAAAGCATGGTCCCAGATCCCCTAGAGGTTGATGAACCTCCATCTCAAACTGAGGAACATATTGCTTTTCTTCATGCCTTAAAGAGTATCTCCTCACCACAAACAATAAAAATTCGTGGCTACATTAAGAATCAAAAGTCACAGTGTTCATTGATAGTTGTATAGTGTTCATTGATAGTGGTAGTACTCATAATTTTATTAGTCGAAAGGTGGTTGAACAAGTTGGTTTCTTTGTTTGATATGTCAAAAACATCCAAATTCTCATTGCAAATGGAGGAACCATGAAATGTGGTGGTCGTTGTGCAAATGTGAAATTGTAAATGGGTGATTATCTTCTTAAAACTCACATGTTCGCTATTAACATGGGAGGATGTGATATTGTATTAGGGGCTGAATGCTTAAGAATTTTGGGACCTATTACCATGGACTTTCAGGAATTATATATGAGTTTCACAAAGGAAGCCCATACCCATACACTCAAAGGACTCCAAGTAGAATCATCATAAATCATCAACTCCCACGGAATGGAGAAATTGTTGAATAAAGGCCACTCAGGTATTATTGCACACTTACACACCATTCAGGGTAGTGAAGACGCAACTCTAGAGATCCATCTCGACAAGCAAAGGGTATTAACCAAAAATCAACAAGTATTTGGCACACGAGTAGGGTTACCCACCTCTCATGATGAGCATGATCATAACATTTCGTTAGTTATAGGGATCCAACGACCCAATTTATGTCCTTATAGGTACTTTTTACCCAAAAGAATGAAATTGAGAAAATTGTCTAGGAACTGTTAGATGCATGAATAAATACTCATAGTAATAATCCCTATTCATCACCAATAGTCATGGTTTTAAAGAAAGAGGATATTTGGCATATGTGGCCTAACTTCTGAGCTCTTAATCAATAAACTATAAAATAGAAATTCCCTATCTCAATTATTAATGACCCCCTCAATGAACTGTATGGGGCCCAATTTTTCACCAAACTAGATCTTCGTTCAGGGTACCATCAAATTCGCATGAAAGAGGTTGATATTCCCATAATTTCCTTCCGTGCACATGAGAGACATTATGAATTTCTCATCATGCCCTTTGGCCTTTGCAATTCTCCATCCACCTTTCAAATCCTCATGAACAAAAACTTCAAATTGACCACATCAATAACCGTCAGAAATCCAACCATAGAGCCGAAGGAAGAGAAAATTGTGTGAACCGACGTCGTAGAGGTCAACAATAGTGTCATCAAGAGAGAGAATACTATAATCATTAGGTGGAACCAAAATCAGTCCAAAGGAGGGTTGTTAACATGCCCGCAAGTTTTGATCGAAAATGATCAATCATTGGATGGACATGATCTCAACCGTCCAATCCTTAAAATGTGCATCTTTTCGCTAACATCGATGCAAGTCTGAATAAGAAAAACATCTTTTCCATCCGATCAATACTTTTCCACCACCGATTGATCATGTGCATAGCTGGTGGGGCCGGGTTTAATTAAAATTTTATTTTATTTTTCGTTGTAGGATGTTCCTTATGGCAGTGTTTAGTGTTACCAACAACTCTTGCACGCATAGTTGACACCACTTTGCTAGATCCCCCCTTATTCCCCATAAGCGTTGGATGAAGAGTGGTGTGAAATACTATCTTAGACAGACACACACACAAAATTGTGCATTGCAAAAAAACCATAATGGGCAAATCCCACTGACTTGCAAGTGCCTAAGAATTGTATAATAAAAATTAAAAAAAAATAGAGGCATATATTCTATGCCCCTATGACTTGACAAATCCCAAACTAGTGCAACTATATTAATTAAATGGTTGGTAAACATTGATAGACATCAATCCATAATAAACATCAAAACAATTTCTTCACCATAGATCTCAAATCACTAAAATAAAAATAAATAAATAAATTTCATAAGAATTAACTAAATTATAAATTTATTTTAATTAATAATTATTTTTTATTAATGATAAGAAATAATTAATATAAGTTAAACATATATACATTTTTTAAAAGCATGTAACAAGATTCTTAATCTCTAAATATGTTTTGTTACAATACGATGGCTTAACAATACCACATATCCAAAAAACCATAACTTATTTCCTATGACACTTGTTCGTATTACATGTTTTTTAGTTAAGTAATTTAATTAAAAGGGGAAAAAAGACATAACTAATTTCGAAATAAATTTCAACCTTTGATTTTGTATTACTACTAAGAATATTGTAAAATATTCTATGGAGGTTAAATCCCCACCATCCACTTGATAATTAAATTAAAATTCTGGAAGCCCTATTCAAAAATAGACACGCCAATCAACATAGTAATTTCAATGATATTGCGCACATGGAGAAAGACCCAAATATAATGGCTCACTGGACAAATAAAGATACACATTGAGACTAAAATAAGTCAACAAATTCCATTCTGCCACAATAAGGATAGACATTGACATTGAAAAAAATTAAAAATAAAATTAAAAATTAAAAATCCATTCCAGACATATTAAAGATAGACATTAAGGCTTAACAAAAACAACAAATCCCATATCGGGAATATATTCAAAGTCATCTTGGTGTGGGGTCCACCCATTAATTGGTGGCTCGTCCATAGGAAATGCAAGGTCCCATCTAGACCCAAAATTGGACATTATGTGGAATGTCTTTCCATCTGAAGATGTACTTGACATTTGGTTGCAAACTTGGCTATTGGACCAAGAAGGAACAATTTCCAAATGAGTGGTACATGCAGCTAATATTTTGAACACCAAATGTGAAGGGTACCAAACATCAATTAAATCTATTAGAACTCCCCCTTAGTGGTATACATCATTATGTCTATAATATGCCAATCATAGAGGCAATGTTCACCCTACCCAATATGTGGGCTATGCGAAATTTTTGATGCTTTGCCTCTGCATGGAAGGGACCAATAAATGAATGCACACCCCAACATATGTTTATAGAATGGTCAAAGATTTAGAAGGTTATTTTCAATCAATAGAGAGTACCCAAATTTGTGTAGAGAATGTTGCTCCCTAATGCATACATTCATCTAAGGCTTGACTTCACCAAACACTGGTGCTCACATGGATTCGTGGGAGAACTCAAAGAGCTCACTAATTTCATAGAAAATCGAACATAATATATGTAGCAATAAGCTATTACATCTCCCCCCAATGAAGAAGTAGAATAATAAAATGAAGTTACAATATCTTCCATACCATTTGTGTCAATTGAAGCAATGTCGTCGAAGGCCTTAGTGAAGAAAGTGGCCACACCATGATTGACTAGAAAGATTTCAATCTGGGAAAAGATTTATTTGTTGACTATCGAATTCAAAAACAAGTCGACCAAGGATGACCTCGATGTCCTCATCAAATATTCGAAGGAGTTCCACTTCAAATACCTAGATCAAAGAAGAAAATAATGTAGATATCTAAGAAAAATTAAACATCGTAAGATGATGAGAAAGGGAAAACAAGTTGTGGAACATATGAGGAAAACAAAATAGACTATGATATCAAGTGTTTCCAATGACTTCAATTAGAAGTGATAAAAAATAAAATCAAAATCAGGAAACGAATGCATGAGGAAATTGCAAGAAACCAACAACAAAATACTCATCTAGCAAAGTATGTGACAAAGCAAGTAAGAAGAAGAAAATTGATGGCTTGAATTTCACAGAAAATACACTCACAAAACTTGGATTATCAACTGGGAGCAAGTGATGTGTACATGAAACTTGGGACTTGATTGAGTTAACCATGGACTCAGGTCCAATGAAGCCCACCCTGATAGTATATGAGAGCATTGATGCATACAATCAAGATAATGGGTATGGAGGCGATACAAAAAATCAATGAGATCAAGTCAATGTGAATGAGAAAGAAAACAAGTGGGTTGACGAGGATAAGTCATCAACGAAACAACAACAAGGTTCCCCAGAAAATTTGGTCAAGGAGAAGCAAGGATCCTCACAAAAAGAAACATAAGTTCAAAAAAGGTACACTCGCCAATAAATAAAGGTAACTTCAAAAAATAGAGAAGAAACTAAATAGGGGAGAGCACCATCATAATCAACAATTCACCAAAACATGAAGTATCCTAAATCCAAAAAATAGGAAGTAGATAAGAAAATAAAGGGAGAAAACAAAAAGTCCAAGGTCAACTAATGATAAAATTGGGACAACTTTAAGACTTCAAGAGGAGCAATTAGGAAAATTTGTATTGAGATTGAAATCTATTGAATCTTCCAATTTAGGGATTTAATAATTTTATAAAAGAGTGAGCATGGAAAGGAACAAGAGATAAAGGGCAGTAAATAAAAAACACCCTTCTTTATTCCCATGGATTGAGCAGAAATGACATAACATCCTCAAACTTTTCCATATTTGAAATGGGCAATGATTTCCTAGAGCATAAATTGTTTCAAATTGATTCCTCCCTCCAAGACTAATAAGAATATTTCCTAGACCCGTGATTCTAGAGATCACCTCTCCTCCTTAGGGAAAAACAACTTTAGAAGCTCTTTTTGAGGATACCCAAATCCCCCTCCATGTTTTATGCAACATTTTCATATCTCGAATTTTGAAGTTGATTGGTTACATCAAGGAATACAAGGCGAATTTTTTTTTGATAACAACAACTCCCATGATTTTATTCATAGGTAAGTTATTGAAGAGACCCATTGTGATTTCCTTGTAATGCATAAACTTTTGATTATGATAGCCAATGGAGGCATATAATGAAATGTGTAGGGATGCGTGGAAATGGGACACTATTTGCAAAAATCTCACATGTTTTCCATTCAAATGTAGGGTTATGATGTAGTTCTCGATGCAGAATTGTTGCACACCTTGGGTCCTATTATAATGGATTTTAAGGAATTATACACGAGCGTCAACAATGAAGGGCATATACACACACTTAAAGTGATTAAGCATGGCTCTCATCAAATCATCAATTCTCATTGTACGAAGAAGCTATTAAAGAAAGGTCACTCCAACATTATTTCCCAATTCAATTCCATACAAGTTTTACATATTCCCCCAAGAAGAGACCCCCCAATCCCTATGATTTGCATATGGTCCTAATTATACATTAATAGGTATTTGAAACACTCCATCGATTAACACATCCATGTGGTGAACATGACCATGGTATCCCCTTGGCTCTAGGCTTTCAAACCACACATTGTGTGTCCTTACAGACACCCATTTGCATAGAAGAATGAAACATAAAAGATAATTCAAGAAATAATGAAGGATGGGGTCATACATCCTAGTATGAGCCCCTGCTGATTTCCCGTAGTCTCTGTATTAAAGAGAAAAGGTAGTTGGAACATGTGTCTCTATTTTTGCACTATAAATCAGTTGACCCTTGAAGACAAATTTATCTTTCCAGATGTTGATGATCTCTTGGATGAGCTTCATGGGACATAAGTTCTTCACTAAACTAGACCTTTTCTTAGGATACCGCAAAACCCAAATGAAGGAGGTGTACATCCCTCAAACAACCATTCACACACATGAATGTCATTATGAATTTTTAGTGTTTCCCTTTGGACTTTGCAATGCTTCTTCTACCTTTAAGAGCCACATGAACAAGATTTCATGAAATTCCTGCATAAATTTGTGCCTTTATTTTTTATTGATAGATTGAACCACAAAAAAATTTGGATTCCCACACAGAACATTTTGATAGATCCTTGTAACTCCTTGAGGTTCACTAGTTGTGCCTTAAACATTCCAAATACAATTTTGGTGCTTCAAAGCTCGAATACCTGGGCCACATTTTCAGTGAAGAAAGGATGAATGTGGACCCCAAAACAAGTTGTAGGTGTGGAATATTTTCCACAACCCAAGACCTTAAAGAGCTTGTGTGGTTTCTTAGGACTTACAAGCTACTTTAGGAAGTTTGTGGAGAATTATGATAAAATTTCACATTCTTAAAAAACATGCTAAAAGAGAATTCCTTTTTGTGGAATTTTTTTTTTGAGTAGGCCTTTCTGACATTAAAGGAATCCATGTGCATTATACCCATTTAATAGTGCCCAATTTCCTTTATGTGATGACATAGGTTCGAGAGATATGTCAATGTAGTTGCAGGATAAAAAAAATGGGCTAATCCATCACACAAAATGAGGTATGGCCATATTTCGTGCAATTGAGTCTTGGCACCCATATCCTATTTGGAGGTGCTTCTAAATAAAGATCATAATCATAGTTTAGAGTTTTATTTGGACCATAGGTTATCATGCCTTCAACAACAAAAATGATTCAGTAAGATGCAATGGTGTGATTATGTGGTCATATATAAGAAATTAAATGTGGAGTCTGCTGCATTGCAAAAATATGAGGAGAAAGGATATCTATCTTTTCCTTACCCTTACAATGCCATATTGGCTCCTTGAAGCTTGTCAAGAATGGTTGGCAATTGACACAGTGGTTGAAATCATATAAATTCTTTAAGAGTATCCCAATCCACCTTAGGGTTATACATTGTTGTATAATACCTTAAAGTATAAATGGTGTATTTTTACAGCACAAACTTCTAATTTAAAATAATGGGTCTTAGAGGAGTCACATGGAATCTCCTACCATAATCACTTTGGTCTTCAGGATACCTATGAATAAGTTATGATCTATTTCTTTTGGGAAGGCATGCATGTATTGATCTATTATTTTGTATCTACATGTGGTGTTTTTTGAATGAACAAGCATGAGACAGTGAATACCCCCATGGCATTACAACCCATACCAAGATTGGCATTTCCATGGATCTTATGGCGGACCTTCCTAAATTAGACAATAAACATGTCATCATGGCATACATCGACCACCTTTCTAGATATGCTTGCTTTTTCATCCTATCACACCCATTTACACCTATAATTACCCACATTTTCTTGAGCCCAATTTTTAATTTGGATGACATAACCACTTCCTTTGTGTTGAATCAAGATCTTTAATTTACTAACAAATTATGGTAGGAGCCATTTAAACTCTAGGGTACATAGTTGAAATCGAGCACTGACTATCATCCCCAAACTGGTGGGAAAACAAAAACGGAAAATAAGTGTTTGGAAATTGTTTGAGATGTGTTTCTTTAAAAAGGATGCACTAATGGGCATAGTGGATACCCCTTTTATAATGGTGGTATAATACCTCTTGTTGTGGCGCGACCAAAATGACACCATGTGAACCTATCTATGGCTAGAATTTCTTAGTAGCGGATTCATATTTACCAAGCACATCTAAGGTGCAAGAAGTGGATTTCATAATTCACAATAAAGAATCCATTCTCCACATGCCTAGGACAATTGGTCATATCTCAAAATGGAATGAAGCAAAAAACTTATTAACATAGGTGTTTCTTCACCTTCAACCCTACAAACAAACATCTATGAATGATAAAATGCATAAGAATCTCCCACTAATATTATATGGACCCTCTTAGATCATCTAGTGCATTCAACAATTTACCTACAAACTGGCTCTTCCATCCTACTCCAAGATTATTACATCCAATACTTCATTTGTATTGTTTGAAGAAGATAGTGTGATTTAATTACAAATTGTAAACTAGCCTACCAGAACTTGTTGAAGAAGGATTTTACTTGGCTATAGCTAGAGGTAGTATTGGACACCATATATTTTTTACTATTTCTATCATATCTCCCTACCCATAGCATAAGTTGAATCAATTCCAATTGAGAGGAATCATTGCATTAAATGAGAATTGTAGATAAAGAGAAGCATCGAACTAGGGGGAGCATCCCTTTAGAGGAAATGAAGAAGTTGTATAAATTGAAAAGTTACTCTTAAGGGGAATTCTATTATAGTCAAAGGTGTTAAGTTGTAGAAAAAATGAAGCTTAATCCTAGGGGAATCAGTCACAAAGGGAATACATAAAATGAAGTTCAAGTAGAGGAGAAGTAGTATCAAGAGCACAATTGTAGAAGAGAAATGTTGCAAGAAAAAACATATAGATACAACCTTGATAGGGGGAGCTTAGTTGTAGAAAAAGTAGAAATAAGAAATCAAAGGAAGCAATTGGCTTTGTTATTGACATATCAAGGGAAGCAATATGCAATCATAAGAAGAGATAAAAGATATGGGAGGCATTTCATTTATTGATAGAAGTTGAAGATAAAAGAAGATTTGTGAAAGTTTTTTATAGGGGGGGTTAATTTGTAATCAAAGGAATTACAAACAAATGCAAACTTCCAAACACAATGAAGTATTTGAGATCATACATAAATTACATACAAAGAGAAGAATTGGTATTGATTGAATAAGAATTTCTAATAAACAAGTTCTAATCATGGATAAAGAGGTTCTCTATCATTACCAACAAGGATAGTCATTTTTTATTGACGTCAATGGGGAGAAATTATAGATAGGGAGAGTGTTGGGTATGCGTTATATTCTTTGTATGACTAGTCCCAGGTGTTGGGTGTAGTGGGGAGGTAGCCCCCCTACACGGGGTTCGGGGCAATGCATTTTTCTTAGGAAGACCCAATGATGGGGTTGGACCCAAGGATGGTGGGTGAACCCACCCATGGTTTTATGCATGGTTTTTTGCACATGGTTTTGGGCATGATGATTTTACCCATGGTATTTTGTAGATCCAGTCAAGGGAAATATGATAATGTTATAATATAGGGTTAATGGATTGGGGATTTATGAATGCTACAACATGTATCTAATGTATTATAATATTGAAAGGAATATAATGAAAAATCAGTCTGGTTTCGCCAGTTTTGGGTTCCAAGAGAAAAATATTTGTGTATATTCTATCTATCTATATATATATATATATTAGGAATTAATTTGCGGGTAATTTATGTACAAGGTTCAAACCGACATTTGGTATCATAACAATTTTGACTTGAAGGGGACACCTTTGTGGCTGACAGGTTTTGCTCAGGCCTATGGTGGACCCTGTTATAGTGGGAAATTTACAATATTGATTCTTGCAGTGAAAGGAGATGGCGAACAATGGAAATGCATAGGGGATTCACTAAATGAACCTATGGCATATCATGTGCACTTGTGGAATACTAAACAATACCCCTACTTTGACTACATATTGGAAAATACCTCTAAAAATCACTTTATTTAATCCCCTACCAATATGAACCCAATACGCCTTCCCAATTTAAAAGACCTCGACTTTCACTAGATATTATAGGTATCCATTTTTTCATTAACATTTTTTACACCCATTTGTATTTTTTCATTAATTTTGAGCTCCATTTTTTATACCCAGAAATATAAAAACCCTTTGCCCCTTATATATACCCCAATATATTATGTCATTTTCCCCTCAATATATATCCCCCAATATGAATGTACATGGAATGGTATTGCTCCCCCAATGAAGCCCCCTTGTGGAAAGGTAGAGATCAATAAATTCAATAGACATAGTTTTGAGGTAGGGAAGCTCAAGATGGAGGATCTTTTGGTGGATAAAGATTAGTGGATCACGATGAATCCATATACTAAACTAACGAAAATATCGACAAATGATTGGACCAAGTTGGATTGAAACATAAAGAGAATAATATGGTTGTGTGGCACTATTACTGAATATTTTAGGAGAAACTACAACAAAATCTTTATGGGACAATGTAACAACCCTGGTCAAAAATTTCATGCAAATAAAGTTAATCAAGGAAAAATGATAACCATAGTTATGAGACACTTTTTCCAAGATGAATGTTGGGTAAAAAATCCTAGTGTGGGTGTTCATTTGGTTTATTATGGCTAAGGAAATTGGCAAAGGAAAAGGCTTTGCAAAGGCATGAAGCATTAATTTGAATTTTATTTATGAAAATAATGGAAAATAGGAGAAAAAGAAGGTGAAATGTCACAAGTTGGTATCATAATAGTTTTGGATTCAAGGGTACAAATTTGTGGCTGAGGGGTTTTTCTCAGGCCTATGGTAAACCCTGTTATAGTGGGAAATTTGTGGGTTTGATTCTTGCAGTGAAAGGACATGGTGAACAATGGAAAGGCATATAGGCTTCACTAAATGAACATATGGCAGATCATGTGTGTTCATGGAATACTAAAAAATACCCCTAATTTGACTACATATTGGAAAATATCTCTAAATATCACATTATTTAACCCCCTACCAAAATGAACCCAATACACCTTCCCAATTAAAAAAAGCCCTACTTTCACTATATATTGTAGGTATCCATTTTTTCATTAACATTTTTTAAACCCCTTTATATTTTTTCATTAATTTTGAGCTCCATTTTTTATACTTGAAAATATAAAAACCCTTTTCCCCCTATATATCCCTTAATATATTATGTCATTTTTCCCTCAATATGTATCCCCCAATATGAATGTACATGGAATGGTATTTCTTTCCCAGTGAAACCCCCATGTGGAAAAGTAGAGATCGAGAAATTCAATTGACAAAGTTTTGAGGTATGGAAGCTCAAGATGGAGGATATTTTGTGGATAAAGATCATTGGATCGCGATGAATCCATATACTAAACCAACGACAATGTAGACCAAGGATTGGACCAAGTTGGATTGAAACGAGAAGATAAAAATATGGTCGTGTGTCTCATATTCAATATTACTGAATATTTTAAGAGACTATACGACAAAAGCTTTATGGGACAATATAACAACCCTGGTCAAAAACTTCCTGTAAATAAATTTAATAAAGGAAAAATAATAACCTCGGTGATGGTACACTTATTCCAAGATGAATGTTGGGAAAAACATCCTAGTGTGGGTGTTCATTTGGTTTATTATGGCTAAGGAAATTTTCAAAGGCAAAGGCTTCGGAAAGGCATGAGGAATTAATTGTAATTTTATTTAGGGAAAATAGGAGAAAATGAAGGTGAAAGGTCACAGGTTACATGTGAGGAGGAAAATGAAGGAAAATAATGGAAATCAAAGAAAATAGAGGCCTCATTAATAAAAAGGCTTCTGAGGATAAGTTGGTACCTTTGGTCAGTTCTGTTTTAGAGCTCTCTCTATATTTTATCTCTCTCTCTCTCTCACTCTTGGACACTTGGATTTTTCTTGGATCACTCTAGCATTTGGATCAAGGAAAGCAAACGAAGGGCCAAGAAGGAAAAGGGAAGAAAAGATCACACAAGGAAGAGCATGATCAAGCGGCTACATCGAGATTACTTATAGACATCGTTTTGCATGTGTGATTCCCTTCCTATATTTGGCATGTGTGTGATTCCCTTCCTATATTTGGCATGTGTATATTTGGCATGTGTGTATTTGGTTCTCTTGATGTCATTGACATGGGATTTTCCATGTGTGATAGTTTTATTCAACCTAGCCTTGCCATTTCCGGATAGTCATGGTGTGGTGCATTCTCTTGTCTTTGGTTGAGCTAGATTCCTGGATGGTTTAAAAAATGAGTGAGGTGGTATCTAAAATAAAGAACTCATGACCTAGGAATCCCTGGATCGGAGAAGGTGGTATTACGGTAAAGACAGATTTTTTGTGCCTCGGTAGGCCTAGGAATCCTCAACTGGTGAATGGCGGGATATATGGTAAATCCTAGAGGTGTGTTCCCTCAATCAAGCTTAGGAATTCTTGACTGGTGAATGGTGGGATATACGGTAAATCTTGGAGGGTGGAGTCTTGATTAGGCCTAGGAATCCTCGACCGTTGTATGGTGAGATATACGTTAAAGCCTAGAGACTAGGATATAGGAAAATTCCTCATAGTGTAGGTGGAGAAATATGGTTGCATCCATTCTTGTTTAAGGCCTAGTGATCCAGTGGGGATTACGGTAAAGCCTAAGGAAAGATGGTTTGGTTTGGTTTTGAGTCCCACATTCATGCTTGGAATATGGCACAAGGGTGATTGGCTGAAAGAAATATTTGGTTCATCCAATCTATGACCGGGTGATTCGTAGAAGTCCGACACCTGTTTGGATTTTGCATTCATTAATAAGAGCTTCCTCTCCTTGGTATTTCATGTGTAAATGTACTGGATTATATGTGGATTTTATGGTTGTTATATTCTTTTTATTTGTGTTGATTATATGTTGTTTGAGTATGTTTTATGACATACTTGATGTATGGATCTCATCATGTTTTTATTAGCAATAGAATGTACACGAATATATGTCATAATAATGATATTACAACTATTGTGATATGGCAACAATGTTTCTTTACGAATCTCATATAAGCATGAGACCCCTATGCTTGGATCTATTGTTATGACTTGTAGATTTCATATTTGTGACATGTTTTCCAAAATGATTGTCATGGCTAGTAGGGGTCAGATCAATTTATTGTATCAATGTTTGCATTAATATCTTTTTTTCCATGTTATTTATGATTTCTGAAGTTTTCATGAAGTTCTGGGTAGTGGCCTTAGTCCTGGACCTGAAAAATGCACAAAATCTAGGGTCGTTGGCACAAAACTAGTTGAAAAATTCCACAATCGCTGGCATGACTTATTGTGGGAGGAATTGGAAGGCATCACTCACTTGCAGGGCTTTTCATGGGAGCATATGAGGGTCCAGGTCATTCAAATGTTGAGTTTTGTTAGAGGTTGATCACCTGGAAGGGTTGGTTGGCTCGTAAAGGTTTTGTAGTATTTGTGGAAGCTCAGATTGGTTGTGTTTTGTCGGTTCCACTTCCTTAAGGTTATCTAGGAGGTTGAATCACATCATATTAGCCTCTCGTCACATGTTTGCCCCAGTGGACCGGTTACCTTGGGTGTTACAGACAAGTTAGGAACTTTGTATCAACCTTAGTCATTGGTAAATAAATTGTTCCCTCAATATATTTTTTATAACATGAGGATGAGGGATGGAGGCTCGGTGACAAACCATATGAACTCCTTCAATACTATGGCAAGTCAATTATTATCTATTGATATTAAAATTATAAATTAATATAAGTGCATCAATTTTTTTTTCTCTACCAGACTCGTGGGATAGTATGGTTGTTTCTATAGGTAGCAATACAACTACCTTAAAATTTGATGAAATAGTCTCATCCTTGTTATCTGAGGAGATGAGATGGGAAAACATGGAGATAAAAAATGAATATGCCTTGTCTCTAAGAGGATAGTCCCATAACATAAATAGAAATAATTCCTAAACTGAGAGACCTATCTATATAGGGATATCTAAATCTCCAACAAAATTTGTAAAGGTATGTTGGAACCTCAAAAAAGAATGACATTATAAAAATGAATATATATCTAAAACTCATGATAAAGGAAAGGGATCTGGTGATTCTCCTTCCATAGAGGTGAAAACCACCTCAGATGATGGTGGGGATGTGTACTTGGTTTATTTAATTACACATATAGATCATAAGGCATGGTTGATTGACTCAGGTTCATCCTTTTGATATGACTCCTCATAGGGAGTGGTTTTTAAAATATGAGAAGTATGATGGTGGTGATGTCTTCCTAGGTGATGATAGGAAGATCAAAATCATAGGATGAGGAAAATTCAAGTTGAAGCTGATAGGTGGAAGGATTATAACACTTCTTGGTTTTTGCAAATTTCTATATTGGCCAAAAATATTATTTATATAAGCAAGATGGATGATGCAGTTGTAAAGACATCATTCAAGAAAGATACATGTAAGAAATTTTGAGGAGAACTATTATTGATGAGGGGATTTTGGATTGGAACACTATACAAGCTTTTGGGTAGTATTGTTATTGATGGGTGCAAAAGTTTTGTCATTCTTGAAAGTGGAGCAGAAAATATTATAGTCTTTGGAGAAAATTCTATGTTATTGCATTAAATATTGGCACATATTGGAGAGAAGGGCCCTAGGATATGACATGATAATTTCATGGTAGAAGGTAAGTCTAATTTATCTCTGGATTTTTATTTCTATGAAAATAATGTATATGGGAAGCAAAATCGAGTGATTTTTTCCTTTAGTGTTAAGAGGGAAGAAGGAATAATAGAGTTTGTGCACAATGATGTGTTTTGACCTATGCCAGTTCCATCACTAAGTAAATTTGTATACTATGCATCATTTATAGATGACTTCTTGAGGAATATATGGATGTATTTCCTTGGGAAGAAATATGAAGTATTTTACATGTTTAAAGTATTTAAGGCTCTAGTGGAAAATGAGAAAAAGAAGAAGATTAAGGTGTTGAGGATAGACAATGGTGGAGAGTTATGCAAGAAGGAATTTTAAGTGTTTTGTAAGAAGTGTGGTATATTTGATAGTCCCAATTACTTACAATTATATATTAAATGAGATATTTTTATAAAATGGGTTGAGTAATGGGAGGGACATAGATTCCAAAGACTAGGGAGGTTTCTTTCCTGGGATGTTGTAATTTCCTTAAAGCAGGGAATTCTAAATTGTTGGGACAACCCATGGACAACCATTGAAGGTTGGTTGTTCTATGTCTTAATGTACTAGTTCTTAAATTTAATGGAACTGCAAGGAATTACACCAGACCATGCTCTCTTGAAGGAGATTCAAACAATAAGAGGATCCTAAATTAAATGTAGGGGTGGAAGCATAGTTGAATAAGGAAGACCAAGGTGCAAGAGAAATGGATCATTGGTTGGACGTAACATACAAGTAACAAAGAGGAAGGCATGGCACACTTTCCATTGGTTGACAATATTTTGGCTGACATAGTATTCTACAGAAGGTTACACAAGCATAAAAACATAAGGGAAGAGTAGGATAAATATTGCTACGATAATACCACTATCACGATGATTACTACTACTACAACAATAATGACTGGAATAATGGAACTCAAAGGAAATTAGTAGGAGGAAAAGTGAGGAGAGGCTTAGGAAGGAATATAACATAGAGAAGACATAGGAGAAGAGAAAGTTTAGTTTGAAAGAGAAGTCAGGGAGAAAATCACTTCTAGGTGTGGAAGAAATTTCCTCTCGAGTCCCCATTTGCTAGAGGGTGGAGATGGTGATTCTCATAAAATCCTTAAGGGCTGTGGTGGAAGAATTATTCCTCAGAAAATTATTGGAGTATTTTTTGATGGTTTCCTTCTTGTATGTTTGATTTTGTTGTGGTTCTGGAGTCCCCAAGTTGGGTCGAACCACAGTGTTGAGTTATGAAGGGTGGAGACAAAGAGTCTGTCAATTCCCTAAGCATTGGATGCTCACAACTCAGTTGAAGGGTGGAGATGGTGAGTCTCTCGATTCCATGTGCACTCCTTGTTTGAAACTTAATTGGAGGGTGGAGGTGGAGATGCCTCTAGAGTCCTTGGAGAAACTACAGGTTGTGGTCATCCCTTGAGTAGAGGACCCCTCCATCTCTGGAATCTGGCTTGGGGGTGATAGACTTGGTTGAAGCTATCTACGGTTGGGTGGAGAGTCATAGTACCAGACTCAGTTTCCAAAGTATTCATATGATAAGTATCCATGTGTAATTTTCATGAAAATTAATGTATGTTACATTTTGTTTCACTAATGCTTAAGAAATTGTTGTGTAAATGATGTTTTACAACATATGCTAACATATTTTGTGATTGCTTTAGGTGTTGGGACAACAATTGACAATGTTGATATGTTACAATAATGTTTTAAATGGGAACACTTTCTTATGAAACATGGTGAATATTGATCATAAGCCTCTATTTTTCTTATTTTTCCTTGCACTATGAAATGTGAGGTTTCCTCCTCGTTTATCCTTGTTGACATGTTATCTAGTATGAGAGTTTTCTTCCAAAATTCAAGATGCATACCATGGTTTTGGGTATACACAATCATTGAATTGAGGTATTTAACAAACAACTCCATAAGTTATGAGGTGTTGAGCATGATCATGTGAACTGGTTGATGTGGTTTTATACCAGTGATGTTGCACTTATGTTATGAATGCATTGATGATCAAATCCTTCAAGGCTAGGAATTCTAGTTTGCATGTTGTCTCGATGTTGGAGCATCATGGTAATATATGTTTGAATGGTTGGTTATATTTAAGCTAATTAACTTGGTTAATTCCCTGTTGTGGGAGGTAATTTACAGGTCCTTTCTAATAGCTAAGTTTCATGGAACCCTTTCACAAGTGTTTTACCTTTGTTCTTCATGCATTTACAACTCATATATGTGTGTATAACCATTTTTAGGGTTGTAGCATGCCCTAGGTTGCACCTTGGTGTGTTTCAAAAGCATTAAAGTCCCTTCAAGAGTCATTGAGCCAATGAGAAAGGGTATTTGACTTCCATTTATGTGACTCATGCCTAGAATTCCCATCCATAGGAATGAAATGCTTGTGGGCTCTTAGAATTATCACTCATGTATTCATATACATGGCTCATGCTTGTGTTTTACCTTCAAAGGAGGTATTCCTAATGTTTTAGTGTGTCTTGACCCCTTGTGGCCCTTTTGGCACCGTATGTTATCTGCAAACTGGGAATAGGTAATATTATTTTAATATTAGGAGAGATGGCATCAAGATGTGCTCATAAAAGCTTAGTAGCCATGACTCAACTCTGGAACAAGTCCAGGTATTCATAGAACCATTGCAGTTGTTATCACTATAATTTTTTTTTCAAACTTGGACAGTTTTCTTTGTTCCTAGTCATGGTTTTTAGATAGGTGTTAAGTCATTTTAAGTTTTTAGGGGTTAAGTGATAGGGTTAGAGTCTCATTTTCATTCACATAATAAATTCCAACAATCTTATTTCACACCTTGAGAGTCTCATACCATGTTTATAAAGTATAGTTTTTAACCTTTTTGAAAACAAATTTGATTAAGCCATGAAACCACATTTTCGTAGCGTAGACAGTTTTAAAAACTACTTTTGCACGATGAAAATGCTGCTCTTTTCGTAGCGCAAAACCCTGAAATTGCATTAGGCGCGCTACGAAATCAGGGATTCATAGCATGTCTTGTCAGTTATCAAATCCACCAAAATTCTGTTAATCCTTCATGATTAGGTGTCAGCCACGAGTCTTTTCTCACACATGAAACCATTCATAGCCATCATGACATTTGTTAGAGGTCATTTATCTTAGTCATTTTCAAATTTGAAAAGGGTTGGTTTTTGGTGTTATTGTCTCATGCAAGAAACACATGATGCATACCCTTTCATGGTAAGCAGAAACCAAAGCTTCTCTTATTCATCAAGCGAGGCAGTGTCTCTAATAAAGCGAGGCTATTGGTTACATGTTTTCAAGAAGCACACATGAATTTCAAGGAAAAGATGACAGAGGAAAGAAAGAACCACAGGTCAGGCCACTGTTTAAGGACGGAGCCTGAAAGCATAGAGGCTCTAACCAAGGACAAATCAGTTGAGGAGGCCGTCAAGAAGACAAGATGTTGGAAATTCTGTGAAAAAATGCAGTGAGGTCATAATCAAGTGACAAAAGGGTTTACTCGTCATTTCACAGGTTCAAATACAACATTTGGACTCTTAAACTTGACAATTTCCCCTGAGATCATATCATTAGTGACAGAGATTCCAAGGGGAGAAGAAAGATGGTTCAAAAATTTCAGGTTTGAGATGGAACCCTGTAAAATATTTCTAAAGCCAAAGTTTGAAGAGACAGATTTAACTAAAGCAGTGCCAAGAAGCTACATCAAGAACACCTATGCCAGCCTGCTCTACAACATTCAAAGGTATTTCACCTGTGAGGGAAGATACCATAAAGTGTATTCTTATCATTTCAAACTCTTTTTGCATTTTACTGGAATGATTTCTTTGGATTTTCCTTTCTTCTTGTTTCAAAGTTTAGCTAATATGGCAGATAAAGTGAAAATGAAAGCTCAATACTGTGAAACTTCACTTTTCCATCATGGTCTAGTTAAATTGATAGTTCTACATGAACTTCAGAGGATAAATAGAGAATGGTCTACATTCTTGTTTTTGTGTGGATTTGGGGTGGAAACACAAGGAACAGGTGTTAGTCCTAAGACTAAATAAAAGTCATAATCAGAAACCAGTGACCCTACAGAGATAATATCAAAAATATTTGTCAAATTGAAACCCAGAAAGCAAGTGAAGGATCCAGAGATCAAAACATCAGTGATCATTCAAGAGACTACTCAACCTGCACAAAAGAAGACAAATAAAGTTAAGAAACAATACAGGAACAGTCAACCAGCAAATCAGCCCAGAAAACTAGAAGTGAAATAGCAAAGGAAAGGGGCAAAACAGTTGTTTCAGAAGAAAGTCCAGTTTTAAAGGGTAATTTGAATGATATTTTACAAGCTATTGATATTAAAGAAGCTCCTTTAGTTCAAGCAGACTTTATAAGATTGGATGAAGGGAAATCTAAGAAGATGAAATCTTCTAAAAAGTTGGATTTTGATGATGAAATTTCAGAGTTTGTGATCAAGCCCAGAAGGCCTTTAACTAGGAAATCAAAAAGGTTGCAAGAGCTGGATATGGAGTTAGATAAAGCAGGGGAAGTTTCAAATGTTTATGAAGAACCCATAGACCTATCATCACCAATCCCTGAAGGTGACAAAAACATAGTTTTCAACACTCAAAGAGAAAAGAGCAGTTATGAAGAAATTAAAGAAAAGTTGAGACTAGCTAATCTTGAAATTTCTAAGCTTAAGAAAAAAGCAAGAAGACATGTTGTTGAGAAGAGAAAATTCAACAGAATAAGGGCTCTGTGGGAGGTTGAAAGAGTTTCCAAAACTGAAACAGTCAGTAGTGAAGCTCAGTACTTTACCTGGACTGTCCCTGCCATCAAAGAGGCAAGATTTATGAGTTTGATAAATGTGAAATTGAGGGCTACCAATAGGAGACTAAAGAGGAATATTGAATATCTTGAAATTCAATTGAAAAACTCTGAAGTTCAGCTAGAGCAGAGATAGAACAAGAGCAGTAAGTGACAAATCCTTAATACAGTCTTGTTTTTGGGAAGGACATCACTTTTTGAGGACATTTCAAAGTTGAATTATTTTGATTGTTAAGGTCCATAGACATCATGGAAACCATTAAAAGGTGAAAATATTCTTAAAGTTTGAGAAATGTGAAAAAAACTGTGTAAAAAAGACATACATAGCAGTTTCGTAGCGCGCTACGAAACTGTTGTAGATGCATTTTTGAATACTTTATAAGGGTTTTGAGAGGTAAAAAAAATTGGTTTCCGAATTTTTTTGCTGCTGGTGGATGTAAAGGGCTCATAGAGGAAAGTTCAAGTGTCAAAGCAAAAGAAAGTGGATGGCTCAGAGATGTTTACAAAGATACAAATTCTGCGCTACGAAAACAACTGTTCTTTTCGTAGCACAACCATATCATCTCTTTTTAAACTTTTTCAAGGCTTATTTTTTGTACAGGTGGAAAGGCATGGTTCCATGGAAATGATAACACATGTAATTTACCTTAAAAAGTCAACATTTCCAGTAAAAGGGTTCGAAGATCATCAATGAAGGTAAAAGCTAAATTACAGGAAACATGTTCCCTGTTTTGTAGGGAAAATAAGACATGAACTAGCATGATTGCATAACAATATTAGAGGCATCATCAAGGTCTAAGATATGGAGGAAAAACTGTCAGAAATATTATTTAAGTCTTAGATAAGGTTTTTTAGACATAATAAGGAGTTTTACTCCTATTTGTATTAGGACTTCTAGAAGAGAAAGTTAACTGTCAGATGTAATTAAGAGTCTGTTTTAGGAGAATATAGGTGTCAATATTAGAAATCCGAATTCTATGAAGGATGGATAAGGGAATCAAAGATTGTAATGATGAATCTATAAGAGACATGAAGTCGAATTGCTAAAGGTTCGAAATTTTCATTAACAAGCAAACTATGTTGTTATAGAAGACTGTGTGTTTTCATCTTAATACAGATATTGGCTTTACTACTCAGGATTCAGAAAGAGTTATTAGTGTTTGATCTTCCTATGGCTTTCCTCATCTAACTATTTGCAGTGGTATAAACATATGTTACTTAGAATTCATTGAAAAATGCTCTAACTTCCTTCATATGTTTGTAAAATGTGTTTTATTCATTGTGTTACTGTTTTGTTGATACATCTAAAAACTTTGAAATGCCCTGACTTCCATGTTAAGCTAATTTTGATGTTTTTTTGAAACATACCTTGACTCCATAGCCCAATATATGTTTTTTTATCAGTAATTCAACCAATTATACACTTTTATCCAATTTATTCCTAGAGTTAGCCATCTAATCCTTAATTCAAAATCTTAAACCTATTGAGAGAGCCCTCTCAGGTTGAGGAGGCTAAGCCTCAACTAAAAGTCTGGTTTGAAATAGTTACTCAGAGTCTACTTGATCAGAAACCTATCAAGGTCATATTTTGTGATAAAATTTTGGTGCGTCTGTCGGGAGCCTGAAGATTACTCATTCTCGAAATCAAGAAGCTGAACTTCTGAAGGTAGTAGGAGCTCAGAAAGTTTTTCGCGGCTGCAATCTACCTTTTAAAGGTGGCTTCGAGAAGGAGATATACACGGAGCAATCCTGATCCTAATCCACCTACCACTGTGGACAATACAAACACTATTTGAAGAGGCAGTGAAATAATTTCAGAAATATCAAGTACTCCATCTCATTCGAAATCCTTCTCCTCTAAAAGATTAAGAAGTCCCGAAGACAAAAGAGTTGATGATGAAATTCATGAAGTGTTGTTTATATCATAAAGTGAAAAGGAATTCATTGATATTATCTTAGACTTGCAAAATAGAGGAATTGACACTTCAGCCCTTGTAACCCAAGAAGATAAAGAATAATTTTGGGAAGTTGTTACCTCTGAGCTGTTGTTAGAAAAAGAGTCTCTAGATAAACTGAAGGAACTTGACCCTTTCGAAGTCTTGCTGAAATCCAAAGTTGGTTTGCCCCTTCCCAATTGGAGCTCAATTGTTAGTGGACTGCAGAAAGCAAGTAATCCTCCTCTATCAGTCCTTCATCTTCTTTTTCTGCCATTCCTAATACTATTGTTCATCCTTTAAGCATGGTTTCTCCTACTAGGTATGCACCACTTGTACTCCCTGCTGTTTTGCATGAAATTCCTAGTAAATATGGTGCTAGGTTTCCTACTTGGGGTAGTGATGAAGAAATCACAACAGAAGAACATGTCGATAGATTTAATGATTTTATAGACAGAGAAGAAGTTGATGATGAAGATGTGAAGTTAAGACTGATTGCACAAAGTTTTACCGGTGAAGTTAGAAAATGGTTTAAAGCTCTCATACCAGGAAGTATTTGAACTTGGGATGAGTTTGAAGACAAATTTTTGAGAAAATGGGGAAACAGAACCAATCCAGTTCAAACACTTACTGAATATAACAGCCTTAGAAGGGCAGTTGATGAATCTGTCCAAAAATTTTCAAAGAGATTTAATAAAGTTTTTGACTCAATTCCAACTCATTTGAAACCTCCTGAAGCCTTAGAAAAAAAGAGATATGCTGAAGAATTTGACTATGAATTTTCTATCTTGTTGAGAGAAAGAGAGTCACCTACTCTTGCTGAAATGCAAAGTGATGCAGTAAAGGTAGAGGTAAACATGATAGTTGCTAAAAAATCAAAAATGGGAAAAACTAAATTGAAAGAAGAAGAGAAACCCTCCACTTCAACTTCTGAAGACAAATTTGATTCAATGATGAAAACCATGGAGAAGTTAATGGATAGGTTAGATCTTGGAAACACTTTTGCTCCTGTGCAACATGAACCTTAGTTTAGAAATCCTCAATTTAGGATACCTCAAAACCAACAAAGGCCAAGAGAAAATAGAAATCAACAGCCTGATCCTCTAGTGAGACCTCCTTTTCAACAGAATTTGGTAGATGAAGAAGATGAGCCTGAAATTCTTGAGGAATATATCGATTACCTTGATGAAGAGATGTCATGAATATTCTTGAATAAAGAAGAGCATGATGAGTCAGACTTGGCTAATCAAGGAGAAGAACCATCAGATTATTTTAAAGGGCATCAACATGCTATTTTTGAGATGCAAAAATAATATAATCTCATAAATAGAAATGTTTCTATCATTGCAAACAAAGCGCAGCCAAAGAAAGATGCACCAAATGCTTCTGAAGCTAAAAATGATACCCCAAATATAGCTGAAGGTAGAAAGGACACTCCACTTGGTAAGAAAGACAGTCAACTTCCTCCTTCTATCAAAGAAGCTGAAAAATATGTTTCTGTTTTCAACCTTGAGAATGAAATTTAAAAAATTAAAATATCAGTCCCGTTTAGCGAGATTCTCAAGGTAAATGAATATAGATGCAATATTGTTAAGTTGTTAAACTCACAACTAGGAGCTGCTGATATTTTGAATGTCCAAGAAGATAATCCTACTATATATTTGGGTCCAAGGTTAGAAGATGAACAAAATGAAGAGTTTCCTCTTTTTTATGTAAGCATTAGCATTCATGATATGAATTTACATAATGCTATGTTTAGATTCAGGGGATTCTCATAACCTTATGCCCAAAGTAATCATGGAAAGGATGGGATTACAAATAACAAGACCATATAAGGATTTATTTTCTTTTGATTCAAAAATATTTCAATGTATTGGTTTGATCAAGGTTGTGGTTGTTGGTCTAACACAAATCCCAGCAAAGACAGTTGTTATGGACATTGTTGTGGTTGATGTTCCACCAAATTTTGGAATGTTATTGTCAAGATCATGGGCAGCAAAGATCAAAGACACAATGCAGATGGACCTTACCTATGCCACTATTCATGTTTTCGGTGAACAAAGGAGATTGTATCGAGAGACTAGAATGGCTTACATGGTAAGTAGTAAAGATAAACCTCAAAAATTTCCTATTTATGCCTTTGATACTGAACTTGGATCTGCCATTATTTTAAATGATTCAGCTGACAGTGTTGAGGAAGAAATGAGAACAGAAAATCATCATTCAGAAAATAAACACTCAGAAAATCAGCAAATAGAAAATTAGAAAGTAAATGACGAAGAGATGGAAGAATGGTGGTCATTGTACTTTGATGGATTAGCAGGAAAAGAGGGGGCAGGAGCAGGGATTTGGATTACAAGTCCAACTGATGAGAGTAAGTGTTACTCTTACAAACTGAATTTTGATTGCACAAACAACATGGCTGAATATGAATCTTTGATTTTGGGTCTAGATCTTCTTAAAAAAATGAAGGCCCGAAATATTTCTGTTTTTGGAGTTTCTGAATTGGTTATTAGATAGGTTGAAGGTGTTTATCAAACAAAGGATGTAAGAATGAGAGCTTACAGAAATTTAGTTTTAGACATGTTGGAGAATTTTCAAGCTTTTTCCTTCATAGTCAAATCTAGAGATCAAAATTCCATTGCTGATTCTCTTGCTGTCTCTGCAAGTCTTTTCATCATTCCTATTAATTATTCTAAAAAATATGAGATTGAAGTTCGCCATAGACCAGCTATACCAGATAATGTCACCAATTGGCAAGTTTTTGAAGATGATCAATAGGTAAAGAATTTTATTGAGTTGAAAGAAGAATTTGAAAGTACCCAGATAGATCAAAAAAACATGTTTGTTGAATCAAAAGGAAATTCTGAAGTTCTACAACTAAATAATAATTCAATACCAAAGGGTCTTATTTCTCTTGAGAAGATTTTTGATCAGAATGATGTTTCTAAATCCCCAAAGATACAAGTTGATGAAGAGGAAGTAGAGAGCTGTAATCTTGGTACATTAGCTTTGCCTAAAATGATCAAAATTTCAAAGTTTCTTTCAGCTGATATGAAATTCAAACATGTTAATATGATGAAGAGTTTTAATGATGTTTTTTCTTGGATTTATACTGATTTAAAGAAATATGATCCTTCCATTATTCAACATATTATTGCTATCAAAGAAAATGAGAAACCATTCAAACAAAAGTTGAGGAGAATTAACCCCCTACTTATGCCATTGATTGAAAGGGAGATTAAGAAACTCTTTTATGCAAAAATCATTGTCCCAGTCAGATTCTCCAATTGGCTTGCAAATTTGGTACCGGTTAGAAAGAAGAATGGAGAAATCAGAATTTGTATTGAATTCAAAAACTTGAACAAAGCATCACTAAAGGACAACTATCCTCTTCCCAAGATGGATTCAATTCTACAAAATATTGTTGGTTCTCAAATAATGTCTATGCTCGATGGTATTTCAGGTTACAATCATATTCTTGTGCATCCGGATGATCAGCAAAAAACAACCTTCACAACGCCATGGAGCACATTCATGTACGCCAAGATGCCTTTTGGTCTCATGAACGCGGGAGCCACTTTCTAAAGAGAAATGGATATTGCTTTTTCTGAAGAAAAGGATAAGACAGTGGTTGTTTATCTTGATGATATAACAGTCTTTTCAAAGAAAGAAGAAGATCATTTGAAACACTTAGAAAGGGTTCTGCTGAAATGTAGAAGGTTTGGTATCTCTCTTAATCATACTAAAAGCATATTTGCTTTAACTATAGGAAAATTACGTGGTCATATCATTTCTGAAGATGGAATTAGGATTGATGCTAATAGAGTTAATGCAATTCAAAAGATAGATTTTCCAAGAAGTAGGAAAGAGATTTCAATCATTTCTTGGAAAAGTGAATTTTGTTAGACACTTCATTCCTAACTTTTCTGAGATTGTCAAAGATATAACAAGGATGTTAAAGAAAGGAGTTGATATCAAATGGACAGCTGAAGCTAAAAAATATTTTGAGAAAATCAAGAAGGCACTCACACAAGCACCAGTACTCATCAGCCCAGATTTTTCCAAAGAATAGTTTTTACATTTGCTTCCGAAAACACAATTTCTAGAGTTTTGTTACAAAAAGGAAAGCAAGGTACTGAACAACCTATTTATTTCTTTAGTAAAACACTAGAAAATGTTGAGCTAAAGTATAGTATTCTAGAAAAACAGGCCTATGCTTTAGTGAAAGCTATTAAAGATTTCAGAATCTACATTCTGCATTCTCATATTGTGGCATTTGTTCCAAGTGTTGTGGTAAAAGACATTATAACTTAGGCATATCCCGATGGTAAGAGGGGAAAATGGATCACCAAATTGCTAGAATATGATATAGACATCAAACCAAACAAGTTGGTGAAGGGACAAGGCTTGGCAAAACTAATGACTCAGTCAAATTTGGACTGTCTTGACATAAATCTGAATGTAGAAATATCAGAAATTTCTGAAAATGAGGAAGAATTGGTCCAAATTGATGAGAAATATCTTACTTCAGAGTGGTATAAGGATGTGGTTTTTGTTCTACAACATAACAAAGCTCCTGCTGATCTAAAAAAGTCCAAAGTAAGGTTTGTTAAGCTAAAATCTTTGAGATATTTTGTATATGATAGAAATCTATTTTGGAAAGATACAGGAGGAATTTCGCTGAATTGCTTACTTGAAGAAGCTGAAAAAGTCATTGAATAATTCCATAAAGGTGATTGCGGAGGACACCATTTGGAAGGCTACAACAAATAATATTCTAAGAGCTGGATATTTTTGGCCAACCATGTTTAAAGACATTTACAAAAAAATCACTGCATGTCATGAATGCCAAATTTTTGAAGCAAGAAGAAAGCTTGTACCTCTACCTTTGGTTCCTATCTATGTGGAAGCTCCTTTTCAGCAATGGGGGTTAGAATTTATTGGAGAAATACATCCATCATCATCAAGGCAGCATCGATGGATTCTCACAGCAACAAACTACTTCACCAAATGGATAGAGGAAATACCAACAAGGCAAGCTAATGACTCTGTAATTATTTCTTTTCTAGAGAATAATATATTGTCTAGATTTGATTGTCCCATGAAGATTATAACAGATAATTCTCAAGCATTTAAGTCCAAGAAAATGATAAATTTCTGCCATCAATACCATATCACTCTTGGACACTCTACAACATACTATCCGCAAGGAAATGGTCTTGCTGAATCATCAAATAAGATCATTATAAGAATCATCAAAAAAGTATTGCAGGAGAAAAAAAAGATTGGCATCTAAAGCTGAAGTATGCCTTGTGGGCTGATAGGATTTGTACAAAGAGTCAATTGGGACTTCACCATATGAATTAGTTTATGGTGCTGAAGCTATTTTTCCATCATCACTAGGAGTACCGGTCATGAAGTTAATTCAAGGACTTGAAGAGGAACCAAATGCCATTTAGAGGAGGATCAACCAGCATATAGCCTTGCAAGAAAAGAGAAATGAAGTCTATGACAGCCATGAGCAAGTTCAAAACAGAATCAAGAACACATTTGATAAGAAGATCAAAGAAGATAATTTCCAGCTACAAGACAAAGTGCTGAAATAGGAGGCGAAAATTGAGGAAAATGGCAAGCACAGTAAGTTTGAGAATTTATGGAAGGGTCCTTTTAAGATTGCTGGTTTTCATGGGAACAACACTTATATATTGCAGGAAATTGATGGAGGATCATATGTTGGAGAGCCTGTTAATGGCATGTTCCTAAAGCATTATGCTTGCTGAAGTTTTATCAGTCACTCATGACATTGTACGTATTCCATCTTTTTCAGTTTGATTGCTAATAATGACAAGTTGAAATAGATATCTTAAGCCTGAGGTGAAGGCCCAAACAGTTTGAAGAAGATGCTTGTCAACACAAATTTATGATTTTATAAAAAATGGATAGCACTGGAGCTGCGGGTTCTTAGTGTACCACAGGGGCACACTATCCCAAGTGGAGCCACTGTTATCACTATATATTTTTTTTTCAAACTTGGACAGTTTGCTTTGTTCCTAGTCATGGTTTTTAGATAGGTGTTAAGTCATTTTAAGTTTTTAGAGGTTAAGTGATAGGGTTAGAGTCTCATTTTCATTCACATAATAAAGTCCAACAATCTTATTTCATACCTTGAGAGTCTCATACCATGTTTAGAACGTCTAGTTTTTAACCTTTTTGAATTTTTTTTGATTAAGCCACGAAACCATGTTTTCGTAGAGCAGACAGTGTTAAAAATTGCTTTTGCACTACAAAAACGCTGCTCTTTTCGTAGCGCAAAACCCTGAAATTGCATTAGGTGCTCTACGAAATCGAGGATTCGTAGCATGTCTTGTCAGTTATCAAATCGACCAAAATTTCGTTAATCCTTCATGATTAGGTGTCAGCCACAAGTCTTTTCTCACACATTCAACCATTCATAGCCATCATGACATTCGTTACAGGTCATTTATCTTAGTAATTTTCAAAATTGAAAAGGGATGGTTTTTGGTTTTATTGTCTCATGCAAGAAACACATGATGCATACCCTTTTTCGAATGGTAAGCTCATGGTAAGCAGAAACCAAAGCTTCTCTTATTCCTCAAGCAAGGCAGTGTCTCTAATCAAGTGAGGCAGTTTACTCTGAAATCAAGCGAGGTTGTTGGTTACAGGTTTTCAAGAAGCACATAGGAATTTCAAGGAAAATATGACAAAGGAAAGAAAGAACCACAGGTTAGGCCACTATTTAAGGATGAAGCTTGAAAGAATAGAGGCTCTAACCAAGGACAAATCAGTTGAGGAGGACTTCAAGAAGACAAGATGTTGGAAATTCTGTGAAAAATTTCAGGGAGGTCATAATCAAGTGACAAAAGAGTTTGCTCTTCATTTCACAGGTTCAAATACAAAAGTTGGACTCTTAGACTTGAAAATTTCCCCTGAGATCATATCATTAATGACAGAGATTCCAAGGGGAGAAGAAATATTGTTCAAAAATTTCAGGTTTGATATGGAACCCTGTAAAATATTTCTGAAGCCAGGGTTTGAAGAGACAGATTTAACTAAAGCAGTGCCAAGAAGCTACATCAAGAACACCTATGCCAACCTTCTCTACAACATTCAAAAGTATTTCACCTGTGAGGGAAGATACCATAAAGTGTATTCTTATCATTTCAAACTCTTGTTGCATTTTACTGGAATGATTTCTTTGGATTTTCCTTCCTTCTTGTTTCGAAGTTTAGCTATGATGGAAGATAAAGTGAAAATGAAAGCTCAATATTGTGAAACTTCACTTTTCCATCATGGTCTAGTTAAATTGATAGTTCTACATGAAATTCAGAGGATAAACAGAGAATGGTCTAAATTCTTGTTTTTGTGTGGATTTGGGGTGGAAGCACAAGGAACAAGTGTTTGTCCTAAGACTAAAGAAAAGTCACCATCAGAAAACAGTGACCCTGCAGAGACAAGATCAAAAATATTTGTCAAATTGAAACCCATAAAGCAAGTGAAGGAGCGAGAGATCAAAACATCAGTGATCATTCAAGAGACTCCTCAACCTGAAAAAAAGAAGACAACTAAAGTTAAAGAAACAGTACAGGAATATTCAACCAGTAAATCAGCCCAGAAAATATTGACTAGAAGTCAAATAGCAAAGGAAAGGGGTGAAATAGTTGTTTCAGAAGAAATTCCAGTTTTAAATGGTAATTTGAATGATATTTTACAAGCTATTGATATTGAAGAATCTCATTTAGTTCAAGCAGACTTTATAAGATTGGATGAAGGGAAATCTAAGAAGATGAAATCTTCCAAAAAGCTGGATTTTTATGATGAAATTTCAGAGTTTGTGTTCAAGCCCAAAAGGCCTTTAACTAGGAAATCAAAAAGGTTGCAAGAGCTAGATATGGAGTTAGATAAAGCAGGGTAAGTTTCAAATGTTTATGAAGAACCCATAGACCTATCATCACCAATTCCTGAAGGTGACAGAAACAGAGTTTTCAACACTCAAAGAGAAAAGAGCAGTTATGAATAAATTAAAGAAAAGTTGAGACTAGCTAATCTTGAAATATCTAAGCTTAAGAATAAAGCAAGAAGACATGTTGTTGAGAAGACAAACTTCAACAGAATAAGGGCTCTGTGGGAGGTTGAAAGAGTTTCCAAAACTAAAACAATCAGCAGTGAAGCTCAGTACTTTACCTAGACTGTCCCTGCAATCAAAGAGGCAAGATTTATGAGAATGATAAATTTTAAATTAAGGGCTACCAATAGGAGACTGAAGAGGCAAATTGAAGATCTTGAAATTCAATTGACAAAGTATGAAGGTCAGCTACAACAGAGATAGAACAAGAGCCGTAAGTGACAAATCCTTAATACAGTCTTGTTTTTGGGAAGGACATCACTTTTTTAGGACATTTCAAAGTTGAATTATTTTGATTTTTAAGGTCCATAGACATCATGGAAACCATTAAAAGGTGAAAATATTCTTAAAGTCTGAGAAATGTGAAAAAATCTGTGTAAAAAAGACATACACAACAGTTTCATAGCGCGCTACAAAACTGTTGTAGGTGCATTTTTGAATATTTTATAAGGGTTTTGAGAGGTAAAAACACTTGGTTTCAAAATTTTGTTGCTGCTGGTGGATGGAAAGGGCTCACAAATGAAATTTTAGGTGTCAAAGAAAAAGAAAGTGGATGGTTGAGAGATGTTTACAAAAATACAAATTCTGCGCTACGAAAACAACTGCTCTTTTCGTAGCGTAGCCATATCATCTCTTTTTAAACATTTTCAAAGGATTATTTTTTCTACAGGTGGAAAGGCATGGTTCCATGGAAATGATAACACATTCCATTTATCTTAAAAATTCAACATTTCCAGCAAAAGGGTTCGAAGATCATCAATGAAGGTAAAAGCTAAATTACAGGAAACATGTTCCCTGTTTTGTAGGGAAAATAAGACATGAACCAACATGATTTCATAACAATATTAGAGGCATCATCAAGGTCAAAGATATGGAGGAAAAATTGTTAGAAATATTATTTAAGTCTTAGATAAGACTGTTTAGACATAATAAGGAGTTTTTCTCCTATTTGTATTAGGAATTCTAGAAGAGACAGTTAACTGTCAGATGTAATTAAGAGTTTGTTTTAGGAGCATATAGGTGTCAATCTTAGAAATCCGAATTCTCTTCAGGATGGATAAGAGAATCCAAGATTGTAATGATGATTCTATAAGAGACATGAAGTCGAATTGCTAAAGGTTGGAAATTTTCATTAACAAGCAAACTATGTTGTTATAGAAGACTGTGTGTTTTCATCTTAATACAGATATTGGCTTTACTACTCAGGATTCAGAAAGAGTTATTGGTGTTTGATCTTCCTATGGCTTTCCTCATCTACCTATTTGCAGTGGTATAAACATATGTTACTTAGAATTCATTGTAAAATGCTCTAACTTCCTTCATATGTTTGTAAACTGTGTTTATTCACTGTGTTACTATTTTGCTGATACATCTAAAATATCTGAAATGCCTTGACTTCCATGTTAAGATAATTTTGATGTTTTGTTGAAACATACCTTGAATCCATAGCCCAATATTTTTTTTTTATCAATAATTCAACCAGTTATACACTTTTATCCAATTTATTCCTAGAGTTAGGCATCTAATCCTTAACTCAAAATCTTAAACCTATTGAGAGAACCCTATCAAGTTGAGGAGGCTAAGCCTCAACTAAAAGTCTGGTTTGAAATTGTTACTTAGAGTCTACTTGATCAGCAGCCTATCAAGGTCAAATTTTGTGATAACAGCAGCTAAGACAAGCTTGAGATCTTTAGAAACAAGCACATAATGCAGAGTGGAAGGAATTCCCTATGAGAACTACTAGATCTGAGAGTGAGTGTATCTCTCATCACCCAAGTTGGGCAAAACTATCTCAGTCAAGCTTTAAGTGGATTTATGTTGAGAACTATCCATTTATAGACTTAGGCATGAGGTTTAGCCATGTAATATCGCTAGTAGACCTTATCCGATTTTCCTAATAGAGTTTTAATGTGGAATTGGATGAGTCGATGACCAAATTACACCTTATTTAATCCGCTCTAATGGAAGTTGGAATTTCTCAAAGATCCGTGAAGGATCATATAAAGAAAGGAAAAGAAGATGCCTTTGAATTGAAAAGTTGTTGTTTTCTAGTCCCTTTTCTTCAACCCTCACTACTAGATGTGTGCCCAAGTCTTTATGAACAAGGGCAGGGTTGGGGATCATCCTAATTCTCTATTGAGTGAGCCAAGTTCATGACTAACTACCCAACTTGAGGGATGGATAGTAATAGGGGTTAGGCCCAAGTGTAGAGGAACAATGACACTATGAGAAATGGAGCCGACCTCTGACTTGGAATCAGAGTAGGGCCTCATAAAAATTACTTGTACATGTGTGAGATCAAGGTCGGTCCCAATTCGCTAAAGTGGAGGTTGTTTCCATAACATCAAGCTCAGATCTGATCATAAATAGGGACTTATCTCATAACTAAAGGCTTGTCTTGGAAAATATTCCAATGGGATAAGTGGAATATATAGTGAAAGGTTGTGGATCCAACCCAAAAATAGCTCGGGAACTAATAGATTACTGCCAAGTGGCATAGGAAGACTGGCTAGGATGACCACAAGGCACCACGTGGCGAAGTGATGAAGTGGCTCTATCGGATTCACTACAAATTCGAAGGGTATTAACTTTCGATACAAAGGTTAGATCGGGATAAAATTTTACATCACCGAAGTCGTCTTGCCGAGACAAATGAATGGTGACATTTATTTTCATTATGGGTTGAAGAGAAAAAAATGAAGGAAAATTTATATTGTCCCATATATTTAACTGCACAAGGGATATTGGACTAGTAAGTGAACACCTCTCATCAAGTTAGGGTGGGGAGGGTGTTTACATGTGGTATGAGAGCATCTAGGTTCAACACTTGGAATGGATGGGCTCTATCATGGGCAAGTAACAACAAAATTCCCAAAACAAGGCCTCATAAATATTTTTATAAAATTCATAAAGTAAACCTTTAGGTGTTAAAATCCAATTTGTGTATTATTGCTAACAATTAGCTAATTATTTATGCTTGTGTACCAATGTAGATTATGGTTTCAATCAGTCTGCCATAACAACTCTGCAAAATAGGGTCATGGTGTTAGGTCCCTATACTACTAGTGTATTCCCTTATTGTTGTTAGTGTAGCCCCCTTATTGTTATTGCTGTACCCATGTATTCCCCATATTGTTATTATTGTGCCACATAAAACCGCACTATTGTTATTATTGTGCCCTTACATTATTATTGTTAGGTCGGCTAGGATTATATTGTGACCCCATGGACTCCTATATATAGAAAGGAGGTTTTGTCATTTGAATCATCCAAGAATTGTTCATTTAGGTAATTTAAAGGAGGTTTCCCCCATGAATTGGTTGGTTTATAAGGTGTTGATCTCTCTTTTCTTCTATTTTTGGAGCTGGTTTCATAACATTTGGTATCAGAGCTTTCGATTCTAGTGTTTCCCTGCTTCAAACATGACATCATGGAATGTTTGCTATAAAAAAATTTATACGAAGTTTCAGAAGCTAAAAAAAACCCCATTTGCGAAGAAATACCGAGGAAAGTTGGGTAAAAATTTCAGATCTTGGTTCGCAATATTTTCAGAGATATGATCTGTGGAAATTAGGGTTTTTGAAAGCTCCCGAATTTCATCTCAAAGTGGTGACCTTGGAAAAATTGTCATAACTGTTTCTCTAAGCATCAGATTGGAATTATGTAAAGAGTGGACAAAACTACACGAACTATAGTTTACTCTATATCAATTTCATAACTAAACGAGGAAACAATGACACATGGCATGCCATACAAGTTCACTCTACTGAACAAATCCATAATTAGGTCATTGCAGGAGATTGGGCATAACTTTTCCTTGAAGATCAATATAAATCAGATCTGACCTGTGGCATTGGAAAGAGGACTTAGAGTGCTAATAAAAGGTAGAAATTCATATCTTAAACATCCTAAATAACAGACTCAATCAGGTTCAATATAGACCTCCTAAAAATCAAGAAAAAGGTGTGTATTTTTAAACAAGTTTGCGTAACATTTGTTTGAAAAAACAGTTTGAAGTGATTCCAAGGGCATATTGAAGCATATATTTCAGTATTGAGTTATATAATGCCTCCCAAAAATAATTCCACACCCATTAATCCCTTAGAAATCTCTACTATCGGCGCATGAAGAGGAAGAATTGCAGTATGTTATATCAAAATTACAATACCAAGTGCAACAAGTTTTGATCTTACAAAGCACAATCAAAGATGACATATATGGTTTAAAAGCAGAAATTAAGGCTAAGTTGGATGATTTGAAGGATAAAATGAAAGCTAATATGGATGATAAAGTAGTGGAAGATCACATCAAGCATCAACAACAAGTTATCCATCTCTCAAAGGATAACCTAACTTTGGTGCAGAATCGAATGAAACAACAGGAAGATCAACATCACAGGGAAAGAATTTCTGAAGCAGTTACTGAAATAAGAACTCGAAAACTATGAAATCGATCAATTTCAGAGTATCTCAGCAAGTGGAAGAACTTACCCGTTGAATATTCCACATGGGAGGATGAGAATTTTATACATAAGCATCATGAAATAATAAAACATTGAGGACAACACTTTTTTGAAGGAGAGGGGCATGTTAGGTCCCTATACTACTAGTGTAGTCCCTTATTGTTGTTAGTGTAGCTGTTTGGTCTCAATCTAGTCTCCTAAATTGAGCTCATTTAATTGTCAACCAGGGTTGGTAAACTACTGAAGTGAAGTGTACTGTATGTACCTAGGTGTTTGTTTCTCAATGTGTTGTGTGTAGTGTTTTGTGATGTTTTTGGTCTTTTGTGATGATTTATGATGTTTTTGGTCTTTTGGTGGTTTTATGTTCACAAGGAAAATGACTAGAAATCTAATGGAAGGAAGCTAATGATTAAAAACAGAGTAAAGCCTAATTGGTTGATGACAAATGAAAAATGCAATTGCAAACACTGAAGCAGAATCAAATCTAAACTATGACTAAGCAGAAATAAAGCTTGATAATGACTTCTAAGGAAATGATTCAAAACATAAACTCAACTTGAGAAATGATCAACTAAACATGCAAATCCTCCTAACTAAACAGTTTGAACAACTAACTTATAATGATGCAACATTTCATCCTTGATTAGAGATTTGTTGAAGCAAATTTGGAATAAAACATTTATACCATCATAAGATCTTCTACTCTAAAGCTAGTTCCTAACTCTATTCTGCAACTTAGTTTAATGACACTACACTTCACTCAAAGGTTATGGATTTTTGAAATAGTCTTTTGAGGAAATGTTTGTTTGTGAGATGATAAGGGAGTTGCAGAAGTACTTGAGGCCTTAAAATGATATTGTCTTCTGTTCCTGTGGTTATGAAGCAATTATAGATTTTAGAACAAGAAGATGTTTGTAAATAATGAAGGTTGTTTTGTTAAGTTTAACAACTGAAGTAGTCTAATATGCAGTGAATGGCAACTGAATATGGAGTGCAAATGCAATGATTTAAGCTAACAATGAACTTGAGATGTCACTAATATAAAACAATGCTAAACTACAAGTCATTATTAAACTTAAAACAGAACAACTGAGCATGAGTTAAGTGAAATTAAACTCCGGAGTATCCTAACTAGGCTATCATGCGTTATCCTATGGAATTATACAGTCTATTTGTCCATCATGATTGGTATTTTGGAAGAGTTCCTTCTTTTGGAAGAGTTTTTAGAACAATCCTGACTGTGTAATTGAGTGCAAATGCAAACATAAAGACTGAAAGCAATGAAAAACTAAGATATCATAGCCATCTCCTACCCATCATTATGATATTTTTGACAAGCGTTTAAGAGCAAGAACTACTATGGTACTTAGTGAAAACACACAACTAAAACGTTCAAGATCACAATCATGCTTAAGATAGTATAAGGATTTTTTGGAAGAGTTTCTTCTTTTGGAAGAGTGCTGAGCATAAGTATAACTGTGATGGTGAATAAAAGAGACTACAATTAAATCCTACAATACTATAGCCATTTCCCATTCATCATTATAATCTTTTGGAAGAGTTTTTAGAATGAGTATAACTATAGTAGCTAATGAAAACAACTACGAATTCAACTTCAAATCCTACAATACTATAGCCATTTCCCATTCATCATTATAATCTTTTGGAAAATCTTATTCTTTTGGAAGAGTTTTTAGAATGAGTATAACCACAGTAGCTAATGAAAACAACTACTAATTCAAATTCAAAAACGTAAAGGCAGCTAGAATACTTATCTAAATTACGCAAATAAATTCGTGCAAGAGGCAGGGGCCCTCTACCACCTGACGGAATCTAACTCCAAATCAATCAACGCTTTCAAAACAACACTGTCTGCTTCATTAAAGGTGAAATAACTTAAACAGAGCACTCTGCATCTTCAGAAATGTAGCACAGAATCTAAGCAAAATCTAGAACAAAATCTAGCCTAGCTCTCGGTTTCCCAAGTGTTTATATAACAAATGTAAATAACAAGACTTGCAACAATTTCAGGATCATTGTCTTTCCTCATCGAAATCATATTAGGACTCTTGAAGTGGCTGCGTAAAAAGGAAAAAGACATCTGGATTGAGACAGTCCTAATAGAAGTCTGCCTCCCTAAATGTGTTCCCACGTATCAAAACCATACCCAGAATTTGTTTCTTCCTTCATGGTGAGCAACGAACCATGTAGACATGACGTGGAATATTCCCATATGCGGTTTTTCTTGAGAGGCCACCTGGAACATACCCAAACGTGAAGACAGTTGCAGAATCGTCGGTTAGCTACGGAATGTCTGCATTCTGCAGCTAGTTCCGGTCAAAATGCATTACAATGGCAAAAATCACAAAACTTTAGCAAGTCAGTCATGTTAATCATTCTAAAAGTAATTTTAACTAAATTCATTGATCAATTGGGTCTAGGATAGCAATGGACAAAGGAAAACGAGGTAAAGTAAGATGAAAGAGAGCACAATTTTGAGGCTCAACATACCCCCACTGCTGTCTCCTTGCATGTCCTCATGCAAATTATCCTATGAACTCAGAGGCTTCTGCAAGAACATCTAATCCTCTCCTTCTCCTTTGCCTGGAAGCTAAAGATCTTCTGGGTTTTATGATAACAAGTTTGAACCTTAGGTTGGTAAGTGCCCTGATTAGCTTCTTATTCCTTTGCTTCAACTTTTCATTGGTCTTTTCCACTTTGTCTATATGTAGGGATAAGGTTGAGCTCATATCAGTTTTGAGCTTGACTTGATCCTTGAGAATTTCATTCTCATTTTTGATGTGTCTATTAAGTATTTCCAACTCATACCTATCCCTTCTTAATACATCTATTTCAGACAGTGGAGGACTAGGGGTTCTCTCCTTCTCCTTTCCAAAGTTTCCACATAGTCATAAATTTCTTGTTGAGCAGGGTCAAGTTCAGGGGTTCCTTCATTAAAATCCTCTTCAACATCTTCTTCAATGGATGTTTCCTCATCTTCTATATTAATCACCCCTGTTTGTTTGATTTGAGTTTTCCTTAGTTTCCCCTTTAGTCTGTGGCTCCTTCTTGGCTGAGAAGATCCCTCTCCTTTCTCCATGGCAGATTTCCTGATTACCTTTTCTTTCTTAAGTTGTCTCTTGATTTGAGTCAACTTCTCTGAGATGATTTCCTCACTACTTTCTTGGACTGTTTTGTCGATTTCAACTTTTGAGGCTCTCCATTTTCTACTTCTCCTTGTAGGGTGTGGTTCCGGTGAGGGTTCTTTTGGCTCTTCAAAATGATTTCTTATCAAGAAATTGTCCCATGTATCATTTGTTTTGGCTAAATGATGTTCAATCAAAACTTTAACCAAACCATAATGATATAGAGTTGTCTCTAAAAATTGAACCCTTTTTTGAACACAGGAAGCCATCTTTTTCAAACTTTGACACAAGAAGTAAGGTAGGTTTAAGTCTTCCCCCAGAAAATGCATTATCAGTCTAATGTGGTAGACATAAAATGTGCCATATCTACCCTCACATGTAATAAATTTTTGCAGAATAAGTAGTATGTTTCTCCATTTATTTTTCAATGTAGAACTTGGAATTCCTTTCTTAAATACAGTGACATCCATACCTGGTGATTTTAGAATTTGCTTCCAGGATTCATTGTGGAATTCTCTGTTTTTGAACCATCTCTCTCCATTTCTAAGCAACCTTGTAGCTTCTGCAATGAAAACTTCAGTGACAGTGAATTTGACATCTCCCACTTCAACTTCAGCTCCTTGAAATGATCTTGCAAATGTTTTAGTGACTTCTTTGTGGAAGCCATTAAATTTCTCCAAAAATTGTAGCCATCCTATCTGTTGCAACATTTCTTTGCATTAAGGGTAGCCTTCTAAGTATTTTGAACCCACTGGTTCAGTTCTTACTATGAAACCCATAATTGCTTCTTCAATGTTCAGATTAACACTCTTCTTCCCACAGAAACAATAACTTTCACCTTCGAATTGAAATGGCTTCAAGTCTTTAATGAAAATGGCTTCAAACTTCGAAATGATATACCTCTGATTGACAGTGACAACAGCTTCAAAGTTCGGACTGATATGCCTCTGATTAACAATGAAACTTTGGACTGATATGCCTCTGGTTGACAGTGACAATGGCTTCAAATTCCCACACTGCTACACCTCTGTCTCTCGGTGGCAAATAGCTTCAAATTCCCACACTGCTATATCTCTGTCTCCCGGTAACAAATGGTTTCAAATTCTTCACTGCTATACCTCTGCGTTTACAGTGATAATGCTCAATGCTATACCTCTGCGTTTACAGTGATAATGCTCAATCTCTATCCACGGTTATAGTGCTTTGATATTCAAACTGATATACCCTTTTTCTCTGCTCTCGGTGATAAGGATATTTCTGTTTGCGGAATGAAGTGCCGACTACAGAATGGAGTGATGGCAGTGGTCACAGAATGAGGTGGAGGAAACGAATTAATGATTGAAAAGACGGCAGAGATTTTTACAACGGAAAATAGAATCATCATTGAATGATTTGGTTGGGTTACGTGAAGAATTCAAACACTTCGACCATTTGAACCGCTTAAATGATGTCGGGCATGGAATTTGAAATGAGAGATTTTAATCCAAATTTTGTGGAGGTTTTATTGGTCATGATCAATAAAAATAATTAAAACAACCTTTTCGAATAATTCATAACTAAAACTATGCTAAACTTTATGAAATGCCATTATAATCTAAACTTGTTACCTTTGCTTTTCATTTGATTTTTGTAGTCTTTGTCTTCTTTGTTCTCCTTTGGAAGAGTCTTCATAATTCTTCTTGATGCTTCTTATTCATGGATACACTGGATCATTTTGTTGCAATTCTAATGTCTGCTGATCAATGCCTTCAGGATTTGTAGTTGCGGAATGTCTGGCTAGCTGCGGAAAGGCTGATCAGCTGTAGAATGTCTGTTAAGCTGCAAAATGTACCTGTAGAGCCTTTTGATCATGGAATGGAGTGTTTTTGGAATATAGGTGAAATGTTATATGGTATGAATGAAGATGGATGATGAGACATGATATGTATGAAGTGGATGATGAAATGGAATGGATTCAGTTTATGAAATGGAGTGAAAGAACATAAGAACTGCCCTGCAATCCTTGACATGTTTTATTCATTTACAGCAAGACATCAAACTTTAAATTTTAACATGGAAATGAAATGGATGGAGTATGGAATGAGATGAATGAAACATGGAATGAAGTAGAATATGAGTGAATGAATGAAATGGAGTATGGATGGATAAGTGAATGGAGTGAAATGAAATGAGATGGATCATAAGCACTATGGATCTGGACTTATGATTTTGTAACAGCTGCTTGTAAAAACAAAAATGGAAAAGTTAGAGTGTCAGAGAGACTCTGATTTTCACCCTATCTTTTCTGTATAAACATTCCAATCAGTGATTGGTTTTCATGTTTATACCTTTATTTATTTTATTTTATTTTATTTTTATTTTTTTAAAGAGAAATACTTCATAAAATTTAATCAAGTTGATGAAGAAGAAGAATTCTTCTTCATTAACTTCACATCACTGCTTTCTTGAAACTTCTTGACAAATTCTTCTCTTGAGAGTGGTTTGTGATATAGCTTCAATCTATGACCATTCACAAGAAAAGTGACCTTTTCTTCATCTATAGTTCTGATTTTTACTGCCCCATTATAAAAAATTTCAACAATTTCATATGGCCCAAGCCAATGTGTGTAAGTACACTTGAAAATCCTTGAATTTTGAATCAAACAAGAGAAGCCAGTCACCCTCTTTAGATTTCTTCTCACGATGTACTTGTCATGCCATCCGCTCTTTGAAATTTGTTGGACTAGACCATTTTGACGCATCTGTATGCAGTCATTAATTGTTAATTTGCTCCGAGTCTATGCTTTTGTGCCTCCCCGTTGAATCAAGTCTAATTTGAGCTTGAGATTTTGAAAGTTTGAATACGAACTCTATGGAAACAAAACTTGCCTTGTCATCATAAGGAGTAGCAGCTGTTGTGAGCAAGGATACAGTTCTAGGCCCTGAGCTTAAAAGCCTATATACCCAATCTCTTCTATGTAAATGAACAGTCTTTGTTAGGATTCCTTCAATGACCTTATTAGTAGATTCCACTTGACCATTTTCTTGTGGATGATAAGAAGTAGATTTTCTATGTCTGATTTTGTACTTCTCCATCATTTGCTCCACTAGCCTTGATGTAAATTGAGCTCCTTGATCTGTAACAATTTCCCTTGGGACACCAAAACGAGTAAAAATATCCTCAAAAAGAAAAGCAACTACAGATGATTCATTAGCAACAAGTAATGGTTTAGCTTCTACCCATTTAGTAACATAATCAGTGCAAACTAATATATATTTCTTTTGTCTTGATGGAGGACTAATAGGTCCTACAAAATCCAAAGCCCATTTTTCAAAAGGTTCAATATGTACCTGAGGTTGTAATAGCATCTCACCTGAAGGAGAAGGTTTCCCTACCCTTTGGCAACTGTCACACCTTTTGACATACTCTTTAGCATCTTTAAACAAGGATGGCCAATAATATCCTAAATTAAGGATCTTATAGGCTGTCCTCTTATTTGCAAAGTGTCCGCCACAAGGTTCATCATGACATGCCTTGAGAATCTCAGGCATCTCATCTTCACGAACACACCTTCTAATGATCAAATCTGGACCTGTCTTGTACAACTCATTGGAAACCCATGAATATTTTGCACTATCATTAATGATTTTTCTTTTATCCCTTGCATTCATAATCGAAGGAAATTTTCCTGAAACTAAATAATTAGCAATATCAACAAACCATGGAGTTTGAGTAGAGATTGCAAAAAGATATTCATCAGGAAATTGATCTTCAACCGGAGTGTCATCTTTGATATTTTGGAGTCTAGATAGGAAATCAGCTACTGTGTTTTGTTTTCCAGACCTATCTAGAATAGTAATGTTGAATTCTTGTAAGAGCAACAACCATCTTATAACTCTGCCATTAGTGATTGATTTGTTCATTAAATATCTAATTGCAGAATGATCAGTGTGAACAAAAGTTTCATAGCTTGTTATATAGTGTCTAAATTTGTTTATGGCATGAACAACAGCTAAAAACTCTTTTTCAGTTACAGTATAGTTTAACTCTGCAGGAGTCAAATTTTTACTAGTATAATAGATGGCATAGGGAATCAAGTCTTTCTGCCCCAATACTGCTCCTAGAGCTGTATCGGAGGCATCTATGGAGATATGAAAAGGTAACTTCCAGTTAGGTCCCCTTAATATAGGTGCTTCAGAAATTTTGGTTTTCAGGGTTTCAAAAGCTAACTGGCAATCAGAAGTCCACTTAAATTCACAATCTTTGGTGAGTAATTTGAAGAGAGGAGATGCTATTTTGGTGAAGTTTTCTATAAATCTCCGATAATACCCTGTAAATCCTAGAAAGCTTCTAACATCTCTTTGACAACTTGGAATGGATAGGTTAGAAATGACTTCAACTTTTGCCTCATCAACTCTAATCCCATCCCCTGAAATGTGGTGCCCTAAAACAATACCTTCAGTAAACATCATAAAACATTTTTCATGACTAAGTGAAAGGTTTGTTTCTTGACATCTTTTTAAGACTTTTTCCAAGTTTTCTAAAGCCTCTTCAAATGTATTCCCATAAACTGTGAAATCATCCATGTACACCTCTACACATTCATGTATTAGATCCGAAAAAATTCCTAATACTACCCTTTGGAATGTTGCAGGTGCATTGCATAATCCAAATGGCAATACTCGGTAAGCATAGGTACCCCAGGGACAGGTGAATGTGGTTTTGTCTTGATCTTCAAGTGCTACTTGGATTTTATTGTAACCACTAAACCCATCTAGGAATGAAAAGTACTTTTTGCTAGCTAATGTATCTAACACTTGATCTATGAAAGGTAAGGGAAAATGATCTTTAAGAGTAGCTTTATTTAGTTCTCGGTAGTCAACACACACCCTCCATTTTCCATTTTTCTTTAGCACAATTACCAAAGGAGAAACCCACTGACTATTTGAAATAGGATAGATGAAATTAACATTTAACAATTTTTGCAATTCCTCTTTAACAATTTCCCTAAGATTTGGATTCATCCGTCTTTGAGGTTGTCTGATTGGTTTGCAATTTGCCTCTATATAGATGTGATGAGTACAAGTCTTGGGGCTTATCCCTTTCATGTCGGTGTATTCCCATGCATATGCAGAAGAATGTCTCTGTAATACTTTGACTAACTCTTCTTGTTGAGATTTTTCTAGGTTCTTGTTTATGTTCAAAGTTTTGCTTGGAAAAATTTCACTTGTAGAGCTACCAAATTTGTCCATAGAATGAAGAGACATCTGCCTAGATGACAAGAACTCAATATTGGATCCCTCTTGAAATGATTCATGTTTGTGTTCTGGAGAGGATTCAAAGTTTTCTAGAGTATTCAGAATTTGATTATCTTCACTAATTTCTGAAATTGTGAAGAGTGGTTGTAAATCTTCTTCATCCTCTATCCATTGAGTGTCATCTAGTTATGTAATTGTCCTAGTTGGAGGATATAAAGTGAATTTCTTAGTTGAACTACCATCAGAGATATACATATCACCGGACCTACAACTAATAAAAGCATCAGCTGTATCCAACCAAGGTCTTCCTAATATAACATGATGGCCTCCTAGATTATTCTTAGGAGTTAGGATCATGAAATCCACAGGGTATTCCCAAGAATCTAGGGACACTGGAATGTCTTCTATTACCCCATCTGGTTTGATCATAGATCTATCTGCTAATTGTAATAGTGTGGGTGTAAAGAGAAGATTAGGAAGTTTTAGTTTGTCCATGATTTGTCTACTCATGATATTTATTGCTGCTCCTAAATCAATGAGTGTGTTTTGAATTTCAATTCCATTGATGTGAATTTTGACAACTGGATTTCTCGGGTCAAGATACTTTGGAATAGCAATCTTGCCCATCATAATGTCTGCTATTTGTCCTACCAGTTGAATTTTCTTGGTTTCTCTTATTATTTTTCTTGTTGTTTTCATACTCAACTCCTTTATTGTTTTGGCTAAAATTGGGATTTCCTTGATGGCTTGCAGTAATGGAATTTTAATGCAAACATTTCTCAATTCATCTAAGAAATCATAATTAGGCACCATGATCTGTTTTTCTACACCTCTATCAATTTGTAATCTTTCCGAAAAGGGAGGTATAGAAGTAGATGTGGATGGTTGCTCTAATACAGGAGTTGGATTTATTGGATCTTTTTGTTTTAGTTTTTCAATGTTTGGGTCTTGAAAGGATGTGTCTTCCTCAAGACTTTTATTCACCCGTAGAGAGTCTTCCTCAGAATTATCTTGTTCTTGTATGATCACAGAAGGTTTCCTCTTCTCAAGTGTCCTTCCAGACCTAAGTTGAACATCACTAAGGTCTAGAGGAGTAATTAAATAAGTTGGAAATTGTTGGCCTTCTATCATGTATGTATTCTGAGGGTTCTTATTATTGGGGTTTGGTATGGGTTGAGCCGGCAATTGATTTGATTTTTGAGGGAATGGTAATGGAAGTGGTTGATTTTTATGTGGTTGGTTCTGATGATGTTGTTGAGGATTTTGTTGAAAATTTTGTTGAATATTTTGAGGAAAATTTTGTTGAGGATTTTGAGGATAAAAATGTGGATATGGTGGATAGGATGGTGGATACTGATAGTATGGAGAATATCTTCCATAGGGACTTTGTGTTCCTTGTGCCCAAGATTGAGATTGATTTTGAAATTGGGGCCAAGGTTGCTGCCAAGAATTCCAATGTGGAGGTTGATTATACATTTGATCATGGAATCCTTGTGTCTGAGGTCCTTGCCAAGGTCTTCTAGATACAAAATTGAGAGACTCTGTGGAATCCGTAGGAGTTTCCTCCTGAAAGACAGCTTTGAGACCAGGAAGAGAAGGACAATTCTTGGTTTCATGTTTTTCAGAAAAAATGACACAGGTTTCTACAACTTTTACATCCAAAGGACACTCTCTTAAGGCATGTTTCTTTCTACATTTGGGACAAAAGATTGCCAAGGCATCAGATTCAGCCTTTTGCTTGTTTTGTATCTTAAGGGTGTCTATTTGTTCACTAAGACTCCCTAAGATATCAGATTTAAAATCATCAAGCATGTGTCCTATTTCTGATCTACTTACTGTCCCAGAAGCAGATTTACTTGCCCTTGCAAGAGCGGGATCTCTTGGACCTTTGACAGTTTTAGATTTCCCTCTTGAAAGGTTAATACATAACTCCGATATTTCAGGTAATGTAAGTTGTGATATATCCCCTTTTCCCATCATGTTAAGGATATCCAACCATTCATCCCTAATTGTTTTCAACAAAAGAGCTTTTAAGGTGTCTTGATCTAGGTTTTCCATTTTTGCCCTTTTGATGTTGTAATTAAATCTCTCCAACAAGTCTTCCAAATTTTCATCTTCTTTTTGTAACATCTTGAACACTTCTTCCTTATGATTAACCGGCATACAATAATCCAAATATCTCTCTAGAAATGCTTGTTTCATGTCTTCCCATGTTCTAATAGAACTGCTGATCAGACTCATAAACCACTTCAATGTTGCTCCCTTCAAAGTTGAAGGAAATAATTTCAGTTTTTGAGCATCTTGTAAGTAGTCATAAGTTCTACATAGCACTTCAAATTCGAATAAGAAAGTTTCAGGATCTTCAGTTTTAAGTCCATAGAAGTTTGGAAGGACAGAGGGTGAAATGTTTTTCATGGTTGTATTGGTTTCTTCATCAATTATATGGAACCCAAAAGAGCTTTCTATTCTACCTCTTCCTCCATTTGAACCTCTACCTCCTTCTCCTCTACCTCTACCTCTACCTCCAAATAGCGTGTTTTCTCCATTAAAAACTCCTCCTCCTCCTTCTTCTGCCATGGTTGACTCTCTTGTGGAAGTGGAAAGGTTTGTGTCCCTAACAGGAGTTTTTATATATTCTTCTATGGCAAGTTCAGTGGATGAAGTAGAAGGTTTCTCTAATGGGATATCTAATTTCAGGTCTTCTAGAAGTCCAGGATCAGTAAAGGATGGAAGATGGGTTTGAGTTGAAGGTGTACTAGCTCTGGATCTAGATGAAACAAGTGGTGTTCTAGAAATCAAACTTCTGCCTCTGCTGCTTATAAATCTTCCCCTTGAATCTCTCTCCCTACACATATAATTGTTTTTGGATGCTAAGAAACAAAGGTTACCTAGTTTTCACTTCCCCGGCAACGGCGCCAAATTTTTTGGTCTCAATCTAGTCTCCTAAATTGAGCTCATTTAATTGTCAACCAGGGTTGGTAAACTGCTGAAGTGAAGTGTACTGTATGTACCTAGGTGTTTGTTTCTCAATGCGTTGTGTGTAGTGTTTTGTGATGTTTTTGGTCTTTTGTGATGATTTATGATGTTTTTGGTCTTTTGGTGGTTTTATGTTCACAAGGAAAATTACTAGAAAGCTAATGGAAGGAAGCTAATGATTAAAAACAGAGTAAAGCCTAATTGGTTGATGAAAAATGACAAATGCAATTGCAAACACTGAAGAAGAATCAAATCTAAACTATGACTAAGCATAAATAAAGCTTGATAATGACTTCTAAGGAAATGATTCAAAACATAAACTCAACTTGAGAAATGATCAACTAAACATGCAAATCCTCCTAACTAAACAGTTTGAACAACTAACTTATAATGATGCAACATTTCATCCTTGATTAGAGATTTGTTGAAGCAAATTTGGAATAAAACATTTATACCATCATAAGATCTTCTACTCTAAAGCTAGTTCCTAACTCTATTCTGCAACTTAGTTTAATGACACTACACTTCACTCAAAGGTTATGGATTTTTGAAATAGTCTTTTGAGGAAATGTTTGTTTGTGAGATGATAAGGGAGTTGCAAAAGTACTTCAGGCCTTAAAATGATGTTGTCTTCTGTTCCTATGGTTATGAAGCAATTATAGATTTTAGAACAAGAAGATGTTTGTAAATAATGAAGTCTGTTTTGTTAAGTTTAACAACTGAAGTAGTCTAATATGCAGTGAATGGCAACTAAATATGGAGTGAAAATGCAATGAGTTAAGCTAACAATGAACTTGAGATGTCACTAATCTAAAACAATGCTGAACTACAAGTCATTATTAAACTTAAAACAGAACAACTGAGCATGAGTTAAGTGCAATTAAACTCCGGAGTATCCTAACTAGGCTATCATGCGTTATCCTATGGAATTATACAGTCTGTTTGTCCATCATGATTGGTATTTTGGAAGAGTTCCTTCTTTTGGAAGAGTTTTTAGAACAATCCTAACTGTGTAATTGAGTGCAAATGCAAACATAAAGACTGAAAGCAATGAAAAAGTAAGATATCATAGCCATCTCCTACCCATCATTATGATATTTTTGACAAGCGTTTAAGAGCAAGAACAATTATGGTACTTAGTGAAAACACACAACTAAAACGTTCAAGATCAAAATCATGCTTAAGACAGTATAAGGATTTTTTGGAAGAGTTTCTTCTTTTGGAAGAGTGTTGAGCATAAGTATAACTGTGATGGTGAATAAAAGAGACTACAATTAAATCCTACAATACTATAGCCATTTCCCATTCATCATTATAATCTTTTGGAAGAGCTTCTTCTTTTGGAAGAGTTTTTAGAATGAGTATAACTACAGTAGCTAATGAAAACAACTACGAATTCAACTTCAAATCCTACAATACTATAGCCATTTCCCATTCATCATTATAATCTTTTGGAAAAGCTTCTTCTTTTGGAAGAGTTTTTAGAATGAGTATAACCACAGTAGCTAATGAAAACAACTACTAATTCAAATTCAAAAACGTAAAGGCAGCTAGAATACTTATCTAAATTATGCAAATAAATCCGTGCAAGAGGCAGGGGCCCTCTACCACCTGACGGAATCTAACTCCAAATCAAATCAATGCTTTCAAAACAACACTGTCTGCTTCATTAAAAGAGAAATAACTTGAACAGAGCAATCTACGTCTTCAGAAATGTAGCACAGAATCTCAGCAAAATCTAGAACAAAATCTAGCCTAGCTCTCGGTTTCCCAAGTGTTTATATAACAAATGTACATAACAAGACTTGCAACAATTCCAGGGTCATTGTCTTTCCTTATCGAAATCACATTAGGACTCTTGAAGTGGCAACGTAAAAATGAAAAGGACATCTGGACTGAGACAGTCCTAATAGAAGTCTGCCTTCCTAAATGTGTTCCCACGTATCAAAACCATACCCAGAATTCGTTTCTTCCTTCATGGTGAGCAACGAACCATGTAGACATGACGTGGAATATGCCCATATGTGGTTTTTCTTGAGAGGCCACCTGGAACATACCCAAACGTGAAGACAGCTGCAGAATCGTCGGTTAGCTACGGAATGTCTGCATTCTGCAGCTAGTTCCGGTCAAAATGCATTACAATGGCAAAAATCACAAAACTTTAGCAAGTCAGTCATGTTAATCATTCTAAAAGTAATTTTAACTAAATTCATTGATCAATTGGGTCTAGGATAGCAATGGACAAAGGAAAATGAGGTAAAGTAAGATGAAAGAGAGCACAATTTTGAGGCTCAACAGTAGCACCCTTATTGTTAATTTTTTACCCCTATAGTCCCCTTATTGTTATTATTGTGCCCCATAAAACCCCACTATTGTTATTTTTGTGCCCTTACATTATTATTGTTAGGTTGACTAAGATTATATTATGACCCCATGGACTCCTATATATAGTGTTGTCCAGGTAAATACCCTCTATGGACAGAGGCAATCCCTCTAGCCTAGGGTGGGTCTAGCAACTACGGGAACATACTAACATCTACCTTCCTAGATTGTAAATTAAATTCATAGCAAGGAAGATGACCTACCTCATTCTAATGTTATGTTTTCGTCTTCCATCGAATCTTATTGATCTGTTGCTCTTCTCCAGCTTGCTACACGTTGCTGCCAGTGTTCGATTACCTGTACAGACAGTCAAGACAACATGACAAGCGTAAAACCATGACAAACATAAATCAATTACAACCTATCTAATTGATCAATGAATGCTAGAAATATCATTATAAATATAAACAAGAGTGGAAGATAAACATCAGATGCATTTTATTATGATAAAGACAAGGGGAGTTTACAACCAAGCCTTGACGTTGAGGCTTTCCTTCGGTAGGTTTGTATCCAAGCACGTTTGCCACACCCTCATGAACAAAGGTCCAAGATCTCACTATGTTCTCAACACACACAAACAATCACACTTTGCACTGTTCTCCCAAAGCTATGATTGCTTCTTCTCTATGCTAAATTTTTCAGCTATCTGTTCCACTAAATAACTAAATCTGTAGAACTGAAGGAGGTCTCCTTATATAAAAATGGAGGAGGAGGTTATAGACCCTCAAATGATGGGGAAAAGAGCTTATCCTTTGGAGTAGTTCCTATTTCTTGGGAACAAGAAGCCCAAAGGGGAATTCCTCGGCCATATCCTCATAACAAATTTCCAACTCGTCGCCTCACAAAGCTTCTAGTTGCAAAAGCTTCCTTTATATTTTAAAAAACTTTCCAAAATAGGATCAGCATGGGTCCAACATTAAGACAAAGCACCGATCGGCGCGGGCCTCAGTGTAAATCTCTACTATCGGCACGGGTCAAACACTGAGAAACAACGCCAACCTTGAAAATCTGGCTTTTACAAGGAATCTTCATAAAATTTGTAAAGGGAGATGATTTGACAGACAAAATGTGGTTCAGGGATATATATTCCATGCTTGGAAAGTACACAAGGGTCACCATATGAGTCCTCCAGGATCAAAGAACGGGGAGTACAAGGACAACGAAAAATTACTATGTAACAGATGCCCCCTAAAGTATGAAGTCCAAACATGAGTGAGGGGTAGAATGTTTTACAAGTACGTGCAAGGAACCAAACGTTGTTGTCGGGAGACCTACAAATCAAGCATAGATACATATACATAACTGAAATCTCTGATGCAAAATACATGAATCCATGGTATAGGCGTAGCTATCCATCAAGAAAAGGATCATGTGAATGGATCCTTGGCATGGACACAGCCATCCGAATAAAGGGATCATATGAAATAGATCCACGGTATGAGCGCATCCATTCGTATAGAGAATCATGTATATAATCATGAATGACTCATCACTTCTCGCAACCTGGACTTTTGTGATCGAAGCCCAGGGTCTTGTGCTCGAACACCACCTGATCAAAGTACAAATTCCAACATGCAAATAGGCATGTTGAAGTCGAACATGCTAGAAAATCACTTGATTACCGGTCAATGATGTGAACCATTAACAAGTGCGAGAGAAACCACCAAAAATGTCAATGGATCTCAAGGTACTACAAGTACAATCCACGAAATGTGAAAAGTGATATGAAGTTGAACACCCGTGAAATCACCCGATCGAAGGCCAATGATGTGAACCTGTCATCGAATGCGAAGAACTTTCCATTAGGGTATGCAAGCTCTAAGGTACCGAAAAGGAGTCTTTAGATCAAATTCCTGGATAATCAGCTGAAGTCGAGAGGAAGCGATCCGTCGAAGGAGGGTCATAATGAATCCCACGTCATCGACATGAAACAAAGGATGTAGTATGAGTGTGAATAAAGGCTGAAACAGAGGATCAGGGAATGTGCAAACTACAAAAGGATTTTCTCTTGAACATATCAGCGACACGACTCTGGAATTTGGTAGCATTTGACTCAAATAGGATCATAGGTCATGTTGACAAAATTTGTAATCGAATGAGAGGCAAACAGATTTCCCAAACCCATGGAGGCAAAGTGACAGAGTGAAGATATCCCAATCCGACACGAACTGCAGACAAGTGTCATGTTCAAGAGTGACATACTGCCGACACAACTGATGAAAAATTTCCATTTTCCCCCACCATTTTTGGTGAGCACCTATTTATATTTACACAAGCTTGAAGAGGATACCATATGCTTGTCATATAAGTTTGTCCTTTTGTTGTACTGTACAACAACCCTAAATTTTAGAATAAATTCCATTTAAAAATAGGTCCCCTTTTTTAATATTTCTTTCTAGATAGAAATAAAAGATTCATTGATAAAAGGACATATCACATATTTTTATTTACAAAGTGTATAACCTTTAAAATAAATTTCTGATCCGCTGAGAAACAAAGCTTTAAATCATATCAAAAATATTATATTAAGTCTTTATATTTAACAATGTTCGATATGAATGGTAATCGCAAATCGGATAATCGGAGAATTCTTTAAATGTTATTTTACCTTTGTAAAATTCTGATGTGATCGCGCTCAGTCACAATCGAATTTCGTATAAACTTTAAAGTGTTCTATTTCTTTTTCATACTTTCGATGTGATGCGATTTATCGCAATCACATTTCGGAAGAATTAAAACAATATATTCATGTGGTTGAAAGACTCCGATGCGACGGACCCCACCTCATTGCAATTACATTATCGGAGAAGTTCTTAAACGGTTCATTTCATTTTAATATCTCCGATGCGATCTTCATAATCAGAATTTGGCATAAGTCATATTTAATTTTCCTTTTAAAATGAATCGTGATGTGAATACAACTTAAATGTCCATATATTATTATTCATTGTGTTTCAAAGATTTAAAAGGTAATATACCTACACTTATTTCGAAATATGCCAAATCTCTGATTGTACGTTAACATTAATTCACAAATCAAACGAATAACAATGATTTGTTTTGTTATTGAATGCATGAGTGTGACTCCCTAGAGAGCATTTAAGTTTTTAACCATGGATATAATAAATACAAATCAACGAATAATCCTTTTGTATAGCTATTTTCATTATTACGTCTTCACCTTGGCTGAAAGCTTTTCTTTGTCGCAGAACAATAGAACATCCAATTTTTTCATTCGCAGAACAAGAGAAACACTGCTCGATACTAAAATGTCGAAGAGATTCAGGAAATCGAAAACTGCCATTGCTGCAAAAGCTCTTGTAATCACTATGCCGCCTAAAGAGAAACCAGCAAAGCTTAAGATGGTTATAGATACCTCATGCCAGGGACTTGGAAAAATGATGTGGGAAAATCTATACAATTTACTAGAAAAGGAAAACCCTAGAGTTGTTGAAGCTAAGGCCACAGTTCCTGATGAAGCCGACTCAGACTTTGATTCTAAAAATCCTCTTGGTGCATTAGCAAACTCATTTTTGCACCGAGTTGCAGCTCGGGCAAACATTTTCCCATATTATGATGTTATTAGATGGGTGATTAATAATGTGGCTATCAAAGACAGAACCTTTGTTTCTGCATCTGGAGCAATATTTGGATCATTCATACCAGAAGACATCAAAGCGATGTACCACCTTCCAGACCCATAGAAGATTTATAACAAATATTTTATCAAAGAATTTGCTGCGAATAATGAAAATCAGTCAGAACCAATTAGATAATGGAGAAGGGCTCGTGAAAAGCATAGACACGAGGCATCAGGTATGTACTTTGTGAAGTCTCTTTTGCCTCCATACGGTTATGCCGCAGCAATGATGTGTAGATTGTTTGGAAATGATAACTCGGCTAGGTTTTCCATTCAAATGGTTCCATTAATACATTATGTTCTTAGTTCTGAGATAATGGTTTGGGTTGTCATTCTGTCTGATAAGATAGCCAACAAAATTCTTGAGTACAGGAAAGACAAAAATTCAGGAAATTCCACTCCTTTTTTATTTTTATGCTTATATCCTAGATGCCCTTTGTTTCAATTCTGAATTCCCCTTATTAGGATGGAAATTGACTCCTAAAGAACCTATTCCAATTCATATATATCACAATTTCTTATGGAAGGGGCATTTCAGAAGTCATGTTTACAGAGTCTGTCATGGTTTTCTTATTCCGATTTACCAAATCATTTTTGGCTGATTCCCTCCTAGACTTTCTGACAAAGCTAGATTTGATTTGTCCTCAATTGGAAATTGGTTCAGGGAGGAAAAGTTCACATATGTCAGAGTTTTTGGAAGTATTGTAGAACCACACATCCTTCCTTTGTATGTTCCAGACAAATTGTTAGCACAAGAAATTTCTTATCAGCTGACAGTAGAAGGCATGTCTAGAACTTTGAAGAACAACAAGAAGCTTATGTGGCCTACTTTTCCTTTTAAATGTGGTGACTATACTCTCATCAATTTTGTCCATGCTGAAAAAGAAGTTGTTAAGTTAACCGATCTCAAGCTTTCAACTATCCCTGGAAGGCAATATGATCCCAAGAAGGTGGCATATGATTTTACTACTTCTATTTCAATTGCTCAGTTCGAACATGAACCAGATATGTTTGATGATTTTTTTTTTTTTGAAGATAAAATATCCCAAGTTTTTTATTTGGCTAAGTCCACATTTCAGGCTGAAGAAATGAGCAAATTTTTGTTATTTAGAAGTCAGAGGTTACTCAAAGTTCCTCTAGATCAGTTGAGAGTTTCTACACATGGATATGAATCACAACAGAAGGATACAGGAAATACATCTGGAAAAGAAGTAACAGGAACTAATCATGTTTTAGAGAAGAAAGATATTAGCAACAAAGTTGATACTGAAAAGACAGAAACAACTGCTAAGATTGATGTGCAGCGGTCTTCGACCCAGGCAAGAAAAGAAAGCACAGGTATTGATGCCAATGCGCGTACTGAAAAGGGAGGCACAGACAGTAAGAATACTGAACATGCACTTAAAAGTGATATAAACAATAGTTCAAATTCTCAACTTGGAGGAGAATAAGCTACTAAAATTATTGTTTCTCCTCATTTTTTGAGCCAATATGAACAATTTTCCCAGCAAATAAGACAACAGAACACTCCCCAAGTTGATGATCTGAAAGACCAGGATATAGAAATCATCCCTGAAAATCCCACAGGTGAGATCATGTTGAAGATAGAAGAAATCCCTCCTCTGGATATATTTTACAGTCCTAAACATAAGGTTGTTGTGAGAAAATAGAGGAAAAGGAGGAGAATTGATCAAGATGCACTTTTGACATCACAAGTGGAATTCATGAATATTGTTTATAAGAATGCTGAGGTGAATCCATCTGAGGATCTCACCAAATTATCCCAGTATGTAGGTGCCTATAGTGCTGCTACTATAGACAAAGCCTCTGAAGTTACACAGTTAATGAAGCAAAAGGATGTGCAAATAGCCATGTTATAACAACATATTACAGAGAATCAACAGAAAATCATTCAATTAGAACAAAGATTGCAGGATGGAGAACTCAAATGTAAACAATTAGAAGAGCAGCTTGCTGTTGAAAAGGAAAATATTGATTAGCAGACTTTAGAAAAACAACAGCAGCTAAATCAAGAAATAGAAAAATTATAGGCTCTTCTACAAAATGAGCAGACTTCAAAAATTGAACAAGAGAATATGTTTCAATCTAAATTAGATAAGTTTAAGAATTATCCCAGTTTGGATCAATTAAAAAATGAAGCCCTGGAGACAAACAAGTTATTTTCTCAACAATTAAATGAATTTTGTCTAAAAATTGAAGAAGCAGAATCCCTATGTGAATTAACATCTTCCTTGGTAGATGGAATCACTCTTAAAATTGAGTTTGATGACGCTGATGAAAAAATCTCTGAATTTCTTTTATGGCAAGACTCGGAATCAAGAAGAAAAGAAAATATTCCCAAGATTATGGAGAGACATAAAGAAATTATTTTTGCAAAATGGGAACAACGTTTGATCAAAGCAGAAAGAGCCACATCCAAAGCTAAAGGCATAATGAACAATGTAACACAGCTAGTGAATGATAACTTATATGCAGTCAATTTAATTGTAGATTGTACTCCCAGCCAATTACCTAGGGTAAAAGAAACTGATCACAGATGGAAACAAGAGATAATTAATAAAAATCAGCAAATTGGCCAACTACAAGGAATATCATGGGATACAATGTGGACTTATCTTATCAAGCCACATAGTAAAAAAACAGCAATAAAATTTCTTTCAAATGCCATCAATTGCATCATTCCCGAATTCTCCAATGCCACATATGCTGGGCGGTTGCACTCAAAGCTTAGCCATCCTGAAGAAGTGAAGGAAATGCTCAAAATCTACTATCTGGGCACATCAAACACAACAAATAATCAATGAGTTTGTTTACCTCAAGATCACATTTCTGTTCTAGATTTTTTGATTTAGATAGATTGTAGGAATAGATTTAGTTATTTTGTTAAGTAACTATTTAAACCCCTTTCATGCATTTAGAAAGGGATCCTGAATTTGTAATATTTTGACTTGGAGATTACATTTATGTACTCCATTGACTCCTATATTTTTATAAAGGATCACATCTGGTGATTCTCTGCGAAATTGCCTTTAAGAATTGCATTTCTGTATCTTGGAGTTGATTTTACATTGAAGTTGCTGGATTTGGATATCGGATTGCATTGGAAAGTATCGAGATGGATATGGTATTTATATCTATTCACTGTTAGCTTCTTATGTTATGTGATATTCTCTTTTAAATTGCTATCGTTTATGTGTATTCGCTTTATAATATTTCTTTATACATATCATTTTTGAGTGTGTAGAAATATTTATCTTTTACAATATATACAAACGATATATGATGATGAATGCAATATGTTATTATAACTCTATTTAATTTCTTAAACAGAGTTATCTTTATTTGTTACTGCATATTTAAATTAAGCTATAATACATTTTCATGGTTATTGGTTAATTGAAACAATTTAAAGTTGTATTCACATTTAATGCCCGGGTTAGTTTTAGAATTATCTTATCAGTTTTAAGTTAGTTTAAATAGTTTTATTTTAGTCATTTAGTCCCATTTTCCCTTCATTCAAATCATTCCATTACCAACCCATTTAAATTATTAGGAAATTGGTCCTATAAATCCAGTCGGAGCCACCACACCAAATGGAAAAGGAGCTGTCCTAAGGTCCCGACTGGGTGGTTATCCCCCAATGTTTGAAGCAACGATTTTCGAGGCTTCAACACCTTCGTACAAATCCAACCTAGTACATTTTACGAGCCCTAGGGAGGAGGAACTCGAGTAACGTCATGACGATGGAGTCTGATGTCATCTAGTTTTAATGAGTCTAACAAAGGGAGAACTCGACATATTTTCATATTTAGAGAGTTTGAAAAGAAAGCGGAAAAGAAAACTCCAGCAATCCCTTTTTATAGGTAGTCTCATAGTTCCGAAAAGGTATAAAACTGTGTCTAAGAGAACCTCTTAGTCGCGATAGGCTAAGGTATTCATTTTTCGTAAATAATCTATCCCAACGCGAAAAAGGGTTAAACATATACTGGGTAGATATCGTTTCGCAGCCAATTTAACGAGTTCAAAACGACAAGTGTCTCGGCAATATTTTCAATTTTTAAGAGTCAGAAAAGAGCTGACAGTTGACTCCTCCTGGAGGAACAAGTGGTATTAAGGGTAGCAACTGGTTTCGGTAATGGTGGAACTGCTCTAAACAAGTAAAGGTCAAGGGGCTGGCTAACAAGACCAATCATTACAACGGTTCCTCGGGAATGGGTAAACAATCAAGTGAAGGCATATGATAGGTTGATCAAACGGTGATGAAGGAATGAGAAAACCAAGGCTCATCTGGAAAAACAGGCTGATAAAATTGCAACCACGACAGGTAAAATGGGAAAGGTTTCAGTTTTACACAAGCTTGAAACAAAGATAAACTATGCTTGAAACTAGTTTCATTTTTACACAAGCTTGAAACGGAAACAAACTATGCTTGAAAAAGTAAGCATGCCCCTAGCATGGTGACTCAATTCGAGGTACATTCCCCCCAAGCTTTAGTCCATAGGAAATGGAGTGAAGGTTCAAAAAATGAGATCAAGAGAAAGACTCAACTAGGATTTTACGAGATCTAGCAAAGACTCGAATTGAATGGAACATGTGTCATTTGTTTTAACAAGGTTGACACATTAAAAGAACTATCCTCATGACACCTTGTTTCATGTTTTAAGGAGCTTGACACAAGAAAATGAACTCTGCTCCGAGGACCTTGTTTCATTTTTTAAGGAGCTTGACACAAGAAAAACGAACTATGCTCCAAGTAACTTGTTTCATTTTTTAAGGAGCTTGACACAAGAAAATGAACCATGCTCTGAAGATCTTGTTTCATTTTTTTAAGGAGCTTGACACAAGAAAAATGAACTATGATCTAAAGACAACTCATCATGATGAATAAGAATTCATGGCTTCCAAGAGGTTCTCATCCGATGGGAGAAAAAGATCTTGAAAATCAGGACCCAATGCCCCTATCATACGATGCACAATGGCACCATCATGGACTGTGGGCACAGGACATGTAGCCACATAATTAACCTGTGGCAGCGATAAAACCGGCGGATAAAGACCCGGAAGGGATGATGGCGAAATAGATGTCATGTCAGGACCAATGAATGAAAGTTGATCAATGGTCATGATCTGACCGTTGTGTGGAAAATAGATCACACGAAAGAGGGAAGAGACAACTGCCCCATGACATAAGTATAGTCGCGCCCCAAGAGAAAATTGAAATCCAAGGGGTCTAGAACAACCAGGGAAAATTTTAAGAATGGATATATATTTGAAAGTTTAGAAACCTTGGTGAATCTTAGTAATCGTTGATAGAAAAATTGTAAAAATTTTTATTATTTTTTTGTAAAAATATCTAAATTTTTAGTATATTATATTATCCTATATAAGATCTTGGCAATTTTTAAGGTAAAATAATTTCATACTATAAAACTTAGGTGAATTTTTTTTAGAAAAAATGAAAATTGGCGAATATTTTTTTTGTAAAAATTATAGAAAATTAGTCCACCTGCGAATATTAGCCCCTAAAAGTTTCCCTGAGAACAACCATCACGTCTATATGAATGGTTTTCCTTCCAAAAGTAACAGGAAATTTGGGAAGGATCCCTAACGATTGACTGGTTCCTCTGTTGAAAGCCAACAGATTCTAAGTAACAGGCATAAGCGGTGGAGAACTAAAAGCTTTCCAAGTAGTGGAAGGAAAAATACTAACAAATGTGCCTTCATCTATAATGGTGCTGGGTACAACCAGATCAAAGGTCTGTACCGCTATCTCAAAAGGCACATAATATGGAAGGCGATATCCTGCAAATAGACTCCAATCAAAGGAAGCGACCAAACTACTGGGAGGGGATACCATTGAACTGATATGGTTTACCCTTGGTGTTACCAGAGCAAGAGGAGCACTCTCCTGAACTTCCATCATGGGAGTAGGAGGAGAAACTTCTTGAACTACAGGGACGGAAGAATCTTTCTCCAAGTCCGAAGAATCTGAAGAAACAAGAAGAATGTGAGGGGAAAGAGATTGACTCTCGACGAAAAATACCTGATGAACCATAGGCGGGATCAAGTCGACCGATTCCACGTCCAATGGCTGGTCGGGAATGGATTCCTGAATTTGAATTTCCATGGGAGCAAGATTGACCAAGGATGATGCTTGACCAATCATGGAATCAACTAGCGAAGGACTCGAAGAAAGCTTTAGGTAACCAGCCAAAAGGCGGGGTGCAGAAATAGTGGAGTTGTCCAACACTCTCTTGGCTTCATCCATGTATGGACAAAGGTGAATGGGAAGATTCCCTTCACACAACTTACAGGGATTGGTAATCGTACCCTGTTTCTTATGAGTCTTACCAGAGCTAGTCGAATATGTGTCACCAATATGACCTATGGAAGCCAAAGGCAATGGTGGATGACCACCAGACCATACTTCGAGTACCTTGGGAATGCCAGGGCAGTCTTGAGGCAAATGGTTACCTTTACAGAGCATGCAAGGGAATTTTACCTTTCGTGGAATTTTGGATGATTCTGTAAGGGAAGGTTTCTTAAGCGCAATAGCTACATTATTAGCCTCTCGCTTATCTAACTTCTTTTTCTTGGCCTTATTCTTCTTCTTAGCCACCTGGTTACTGGAATCCAAACTTTCACCAGGAAAAGTAGAAGAGGAGGACGAAGAAATAGGCGAAGAAGGAGAGAGGTCCACCTTACAAGCAACATGATGTTGTTCTAGTGGAGGAGATGGTTGTATGGTGGATGGAACACTCGAGACCACCGAGGTTGAAAATAACCATACAGGAAACCCAACAGTTAACCCAGGCAGGGACAACGTTGCCATATAAGGAGCACCAACATTCCAAAAAGTAGGAAAAGGACCAGGATTCTCTTCGGAAGGGATTCCTGGGTTAGTGAACTCCGGAAACGTGGCCATTAGAAACAACTTTAAAACGACACCCCAAGGAAACTAAATTTAACCAAGAATATTTCGTGGGCAGTTAATTTTTAAGACATTGAAACAAAACTTTATCATTTCATATTTTAAGAGTCGAGAAATAGGCAAAAGGTGACTCTATCACTTTCAGGTTGAAACGAGCATGAAAGGACAAGTGCTCGATGATCTTTTCAAATTTATGGAGTCAGTAAAGATCGAAAATGACTGCTCAGGTAGTCTAGGTAAAAGGGTGTACTAGGTTCCCGTGAACTTCCATATACACCTTGGTTATAAAATGAAAGAAGAATCACCCAAGGACTTGAGGTACGTGCAGGTAGTCTCCCTGAATGTTGTATTAGGTGTATCACGGTTACAAGGCGGCAGACTCTGCTTCCTATGGATAAAAGGATTGCAACCTAGAGGGGTCTCCCTTTATATACTCGATGGTATGGGGATCACAAGTCTATACTAGCGCTGTCTCAAGCCAGATGGTGAGCGACAGCTACTAGGTTTAAAGACGCCGGAACACGTCTCTAACTTAGACCATTAAATGTTTCGTTAAGTTTCAATGTTGCCTTAGGTTAATTGAATAAATTTTAAATTTGATATTCAATTATGTCTTAGTTTCAAGGCCCTACCGCATGTCATCTGAAAATCTCCTATATGCAGCTATATGAGGAAAGAAAGCTTTCAATTCGATGAATGCTATCTAGTTAAGGGAAGAGCTTCAAACAATGATGCAACAAACAACAACACTGCAAATGAAAATTTTCCAAACTAGATGACTTTCACTATCCAAAATTAATCTAAAACATTCAACGATGCGAATAATGCAATGTAATCTATGCAAAATCCTCTTTTTTGAAAACTATGCAATTGTAATCTATGCACAGTTTCCTTTTTTTCTGAAAGAACAAGAATGCACTCAATGCATTTTTCGATGAAATGAGAATATACTTAATGCATGCTTTTAATGAAAGAGAATGCAATCAATGCGATTTTTAGCTTTCAATCATTAAACAATGTAATCTAAGTTCAATGATAAATCTAAAAAATACTTTTCAATGCAATGTGATCTAATGCATTTTAACGAAAAAGAAAACTTTGAGACGAAAACTAAATGAACGCAAATTTTCTTAATGAAGGATGAATGCAAAAGAGATGCAAACAAATCATTTTTTTAAACACTTTGTAACAAAATTCCTAAAAAGGCTACAAGACATATGAGGTCAAGCATAAAAAGGACTACCAAAGCATGAGCTCAAAACAGGGCATTCATTCCCCTTTACATCAAGCAATCAAAGAAAGAAGACTTTTCAACTGAACAAAGAGCAATGTAATCTATGCTCATAAGTGAAAAAGTTGAAAAGAGAACATGTAAAGAATACAGATAAAAATACTAGAAGGGAAAGACAAACTTGTGGAGGAATTAGGGAAAAAACCTCAATTTTTCATACACCCTGAAATTGGTACGAATTTTGGGGGTGAAACTAGCGCCAACTGGCGTGACTTGCTCACTGACAACTAGCGCCAATGGCCAATTGGCGCGGGTTGCTAACTAAAAACTAGCGCCAATCGTCACGACTGTCAGAAAAATAAAGGCGCCAATGCCTAAACAGGAAAAAACAAAGAATTTCTCCCAACCAAGACTAGACTCACCACTTCAAGCAAAAACTAAAAGATCGTAATTGATGAAAAACATATGAACAAACAGGGAAATGGTCATTCGACTAAATCCGTAAAATGAATAAGACCTCAAAGAGTGACAAAATCAAAGGAAATTCCCCAGTGGAGTCGCCAATTTGTTGTCCAGGTAAATCCCCTCTACGGATAGAGGAGATCCCCCTAGCCCTAGGGTGGGTCTAGCAACTACGGGAACATACTAACATCTACCTTCCTAGATTGTAAATGAAATTCAGAGCAAGGAAGATGACCTACCTCATTCTGATGCTATGTTGTCATCTTCCGTCGAAGCTTCTTGATCTGTTGCTCTTCTCCAGCTCGCCACACGTTGCTGCCAGCGTTCAATTACCTATACAGACAGTCAATACAACACGACAAGCATTAAACCATGACAAAGATAAAACAATTACAACCTATCTAACTGATCAAGGAATGCTAGAAATATCATTATAAATATAAACAAGAGTGGAAGATAAATATCAGATGCATTTTATTATGATAAAGATAAGGGGAGTTTACAACCAAGCCTTGATGTTGAGGCTCTCCTTCAACAGGTCTGTATCCAGGGGAATTCCTCGGCCATATCCTCACAACAAATTTCCAACTTGCCACCTCACGAAGCTTCTAGTCACGGAAACTTCCTTTCTATTTTAAAAAACTTTCCAAAACAGGATCGGCGCAGGTCCAACATTAAGACAGAGCGCCGATCGACGTGGGCGTCAATGTAAATCTCTATTATCGGCGTGGGTCAAACACTGAGAAACAACACCAACCTTGAAAATCCAGCTTTTACAAGGAATCTTCAGAAAAATTGTAAAGGGAGATGATTTGGCAGAAAAAATGTGGTTCAGGGATATATATTCCATACTTGGAAAGTACACAAGGGTCACCATATGAGTCCTCCAGGATAAAGGAACGGGGAGTACAAGGACAGCAACAAATTACTCTGTAACTATAGAAAGGAGGTTTTTTCATTTGAATCATCCAAGAATTGTTCATTTATGTAATGTAAAGGAGGTTTCCCCCTTGAAGTGGTTTATTTCTAAGGCGTTGATCTCTCTTTTATTTTATTTTTGGAGCTAGTTTCATAACACATGGGAATGATGTTTCAATGACTATTATATTATTTTGTTCCTAACAATTGTGTGGTTTACAACACATCACAAGAACCAAGGGACAATGAAATGCAAGAGCATGAGGACCAAAATGGTACAATATAGTTATGATCAGTGATAACATGGAAATGAAGAGGTCGTGACAAATGAAGAAGAGAGATCAATTGACCAAGGGGGAGGGGAAAACTCTCCTAATTGGATGGAAACTCTTAGGAGCCTAAGGGATGAGGTCAAAAGATTCAAGGAACAAAATGAAAGGATGGTGAGAACTCAAGAGAGGCAAGCTAAGATAAATGCATTCATTATGCAAAGCCTCTCAAATTTATAGAATCAGAGGCAACATGATTAGGGAACTATCCATATAGATAGGAGGAGCCTTCAAGATTCTGAAGAGGAAACAAATGGGGTAGATGGTAGCAGGTCCATAAAGAGGCATGCACGGGGATGTGAAGACACAGTGAAAGGGGAGGCATGATTGAGTACCCTAGAAGGAGGAAATAGCACCTATGTACATCAATAGGGTATATCTTCCATCTCTTCTACCTAGAGGCACCATCATCACTCTCATTATCATCATCATAAAACAAAGAAGAAGGATGGTATGCCAGAATAATTTAAGAAATCCAAGCCACCCACATTTGATGGAGACATGAAGAAGTCTGAAGATGTGAATTCCTAGTTACTTGGCATGAATAAAATGTTTTGAATCCATGATTATTATGAAAACATGAAAGCCAATATTTCCACCTATAGTATGAAGGAAAAAGCTGAAATATGGTGGGAAGATTTGAAGAGTGTCAGAGGTATCGTGAAACAGGAGTTAACTTGGAATTAATTTGAGAAAATTTTAGGAGTCAATAGTTTTTCGAGAAATATTATGACAATAAAGAAAAAGAGTACTATGAAATCAAGATGGGAAAAATGACAGATGATGAGTACGCCATTAAATTCCTAAATTTGCTGAGATATGTGCCATATCTTACGGATGAGAAGTCCAAAATCCAAATATTCATAAATGGATTGCCTATGGCATTCAAAGAAAAAAATGAATTTTTGGAACCTCGGACATTGAATGATGCCATTAAAAAACTAAAACATTGTTATGAGCAGGAAAAGCATAGGAAAATGACTAAAATGAATGGAATATAAATTAAAACATATTAAATAAAAATATATGGTCTAAGATATTTGTAGATATAAAGGACATTCAAAAACCAACTACCACAAATAGATTTCAACAGAAATTCAGTTTAGATAGTAAAGGAAATATGCAACAACTAGCAATGAAATCACGAAGAGCTGGAAGGAAGGAGAAATTAAAGTGTTGTACATGTGGTGAAAACCATTGAAAATGAGACTTCCCACACCAAATATATGTAGGGAAAAATATTTATAGTTCTCAGGAAGATTTCATAGTGGGTGATGTAGTTCAAAGTTTACCCATAATTTATGTAGTCGTGGAAAATCACTAGGGAGACCACTAGGCATCCATCATTGAGATGGAAGGTAAGATTTGTAATCAAATTGTTTCCATTTTGATTGACCTTGGTTATAATTACAAGTATGTTATTCTAGAGCTTGTATAAAAGCCAATTTAATTATAGAAATGGACACAAATCCATGGTTAGTTCAACTGGAAACAGGAACAAAGAGAAAAAATAGTCATTGGGTGAAATCGTGGGCATTTGAGCTAAAAAGGCACGGCCTAAACAATATGTATGGATTGGTTGTACTTGCACAAATCCAAATTGGACTATTTGAAAAATCAATTGAATGCCTGGATGATGTCAGAGAAAGAAATATTTTACAAGGCAAGTGAAAGCCGATTTCAATGAGGTTGATCACAACAATGTAGGCTAAATGTAGTTTCTAGATGGGTTGTAAGCTATTTGTTGTGAAAATATATTACGATAAAGAATATAGTGACAAAGTCGAGCAAGAATAAATTGAAATACCAAGGAAATATCTAGTGATGCAACAATATGAGGATGTGTTTCGAGAAAACATACATGGTTTACATCCTCATACGGAAGAGGATTTCTCTATTGAACTAGTGTTTAGAGAAACACCAACATCCAAGGCACCATACCAGATGAGTACACATGATTTGGTTGAGTTAAAACTACAGGTGCAGGAAATTCTTGATAAATGTTACATATGGCATAATGTGTCACCATGGGGAGCTCCAATTCTATTTGCAAAAAAGAAGGACGGGACACTTTGAATCTGTATTTATTATAAGTTGTTAAATAAAGTGACCATCAAGAACCAATATCTGTTTCCATAGATTGATGACCTGTTTGATCAGCTAAGGGGAGAAGTAGTGTTATCCAATATTGATTTGAGGTTAAGATATCATACAATGCACATCAAGGAATAATATCTCCATAAAACTACTTTCAAGATGAGAGATAGGCACTATGAGTTTGTAGTAGTACCCTTTGGGCTTACGAATTCCCCAACCACTTTAATTTTTTTAATGAATAGTGTATTGCATACTTATTTGGATAAATTTGTAATTATTTTTGTGGATGAAATTTTGATATATTAGAGTATTGAAGAAGAGCATGAAAAGAACCTACCTGCAGTATTGCAAATGTTGAAAGAGCACAAGATTTATGGGAGTAACCAAGTTGGGCCATTGCTAATATCCAAGTTTCATTCATAGAACCCTTTCACAAGTGTTGCACCTTTGTTCTTCATGCAGTTATTACTCATATATGTACATAAAACCATTTACGGGGTTATAGTATTCCCTGGGTTGCACCTTGGTGTGTGAAAAAAGTGTTTAAGTTCCTTCAAGAGTCACCAAGTTGGTGATTTTTTTTTTGAATTCCATCGATCTGGTTCATGCTTGGGATTCTTGTCCATAGGATTGAATGTTTGTGGGCTCTTAGTAGTATCACTCATGTATTCACATTGATGGCTTATGCCTATGATTTACGTTCGAAGGAGGGATTCCAAATGATTTGGTCTGTGATGATATTATTGTGGCCCTTTTGGCATTGTATGTTGTCTGTAGACTGGGAGGAGGTAATCCCGTTGTAAACCCATGAGGTATAGCATCATTAAATTCTCATAAAATCTTAGTAGCCATGAATGGAATCTTGTGAAATTGCAAATATTAATAGAACCACCATAGCAAAGCCAAGCTTGAGTTATTTGGAAACAAGTGCATAATGTGGAGTGGAAGGATCAATTCCCTGTGAGAACTACTTGATATGAGAGTGTGTATATCTATCATCGCCCAAGTTGGGCAGAAATATCAGTCAATATTTGAGTGGATTTTTATTGATAATGATCTCTTTATATACTTAGGTGTGAGTTTTATCCATGTAATATTGATAGTAGACCATATCTAGTCAGTCTAACAAAGTCTTAACATGGAAGCAACCTAGTGTATGACCGGATTACACCTTATCCAATCCACTCCGGTGGAAGCTATAATTTTCAAGAGATCCATGAAGGATCTTATAAATAAGGGTGCAAAATAAGCCTTTAAATTGAAAATGTATTGTCTGTTGTCCCCTTTTCTTCATCCCTCGTGACCATTATTAGAGAATCATAAAGGTAGAAATTTTCTCTTGTTATTTATTATTTACTTGTGGTCTTATTTAGTTCTTCTCATCTTTCTTCTTATTATTTTATCAAGAAAATATCAAAGTAAATGCACATAGATCAAGGATGCCAGATGTAGGCCAAAAACCAGGGAAAAACCCCCCCTTGAGGGGAAAACCCAGTCAAGAAATTCTTTCTTTCAATAGTACTCTTCAAGACTCTTCACCCTAGACCAAGACTAGACCTTCACTCCACACCAAGTCAGCCTCCAGAATTTCGAATCCTTTCCATCAACTTATACTATGCAACAGTTTTGGCATCATACTACTTCCGAAAGAAACAAAAATTGGAAGGCTTCAATCTCCCAATCCAGAGCCCAAAACAGAGAGAGAGAGAGGCACCAAAATTTCATTTTTCTTCTTCTCCTTGGACTTCCCAAAACTTTCACTTCTTTCCACTTCCCAACAACATACTTTGAACTTCTACACGGCTACAAGAGATATCGAAGTGCTTAAGAGAATATGCTCCAAATAAATTCAAATTTCTTCCTTTTTATAGGCTCCAGGTGAGGTCGAATATGTGTCTCTTGGGCCTACATGACCTGACATGATCTCTTCTAGGCCGAAATGGCGTGGAGATCATATAATTCATATTTGAATCAATAATAAACCTTTTTACATGATTCGAAAACCCAAGAAGGGTCTCTTTAAAATTACAATGACTCTATTAACTTAGAATAAATCCTATAAGTCCTCAATGGGGACTTTTACCTAAAACATAGTGACCCAAGCATGAAACCCATGCTTTAATAAGTCACAATAATAATAATAGTAATAATAATTTTATTTATTCTTTTGACAAGTACATTACATGACGACTCAAATACATTAAATGAAGACCAAACCTAGTTACAATTTCCAATGCCCTCTCTTAACTAGGGAGGTATTCATCATATACATATACAATGGAAGATATCATACAATATGAACAATGAAGAACTTCAGGCATCACAATGCCATGGACCAAATTCCTGACCAAGGAAATCTATACATTGGTCACACAATAATTTAGGCACCACAATGCCACAAACTAGATTCCTCGCCAAGGAAATATATCCGGGTGGGACTAAGATGGACTCAAGCTTTCAGCCTCTATAGGTACCATCAATATTACTTACTAACCATCAACCCAGGGAACTAGGTGTGCATCCACTCGATGCTACCCTCCCAACCATACATCAACACAAAGTGTTAGCCTGATGTCTTTGTAGGCAATGATTTATTCACAAAGCCTCATCACAACATTTTTAGGAATTTTTTCACTCAAAAAGCCTCTGGAAATTCTTCACTCACAAAGCCACAACATTTTCAGGAAATTTTTCACTCACAAAGCCTCTGGAAATTATTCACTTGCAAAGCCACGACATTTGCAGGAAATGCTTCACTCACAAATTCTCTGGCAATGCTTCAATTACAAATCCACAACACACCTTGATCCAGTAGATCAAGAACAACCAATCTCTCCCAATCAATTTGATTGGTAACCATCGTGCTATCAAGTCCTTCAAGAGATTCACTTGTGCAAATACAAACCCAAATTATCAATAATTTCAAATGCATAAACAAACTATGGGGTTTTGATGTTGCCTTTCAACCAATTCCAATAGGACTATCAATAGAATATTTCAAGAGAATATTCCTCTTTATACTTTACATGTGGCAACATATCTTTCCATAATATATCCTCCAACCATGACTATTATTCTTACTCGTGGACTTCACTAAGACTTACGGTTGTTATTCCTAGTCTAGTGCAAGATACATGAAGTATAGAATCATAACCATTTCTTATTTTATCCAAGCTCCCTCTTAATCTAGGGAGATCAAATTATATCCATGCTCCCTCTTAATGTAGGGAGACTTATTTTTATTTAGGTATTGTATATTTTTTCATGGCTTCCATCATTTTTCATCATACTTATTAGCTTCTCATCTTCATGATGTATCTACACAAATTTAGATAGAAAGTGAAACCAAAACTAATATAGAAGCATAAAGTTAGTCATATCAGAATCACAAAAGCATTTTCATCTTTATACCTATCATATACCCAATCAAGAGACATATACTCTTTAAAAAATTTATAGGGACTTTCATCATAAACCCTAGACTACTTCATAATGTCTTTCATTCTTATCTAGGGTTTCAATGTTACTTTCAAGGTATAACATACCATACTACAACATATAGTAAACCCTAGAACCAACATATATTTACAAGATATCTAATAACCTTTAAAAATCACATGATATACCTTTCACTAGGGATTCATAAACATCCTAGATTTCATACAATAAAGTCAATCAAGATTAATCACAGCTCGTACATTATCAAATTTCACTAGAGTTAGTTGTAGACTCTATATTTCAAATCAATTATCAAAATATATCATGAAGATCTTCTACTAGGGTTTAATATGCATCCTAGAATTCAATAAACACATCATAAGTGGCATCTACTAGGATTCAATGTAAACCCTAAATTCATCATTTATAAATTCTCATCATTCATCATATAAAAATACATACTAGAGGATTTAATCATTACTAGGATTCATTTATAGACCCTAGAATTTTCAATCATCATCCTAGATATTTTCAAACTTTGACTAAGATTTGTTTCCAAACCTTATATTCTTAGGACCTTTACAAAATAGATCAACACACATATCTAGGAGATCACCATTATAATAACATCACATGTTAGTCAATATTTATATATTAGGCACACATTGACCTAGAATCGACTAGGGATTCAATCAAGAGAACATATACCTAGGGCTTCATTCCTAGGACTTTTCATAACAGAGATTTTTCCTATAGACCTAACCAAAACCCAAGGTTTCAGTACATTGTCAAAGATAACCCTTATTATATTAGACTTCATGGTTCGAGATTTAGAACAACATCATATTAACTCCAACAATTTTAGAGCTTTCATGATCTTATCAAAATCCCAAACTCGACATTATCAATACATTAATCAGAATAGAAATTTTCACAAATAACCCTAAATATATTTAAGGTTTCAAATATCAACAATATACCCTACAGTTAGGGTTTTCTAGAGAACCTCATTAGGGTTCTACGCAAGCAGTTTGAGGTGTATAAGGTGGGTAGATTCATCAGTTGATTAGTCATCCGAAAGAAGAATCCTTTTAGAATTCAGTAGTGCTAGACATATCAACATTTAGTAACATATGAAATATATATTTAAAATAGAGTAATAAGACTATAAATTTCAAGACATACCATTGATTCTTTGACAAATCTTTTGACTTGTGTGGGCCTTGTTGTTTGAGCTTTCTCCATGATTCTTGGACATTCAACGGATTGATTCCTAGACAAGGAATAAAGGTAGACAAGTGATTAGTACATAATATAATCAAAATCTTAAATAAGTACATGAAGACAAATAGATGGAATGAGATAATTATCTTGACGAATTTTTGTGGGCTCCCTCCCAAGCTTGAGGGAAAACCTAAAACTTATAAAACAAAGAAATACATTTCCAAGAAGATGTTAAACCTATACAACATAAAATATACAAAATGAAATATAAGATGGAAGGGGCTTAGTAGTGCAAGTCCCTTAGTTCTTCTATAGTCTTTTCTTTCTTCGAGGATGATGTATCTTTAACCATGTTTTCTTGATCTCTATCTATTTTCCTGCTCCTAGGGTTTTCAGGACAATCACTTCTATAGTGTCCCATCTTGTGACAATGATAACACTCGATCTTGGACATGTCAACCTTATTCTTTGGCCCTTTCTTCTCGAATCTTCCTTTATGATGAGAAACATAATTATTTGATACTTATTCAGTGTTGGTTACCACGGAGACACTTGACTCTTATTGACTACATGTTTTCCATAGCTCTTCAAAGGTGGGTGTTTCTTTCCAACTATTGAGGGCTGAGGAAAAGGAACTCTAAGAAGATGGTAGTCCGAGAATGGATATAATTACTAGTTCTTTATCTGGCACTATTTCATCAATGGCAAGGAGCTCATCCATTATCCTTGTTATTTTCACAAAGAAAGAGGAAACAATATCTTATTTTTTCATATTAATAGTTCTTATATCATTCTTAAGTATTTCCACCTTTCCAATGCTCTTGATAGTGAATAGTTTTTATAAAGCCTCATACATTTTCTGAGCATGATCAATATTTGCTATGAAGGGGACAAGATTTTCCTTTATGCCTTCAACCATCAAAGTCATAACTATCAATTCCAGTTATATGTACTTCACCTTATCAACATCACTTGATTCTTCTGTAGGTCTTTTCATTTTTCCTTTGACTAGATCTAATACCTTGTTGTTTTCAAGGATGATGTCAATCCTCTTCTTCCAGGACCTATAATTTGAAGCTCCTTCAAGCTTGTACTCTCCCTTGATAGTGTTAAACAAATTTATTGAAGATAGTGAAGACTTATTTCTTCTAGTGAATTCATTCCTTGATCAAGTCCTTGAGATTACCTTTTTCTTCTTCTTTCACTTTAGCTCTGATACTATGTTAGAGAATCAGAAAGGCAAAAAGATCCTCTTGTTCTTGATTATTTACTTGTGATTTTATTTAGTTCTTATTATGTTCTTATTATATTTCTTCTTATTATTCCATCAAGAAAATATCAAAGTAAATGCACATAGATCAAGGACACCAGATGTAGGCGAGCAGCTAGGGAAAAACCCTCCTCGAGGGGAAAAAACAGTCAAGAAATTCTTCCTTTAAATAGAATTATTTTAGACTCTTCACCCTAGACCAATACCAAACCTTCCCTCCACACCAAGTCAACCTCCAAAATTTTGACCCCTTTCCGGCAACTTCGACTATGCAATAGTTTCGACATCATACAACTTCCAGTAGTGGAAAAACTTGGAAGAATTCATTCTCCTAATCCAAAGCCCGAAACAGAGAGAGAGAGGCACCAAAATTTTGATTTTTGCTTCTCCTTAGACTTCCCAATACTCACACTTCTTTCGGATTCCCAACAACAGACTTTGAACTTCTTCAGGGCTACAAGAGATATTGAAGTGCTTGAGAGAATATGCCTCAAATGAATTCAAATTTATTCCTTTTTATAGACTCTAGGTGAGGTTGAATAGGTGTCTCTTGGGCCTACATGAGTCGACATGATATCTTCTAGGCTGACTTAGTGTGGAGGTCACATAATTCATATTTGACTCAATAATAAACCTTTTTACATGATTCAGAAGCCCAAGAGGGGTCTCTTTAAATGTAAAATGACTATATTAACTTAGAATAAATCCTAGAAGTCATAAATGGGGACTTTGGCCTAAAACATGGTGACCCAAGCATGAAACGCATGCTTTAATAAGGAATAATAATAATAATAATAATTCTTTTTTTATTCTTTTAACAAATACATTACATGATGACTCAAATACATTAAATGAAGACTGAACCTAATTACAATTTCCAACAACCAGGCATTTGCCTGAGTCTTTATGAGAAAGGGAAGGGTTAAGGCTCATCCTAATGCTCTGTTGAGCGAGCCAAGGTCAGGGATGACCACTGGACTCGAGGGATGAATGGTAGGCAAGGGCGATCCCAAGTGCATAGGAACAAGGTCAGTGTGGGAAATGGATTCAACCTTCAACTTGGAGTCAGGGTCAAGCCAATATGTTAAAGCGGAGGTTGTTGTTGTAGAATCAAGCCAAAATCCTACCATAAATATGATTTGGCTTGTAATTCAAGTTTTTCCTTGGTAAAGGTTTTGATGAGACAAGTGGAATATAATATAATAATAAGCTAGTGCATAATACAAGGTTGTGGATCCCAACCACAATGGGTTGGAATATAATATATTACTTCCAAGTGGCATGGAAAGACTAGCTAGGATGACCACGAGGCACCATGAAGTGTATATATGATGTGGCACCAACGAATTCACTTGAAATTCAAAGGGTAATGATTCACTATAAATTCAAAGGGTCATAACCTTCGATCCAGAGGTTAGATCAGGTAAAATTTTATGTCACCGAAGTAATCTCTCCAAGATAAACACAATGGTGACATTAATTTTCATTTTGGGTTGAATAGAAAAAAAAGGAAGGAAAATTTATATTGTCCCATCTATTTAACTAAACAAGGGAGATTGGTTTAGTAAATGAACACCTCGCATTGGGTTGGGGTGGGGAGGGTGTTTGCAGTATAGCATGGCATAAGAATCCATAGAAACCTCAGTGAAATGGAGTTACAGAAAGGATGAATAGGATGATGATGGAAAAGGCAAGAATCATGCTCAGTGGCATTGGATTAGGGCAAGAATTCTGGGCAGAGGTAGTGGATATTGCATGTTACTTGTTTAATAGATCACCTTCAACAATGTTGGAGGATAAGACTCCACATGAGTTATGGAGTGGTAAGAAACCCTCTCACACATCTCATGTTATTTGACTATGATGCATATGTACATGAACCAAAGTATAAATTAACCAAGTTGTAGAATAAATTTGAAAGGTGCATAATTATTGGGTATAAATATGGCTTAAAAGGTTACAAGCTTTGGAACCTAGAAACAAAGAAGGTAGTGTACAATCAAGATGTGTTATTTGGAGAAGTGAAAAATTTCATGAAACAGGAAGTCCTACCAAGGGAAAAGGAACTAGATAATATAGAGTTTGAACTGAAGGATGAAGAATTAGGCTCTACAGAATAACACTAATTAGAGGAATAAGAACCACACACCCTAGTTTTAAGGAGATTGGTTTGGAAAATAAGGTAGCCATAGAGGTATAGTCAATAATTTCCATTAAATTTTTTCTTTATCTATTTCTGATAATTATCCCATAACCATCAAGGAGGCAATGGATTCAGAGGATGGAAAACTCTAGAATAAATCCAGGGCTGAAAAAATAGCAACTTTGGACAAAAATGAGGCTTGGGATCTGGTGGAGTTGCTAGTTTGAAGGAAACCCATTGGTAGTAAATGAGTGTTTAAGAACAAGATGAATGTAGAAGGAAAAGTGGAGAAATACAAACCTTGGTTAGTAGTGAAATGTTATTCCCATGAGTTGAGAATCGATTTTGGTGATATTTTTTCTCCTGATTCCAAGTTAGATTTGATTAGATTACTTGTATCTATTGTTGTTGCTTTTTACTTTGACGTAGAATATATGGATGTGAATAAAACACTACTACATGGGGATCTGAAAGAATAGATCTACATGAAGCAACTGAAATCATTTTCAATGAAGGGTAAGAAATATCTGGTGTGTAAGTTAAATAAGTCTTTATATGGGTTAAATGTAACCACCTCATCCCACATTTACCCATGTCCACTGACCTACCAGGGAAAACATGTGATGAAGAGTTACTATGATATGAATCAAACTCCTAGATACAATTAAGAAAGTGGGTTCAACAACTAAAAAATTACTGACCTTTCTTAGGGGCTACAAGACCTCCAAGAGCTAAACAACCACTCCAGGTGCCCAGACCCTGAGATAGAATGTATTTTCACTAACCTAGGTTTCCAGTCACAGACATAACACTGCATCCATGCAACTATAGGCTTCTAGCCGCAGGCATAACATTTCATACATGCGACTGCAGTCCCAATTTCCCAGTTTTGAGCTTGCAACCACAAAACCTATGCCGTCTTTTAAGGGCTAGTCTCCAGATCACTGCCCATAACTTGATGAGACTTTAAAAAAAAATATATGACACAAGGAAAAAACCTCTGACACAAAATTTGATTAAGTATTTGACCTAACTAGGCCTAACCACGACTGTCATTTTGTCAATTTCATTGAGAACATGTAATCTACAGGTCATAAATGCATATATAAACATAGGGGTCTCATACTTATTTGAGAGTCACCAAGAAGTTCTAATGCCCTCTCATAATAGTTGCAATGACATCTATTGGCTCATGCATTCATTAACCATTCATAAACAAATCAAACATATAGAAATCCATAACTAGAACTTGTTGTGAAACCATGCTTATAACCTGCATATAACTAGAATAATGACCATGATAGAATAAAAATTAAAGCAAAAAAATAACCAGTATAATTACTCATGAAATACAGGAGGAAAAGAGATCTTATTAACATATGCAAAATCCAACCAAGTTAGGTACTTCCCTGTACCACCTGACCATATATTGAGCTGAACCAAATCTATATTTTAGTCAATCACGCTCATGTCATATTCCAAGCATGAATGTGGGAGTCAAGAGAAAATATACCAGGGCTTCTCGGAGATCAAACCACCTCCACCCTAAGGACTTACTGTAATACCGCCAAAACCAGTGAAGGGACTCTTAGGCCCAAACAAGGGTATAATAGACAGGCTTTACCACAATCCCGCCATTACCAGTCAAGGGATTCCTAGGCCCAAACAAAAAAACATACACTACCAAGATTTACTGTAATCTTGCCAAAACTGGTCAACGGATTCCTAGGCCCAAATTTTTTTGGATGCCTCTAGATTTCTTCACCAATACCTTGAGGAATTTTCCCATCTCCACCCTCAGGTTTTACCGCAATCCCACCATTACTTTTGAAGGGATTCCTAGCCCCTTGGGAATTTTCTTGAGACCACCTCACCTGGTTCCAAAACCATCCAACAATCCAAAACTCAACCAAATGAAAGAAACCCATCACACTATGGCTATCCAAAAATGGAAATGCGAGATTGAAACCAATGTCACACCTAGAAAAACCATGCCAATGACAACAAGAGAACCAAATACATACATGCATGTACCATGTTTCCATAAACCAGATAGGAAATCACACATGCAACATGTTACCTACAAGTATTCCTACTAAAATTGTTTGATCCAACCTTTCCTTGCTTTTCCTTTGCTTTCCTTTTCCTTCCTTTTCTTTCCTTTCTCTAATGCTAAAGTGCTCCAAGAATTTTCTAAGTGTGCAAGAGTATGAGAGAATAGAGAGAATTTAGAGAGCTCAAAACCTGAATTGTCAAAAATCCAACTAGAAAAAGTTGTGAACTAATTATCATAAGCCTTTATATCATTTAGGCCTCTATTTTATTTCACGTTCCTTTTCTCCTAATTTCCTTTATTTTCATAAACAAAAAGCCAATTAATTCCTCTTTTCCTTTTCAATACCTTTGCCAATTTTGTTAGCCATAATAAACCAAATGAACACCCACTAAGATGTCTTTTACAACATTCATCTTGGAATACGTGTCCCATGACCTTGGTATTATTTTTCCTTTATTAAATTTATTACATGAAATTATAACTCGGGTTGTTAAAAACCTTTCCCCCTTAGGGGAACACCATCCGCAGTGTTCTATGACACCTACAACCATCAAGACCATTGAAAACCAAAACATACTACCCATGGAGCTTTATAACTTAGCTCAATGCAGTATTTACAATGGACAACATGCTGGAAAGCATAACCAACATGAAAAACCGGAAAACATGACAACCATACCGCTTAATGGAGATTTATAACACATTTAATTGTAGTATTTAGAATAAAAACCATACATAAATATATACATGTACCAAAAAATATTTTCCTCAACTGGAAAACAATGAAGGATACATAGCCGGCATCTGATTAGCCATCTCCCTTGTAGCTTCATTAGGCCCAAAGTGCTTCAAATACACTTTAACTTTCTCAATTGCTTGGTTCCAAAGCATGATCTATTTTCGTTGAAAAATGCACTGAGGTTCTGGTAGGAATTCTCCTTCTGGCTCCACCTGAAATACATATCGGTCAATCACATGGTCAACATATTTCACATACTTATTAAGAAATGAAACATGGAAAACATCATAGACTTTCACTTTCAGAGGCAATGCAGGTATATAGGCCACTGGTTCAATCCTCTCAAGGATCTCAAAAGGCCCGCAATATTGAGGTGCCAACTTGGAACATGATCCAATCCTCAAGGATCTCCTCTTGGGCTTGTTGTGCAAGCACACATGCTCCCTAACCCTAAACTTCTTAAAAACCTTGTTATGATCTACATAAGTCTTGTGTTTATCTGTGTCACCTTTAGATTATTCTTGTTAACTTGCATTTTTTCCTATCTCTACCAACATATCTGGTCCAATCAATACCCTGTTAACTGGATCTCTCCAACTGATAGGAGTATTACAACTCTTCCAATAAATTTTCTCAGACAGACTCATCCTTAGTCACTCTTGATACCCATTATTGTAAGAAAACTCAACCAGTGGTAGATACTCCTCCCACCTCCTCTATTAGTGCATAACATACATCCTCAACATGTCCTCCAGAATCTTGTTGACCCTCCCTGTCTATCCATCTATCTGCAGATGATAATTTGTAAAGAAGGTGACTCTGTACCCAAACCTGCAAACAAATCCTTTGAAAATATGGAATTGAACTTGGTATCTTTGTCTGATACAATATTCCTAGGAATACCATGTAATCTCACTATATACCTAATGAAGACCTGAGATACCTTGCTAGACATTGAACAAGTAGACTTATCTGGAATAAAATGAGCTATATTAGTCAACTTGTCATCCATAACCATGATGGAATTGTGTTGTCTAAATGTTCTCGACAAACCTATGATGAAATCCATGGAAATGACCACCCATTTCCACTCTAGAATCATAATCGGCTTTAGTAAACCCTTGGATACTTACACTCTACATTTACCTGTGGAAAATCCAAACACCTTGCAATGAATTAAACAACCTCTTTCTTTAGATTCAATCAATGGTAGAACTTCTTAATTTTTGTCAATGTTTCGGATAGCCTGGGTAACCTGAATATGACTTGACATGAAAGTCCCTCAAGATAAGCTTCGTGAGCTCATTTTTGTCTCGCACATAGATCTTGTCCCTAAATCTGACCAAAACATCTGTTGCAAAATGATAATACACATATTTTTCACCTGTACCCTATTTTTGTAACTTGTGCTTAAGTTCCCTTTACCTCTCATCCTATTTTCCTTCCTGTAATATCTGATCCTGTAAATATGTCCCATATGAATTCATAGTTTCTATGTGATTCACCTGCACTCGTTTTCTAAGAGCATCTGCAACCCTATTCTCCTTACCCTTATTGTACCTGATGTCGAAGTCAAACTCACTAATCGTAGCCAACAACCTAGCTTTCCTGACATTTAGATTCGGTTGGTCAAATAAGTATCTCAATCCACTGTGATCACTCATCAAGATGAATCTCCTGCCAAGAAGATAGTGCCTCACATACTCAAAGCATGCATGATCACTGCCAACTCAATATCATGTGTCACATAGTTCTTCTCATGCTCATTCAATTTCCTTGACTCGTAGCATACCACCTATCCCTCCTGCATCAGGACACCACCAATTCATCTCTTGTAAGCGTCTATACACACCACAAACTCTTTGTATGGATCGGTAGTCTTTAGAACTGGAGAATTTGTAAGCAACTGCTTCAACTTCTCAAAACCAGTTCCACATTCCTTTGTCCATTCAAGTTTCTTTACTTTTTGCTGCAATGATGTAATAGGATAGGAAATTCATGAGAAATTCCTGATGAAATTCCTGTAATAACCTGCTAACCCCATGAATGATCTGACCTCATCCACATTCCTAGGAGCTTCCCATTCCATGCTATCTATGATATTTTTTGGATCCACTGCAATACCTTCCTTGGAAACAACATGTCCCAATTAATGTACCTCTTTCTTAAAGAAATTTCATTTACTAAGCTTGGCATACAATTGATGCTCTCTTAGAAATATCAATATTGTTGCTAATTTTTTGGCATGATCTTCCTCATTCTTAGAATATATCAATATATCATCAATGGATACAATCACAAACTTATCCTTATAAGGACGCAACACACTATTCATAAAACACATGAAAGTATTTGGAGCATTAGTTAGACCAAAAGGAACTACAACATACTTATAATTCCCAAACTTGGCCCATAAAGCAGTCTTGTAGATGCCCTCTTCTTTTATGTGTACCTTGTCGTATGTTGATCTCAAATCAACCTTCGAGAACATTATTGCTTCCTTCATCTGATCAAACAAGTCATTAATCCTAAAAAATGGATACATGTTATTGATTATCGCCTTGTTCAACTGCCTATAATCACTACACTATTGAAAATGGCACCAAGAAAGATTCAAATTTAATTTTCTCTTGAATTAAATTAGAAATAAATTATAAGTCTGCATCACATGAAAACTTCTACGAGTTAACTAAGCTAGTTTGAATTATTTGGTTTAGTTAACTAGAGTTTAGGGTATAACTTGAGTTATGTAGAATGGCTCCTACAAAATAGGAGCCCTTGTTGATTTTATTTTGAGTCGTAATTAATTAACTCATTTTATCTTAGTTAAATCTATTTTAACTAGCTCCAACTAATGGAGGAACTAGTGAGAGTTCAAAGTGTGGAAATTGAACTTGAACCGCATGCATTGATCAAACAGATAACTGATAAATCAACCATAAATAACTCGTGGATTTCATATCAGAGAAATACCCAGGTGAGATTGGATTTCAAGGGTAGTGTACTATTAGTTGTATAATCATCCAAATTATACAGGTGGTGCATGCAGTCAGAGGAAGGCCCTAGATGTATTGCACAATTCCAATAGGGAATTTACCTAATTAATAGGGTCTAATTACCCAAGGAAACAACGCAAGGAAATAGGGATCCAGGCAAGCAAAAAAATGGTTTAAGTATTGGCCTAGGCTTTTCTAGGAAGCAGTGAGATAGATAGAGATAGTGCAAAGGTTTCTCAGGTTAGAGAAAATAATTGTATTCTTCTCATATTTTCTGACTAATGCAATATAGAGATAGTGGTTATTTTAGCTATGGATTTCCCCAGGAAATGTGTAATGTGTGACTGGAATTATTTCTCATAATTGGTTTCCACAATTTGGTGGAGTAGATTCAAGTCTATTTTTTTAGCATATTACAAATATCAATTTGAATCTATATGTATTTTCTACATGGTAACATAGCTTAAATTACTATAGAAGAGAAGAATACAAGTTTGTATTTGCAAGAGGAACAAGTTTTGAATATTTCTTCTCCAGAGCTAGTAGCAGGATCAGGATGGCATTCTATGGTCTGAGGCTCGAGTATGCCCTTGAGGGTAGCTGGAATTACATTTCCTGGAGAGACTAGATGGGAGAAGACCTGGAGGATGATGGATTGAAGGATTTCATTAAAAAGTACATCCCAAAACCAATTGCAGCTGATGCACAAGCCCTATCAGAGTGAAAGAAATGCATATAAAATGCCTGAAGGATTCTATTGGAAGGAGTTCAATATCATATCGTCTAGAACCTCCCTGGAAAGGAAACTCCATATTCAATGTGGAAGGCCTTAACAGATTTATTTCAAAACAATATTTACCATAAGAAGATAGAACTAAATGAAAAACTCAGGAAGATCAAGATGGAAAAGGGTGACACAATACCAAATTACTTGACCAAGTTTACCCAATGTTAGGATGAGCTTGGAAGTATTGGTGTTATAGTTTTTGAAGAAGATATGGTGATCCTAGCACTTCTAGGCATTCCCAAGAGTTGGAAAAACTACCAAGATTCAGTAAATGGGAGGGAAAAGCTACCATAGCGGGATATTTTGTGGTCTAAATTGGTGAAAGAATAGATTCGACGAAACACTAGAGATGGATCCTCATCAAAGCATGTTTACTAGGAGAATTTTTCCTTAGATGTAAAGGCAAAGAAATGGAAAGGGAAGTCATCCCATTCCAAATCATATTATGGTCAAGAAGGAAGTAAGAATGACTTGTCGAAGATTAAATTTTTTCATTGTCATGAGCTAGGACACTATGCCACAAAGTGTCCACACAAGAAGGTTGGCAAGAAGCCCTCGGGAAGAGCGGTAGGTGAAGCTCTTGCTTCACAATTCTAGTTGGATTTTACCGTCATCGCATGCATGGTGTCATCGATCATGGGTAGTGTGTGGTACCTATATAGTGGAGCCTCATTCCATATGAATGGAAACAAAGAGCTATTCAATGACCTGGAGGATAAGGACCTCTAGATGCACATCGATATGGGAGACGAAGGAAGTTATAGCATGACCGATATCAAACTGCTAATTTTCAGAGGGAGTTTGGATCTCCTCTCACATTGAAATATGTCATGTATGTTCCAAGCTTGAAGAAGAATTTAGTTTCAGTTGCTATGTTGGAAGACCATGGATACGATGTGGTGTTTAGAAAATGAAAGGTGTTCCCTCATCACATAGCCACAGGACAAGTGAAGAAGATCGGGGTACGGGTAAAGAAACTCAACAAATTGGATGTAGAATATTGTGTTGCCTTGAGCACAAAATCATAGAAGGTGCAGAGTAGAGAAACTGGTGAGTTATGGCATAGAATATTGGGCCATCTACACCACAAATATTTGAAGATCATGCAACATATTTCTACAGGACTTCCCAAGGGTGCACTTGAGTAGCGTGATACATTCAAAGGGTTTACATTGGGGAAGTACACCAAAGCCAATTTTCATGATAAGGACAAGCGAGAACAAGCTATCCTTGAAAGATTTCACTCATATGTGTGTGGATCGTTCTCGGCAACCTCCATGTAGAAGCACATGTATTATGTGATTTATGTAGATGATTTTTCACGCAAGTTTTGGATATTCTTCGTGCATAATAAAGACTATATGTTCTCAAAATTTTGTGAGTTCAAAGCACTTGTTGAGAAAGACACGGGAAGGAAAGTGACAACTCTCAGGAGTGACAACGGTGGATAATATGTGTCGAATGATTTCAAGAAATTATGTGCATCACAGGGAATTTGAAGGGAGTTGATAACACCCCATAAACCATAGCATAATGGCGTTGTATAAAGGAAGGAAAAAATAATTGTGGGAGTTGCACAGGAAATGTTACATGATCAGGGCCTATCATTGCACTTGTGGGTAGAAGCATGCAACACAATTGTGTATGTGGAGAAGAAGAGTCCTCATCGGATCCTTAGGATGGGTACACTAGAGGAAGCCTTTTCCAGTAAGAAGCCAGATGTGGAACACTTTATAATCTTTGGTTCATCAGTTTAAAGTCATGTTTCCAAGGATGCACAGAAAAATCTAGAACCAATAGTTGAGTTGGGAATATTTGTGTGGGTACACTAATTCACCTCACAACTATCGGGTGTACCTTCCATCTCACAGGATGACAATGGTTCGTACAAATGTGAAATTTGATGAAGGGAAGGCCATTCAAATTTCCATTGAGAGGGAGATTCATATGCATTCAGATAAGAAGCTCTTAGATCCAAAAGAAGAACCTCAATATGTGAAGCAGCCACAATCAGAGGAGAAAAGAGTGGAAGCACTAACTCATCCAAAGACATCCAGAGATGGAAGGAAGTTCCTCAAAGAGTCTGACAGGCGAATGCATGATGCTAGAGAGAATGTGGGAGCACCCACATCACAACAAAATCAAATAAGGTCCCCAGATCGATACACTGGCTACACGGCTCTTGTGAGTCAGAGTGTAGAGACTGAGCCATCCTGATTTGAGGAAGCAGTGCTGCAACCAGTATGGGTTGATTCCATGGTAGAGGAGTATGACTCCATCGTCAATAACAATGCATGGGAAGTTTCCCCAAGACTGGAGGACAAGTTATTTGTAGGATCCAGGTTGATCTAGAAGGTGAAGAAAGAAACATATGGGAGTGTCGAGAAACACAAGGCCAAATTTGTGGCCAAGGGGTTCTCTCAAGTGGAGGGAATAGACTACGAGGAGACCTTTGCTCCAGAAGCAAGGTAATATTAAATTAGATATATTCTTGCAATTTTATCATAAATGGGATGTAAAATACATGAGATCGATGTAAAGACAACCTTCCTCAACGGAGTGATTGAGGAAGGGGTGTACATAGAGAAATAGGAAGGATTTGATACCTTCTATAGAGAGTCACATGTGTGCAGACTCAAGAAATTGATGTATGGAATAAAACAATAACCCTCTGCTTGGTACACCGAGATTAACAACTATTTCATCGAGTTGGGCTTCACCAAAAGTGAAGTAGATCCGAACCATTACCATATTGTTTTTTAATGTAAATTATTGATTATAGTATTTATTATATGTCGATGATTTAATTATAACGGGTGATGAGAAGCTTAAAAAATCTTGCAAAGAAGATTTGGCAAGATAATTTGAGATTAAATACATGGGGCTCTTGCATTATTTCCTTGGTTGGAAATTTGGAAAAGAGATGCAAAATTTTTTGTCTCTCAAGGAAAGTATCCCAATGAGATATTGAAAAAGTTTCACATGGAGAGCATCAAACCCATGGAGACTCCTCTAGCAAGGAATTAGAGGAAGGAAGATGGTGATGTTAACATAAGAAGTCACTCCTTGACTTCTTAAGGAGTAAGCCTTACACATCATAGTTCATTTCAAATTTTAAAGGGGTTGTTTGAGTGATGGGATGGCTTTCTCAAATATTTTGAAATAATTTTATATTCTTTAATACATTCATGCATTTGGAAATCTATGGAAAGTATAAATTGTGTGGGTAAAAGGTAGTATAGGGAGCAGAGTACACAAATGGAAGAAAGATGAATAACTGGTACCTATTTCAGGAAATATTCCTATCCTAAATCAGTCACACAACTATGATTACGCCCTTTAACACAAACTCTGTTTATGTTAAACAGACAAAAATATAAAATATATTTCATGTATAAAGTATTCCACAAATCCTTTATGAAACCTTCACTGACATGTTCTATTACAAACATATAACTTGCATAAAACTAAAAGTAGATAATTTACTGTTAAATACTTCAACGTCTTCTCACTCACACTTCACTTGTTGCTGCAATTTATATTTTAGAATAAATTAACAAATAAAATATACGCACCACACATTATATGTTGCTTGAATCACAAAATCCTCCAACATGAAGCAAAAACGTTTTTTATATTATTTTCAGTCTTCAGGTAGACTAGCATCCAACTTAGTTATAGTATTTACAAGTTTTATACATAGCAAGAGAGGAACCAACTCCATATCTTCTAAAAATAAGTAAAACAGTAACTCTAACATGACCTATGTGTCAAAAGGAATTACATCCTTATCTCCATGAAATCTAATAGAAAGGATAGATGCAGAAAGAAGAAGAGAAGAATGATGGGCTAGAATGTTGAGTGTGTTGTCATGCTGCCCTTTTTTTTGCTAAACTATCTCCTTATGTCTTGGGTCTTTAATAACCATGTAGCTTCATTTAATAAGACCTCCAACAACCTCATAACTACTTCTCACCATCATGTGTATTATCCCTTTAGTTATGGGTTCTTTTCCATCCTTAAATGGCTCAGAAAAACTTTCTCACAAGTGTCAAAATTCAGTTATAATAGGTGATGTCAGAAATTATGGTTAACACTTGTAATTGCGCAAAAATCTGGAATGCTACCGAAAATTCTAGTAGCGCCCTATTTCTTTTTCAAAAATATACAAAAAATGTGGAAAATTCAGTGCTAACTTGTATTCCATGACACTTAGGCTGTTGTTCAAAATTGATAGCTAATTAGAAAAAAACGTACTTGCATCAAAAGCCCTTTTTACATTTCCTCCATATGTGCTAGAGCTTCAGCTAGATTATCTAAATCAGTTTTGATGTCAGAAGCTAATTTTCTAGACCTAGTAGCTCTTGTAGTTGCCTCCTTGATAGGATCATTGTCTTCCTTAGCACCCTTATGTGTTTTTCTTCTTTTTGTGGGTTCTGAGTGTTGTTTTTAAAGGTTCTTTTTCTTGCTTTCCTTCATTGATTTCTCTGGTTTCTCTGCCTCTGAACCTTCAGGTTTCTCTTCAATGTCAATAACTTTTGTCAATAGGCTTGGCTTGAGAAGAGCCTTGGATTTCAGTCTAAAAATATTTCTCTCTCTTATGTGCCTCTTTCTAGTGGTAGCAATAGGTTTAGCCTCCTCCATCTTCTTCCTTCTGCTAATGTCATAACTAACATCCTTAAGTAGTTCTTCATCTGATTGAGTAGGTTGATACTCCTTCTGCAACTTTTTTTGAATAGGTGCTTCTGGAAATTCTAGTAGTACTTGCGTCTTTGACTTATCTATTGTTGCATACCTCCCTCTTCTGGCTCTAGTGTATTCATTTGGAAATGGGGGAATAGGGGGTACTTTGGACTTGGGCTTGCTTGCTGAGGATCTCTCTCCTTTTTCCACCTTTCTTTTAGATTTTCCTGCAGAAACTTTCTTACCTTTGGCTTTTTTATGAATGTTTTCTTTCTGGGCATTTCTTTTTGTTCTTATTTTTACATTTCGAGGGTCTGACTATGGAACTAAAGGTGTAGGTGTAGGTTGGCGTGCCCTAGTAGGTGTAGGTTGGCCTACTAGACCAATCTTTTGCCAAGTAGCTAGCCCTACTAGGCAGGAGAGGGCTCTGTCCAATGGATCACAGCCAAGATGAATGGATAAAAGGATTTTAGGCTAGGTATAGTAGCACTATGATTTTATTGATTTAATTTGAGGTGCTAGATGGTGAATAGGTCAAAGAGGAAACTAGGTCAGGGAAAACAAGGATCAGAATTACAGGGATCTGATGGAGCAAGGTAGGTAAGCTCTTCAACACAAAGGGATATCTTGATGGATTGGTCTAGACTACTAGGGTTTTAGAGAAGAGCATAAAAGATATGAATTATTTTCTACTAGAAGAAGATGAAACAAATTGTAACTATTCCTCCAAAACAGAGCATAAGCTTAATGAATTATGTCTTTCTGACTTAGGAAACAATTACATTCAGAAATGGAATGAATATGAAATAAAAATACATTCAAAAATTTTCAAAACATAATAATAAATAATTTAAAATCACTTTACCACAAGAATTCCATCAAAATGGCTACAACTCAGTCTGTTATTTCTTGCCAAAAGACTGTTACAATAGTGTTGAATGATCAAATTCTACAACATCCAACCATTGCAATGAGAAAGCTAATGAAATATATAGACCAAAAACTACTTCTCCCACTCTCAGGAGTTGAATTCGTGACTTGTGGAGCTGATCTAGAAAGTGCTAAACTAGAATCCTAGTGATTAGGGAGGTTAGCCAACTTATCCCTATCATTCATGAAACTGATTCACTTTGACCAAAATTACCTATTTACATGATATATCTACCCCTAGTAACTATTTAGGACATAATTAAATTTACATTTCATCATTACATCAGTAAAAATCCATTGAATTCATCCATCTACTGATCAAACTGGAAAAATTTGGAAAAATTAATCAACTACATAAAGCGCATCGTGCTTGGAAAAAGCGCAGCGTGCCTAGGGAAAAAGCGCAGTGTGGAGCTTGCAGAAAAGTTTTGGAGGCCTTCCTGAACTTCAAATTGAGCTCATGATAGCTCGTTGTAAATTTCTCTCTATATGATATACAATGGACCTATCAAGCACTGAAAAATATCAAGTATATCCCCTCAAAAATCAATTCTCCCAATACTGGTAAAAATGAGCAGCATGTCCCTAGGAAAAGCACAACGTGAAGTTGCAGGTCACATTTGGAGGCCTTCCTAAACTTCAAATTTAGCTCATGATATCTCATTAGAAATATATTTCTATCTAGGTATCATTTGACTCATCAAACAAGTCATTTGGACACTGCATCAGGGAGAAAAAATGATTTTCCCAAGACTACTCCATAAGTGCATCAACTCTCTTGTATCAACAATACTTTTGAAATTTCTCCAAAAAAATAATACCTATGTAAAAACAGAAGGATTTTTTTCTTCCTTGGTCTATTAATAACAAAAAAATCTTTCATGTTTTTTAAATTAATCTCCATTTGTTCATAATCATACTTTGAAGCAAAACTGGCCCTATGTGTGGCGAATTATTTGTCCCTTAGAATGACTTCTTGAAAAATGATGGAGACATGATTTTTATGAGCTACGATGACCTCATTATTTTTGATATTACCTCTCTTATGCCTCCTCTGCTCATATTTTTTTGATTCCATAGCAAACCCTAGCTCAATGGGAGAGGAAATTAGGGTTTAGTGTAGGCAAAACAGGGGATTTGGGAAATTTATAAGAATGAAGGGAAATAAATGGGATAGGGGGATTCTAAATTCTTAGGAAAATTTTTGGAGGTAGGGAGGGATGTTAGGAATTAGGGGAAAGTGTAATTTCAAGGATTGAGTGAGGGGAAGCAGTCCAAATGGGAAAAACACAGGCCTAGTCTAGAAAAGTGTCAAATTGTAGGAATAGGTTAGGGCTTGTGGAAAAATGATGATTTTGAGGGATAGGAGTGATGGGAAGTGTTTAGGAAGGTATATTAAGGATAGGGGAAGGTGTAAGAGCATCAAGATAGAATTTTTGTTGATGATTTAACCATGGAAGGCATGGAACCAAGAAAAATGCCCTCAAACCCTGGGAGAGGGAAATGAGCTTTCCAAGCACAACTAAAAGATGAATATGGTAAAAAAAAAAGATAATTACTTGGAAATGATATTTTGGAACCTGAAATTTTTGAAGCAACCTTCTACCATTATTATTTGGGCACCCTTGGGAAAACACAACTCCCTTTGGAAAAAGTGCAACACAAGAGGAAAACTTGTTTTTTGATGGCATGAAATGGCCTTTGTGAGAGTCAGAGTGATTTTTTTGGTAGAGAGATGTCTCTTGAATGTGGAATGAGCAAATGAACTTGAGTTTTAGTTCTTTGTAGCTTTGAAAATCAATTTTCTCCTTTGGTGGTGCAGTGGACCCACCATGTACTTTTCACATTCTGATTTGAATTGGAGCCTTAGAAATTAGTTGCATATAATACATAATAATTAAGATAAAAACATGCTTTTAAAACCTTTGTTGAAAACCTTTGACTATTACTACTCCTTAAAAAGATGAATTTTATGGTGAAGTGACCAATTTTCATGATTTTGACCCTATGACCTAATGATGACACAACATGGAATAATGAGTTGAATGATGACCATAATGACTATGGGACTCTTTCAATAATGAGTGACCTAACCATGATGATGTCCATTGACCATGGAAGTAAAAGGAGTAGATATGACCTAAATATCCTAATCAGTGACCAAATTTTTATCTTGAAGCCCTAATTAAATGACAAAAATTTAACTCAAGACCCCTAAGAAAACCTTGTAAGAGCACATTTGATCACTGGTGGAAGATTACAAAGACTGACACTAAAATTGGCTCCAACTGGGGATGAAAACTCCTTGAATGTGTCAAGAACATGTAGACCAAGTAGCCTTCCCATTGGGCATGGAGTCAAAAGCTTAAAACCAAATTGAATGTTGAAAACTCGATGTAATAACCTGACTGACTCATAAATAAAATTGATAACTTGAACTGTAAAATAACAGCAAAATTTAGTGGAAGATACTACTGAAAAATATGCCCAGGATTGAGCTTATTCAACACACCTACTCTAACTGATCCATTCATCACCCGATCAAGTGAAACGGAACAACCAATGCAACCATGTAAGCATTCTGGCTGCTAGTTAATTTCTCTGCAAGTGCTTTCTCATGAGAAAAAAGGGAAAACTAATGAAAGGCAAATCCCATGAAAACTTGTCAATAGATTGAATCTTTATGAAATTTCAAAGCATGAACCCACCAGTTGACCTCAATAATGCTGCAAAAGGATCTTCATAGGAATACATATTAATTTCCAAACCATCTAATACATTACTTCTCTGCTCTAGGTAGTCTTTGTACCTTGATTTTAAAATTTTCCCAACATCCGAGCTTTCATCCTTTGATGACTACGGAAATTTGACAAAAATATCTTGAAACTCGTGAATGACTAATTTTTCCTAATGATCAACAAAAAAACAAGAATATTCTTCATTACTCTCCTGGTATGACTGCAAATATTTGTATGAGCTTTGTAATGAGACTCTTGCTGAACAAGACAATGAAGCTGGCTGTCGTATTGAAGTTTTATGATCTCTGCTTTAAATATCATATCCAATTAATGGAGAAGGACTTTGATTGTAGATATCATCCAATAAAACGGCTATTGGGTCATGAAAAACTTGAAAATATTGTTGCAACCTATTTTCTATTGGTTCCAATGAGACTGCATGACTTTCTATAGTATGCTCATCCTTTGCTTTAGAGACATTATGAAAATCTTCCTTTAAAAACCAAAATGATTCAAAACATAATGGTACAGAAACATTTTGCATCATTTGATCATATGTTTCAGCTTCCAATCCTTCATCTGCAATTTGAAATTCAATGGAACTCGGTGGCTAAAAATCTAGAGCCAAGGAGGCTTCTATGTCGCAAATGATTTCCTCAACCATTTCAAGAGAAGGTATCTCATTAACAACTTTCTCAAGAATTTCATTATCTTCCTCAACCTCAATATCAAAACTGAAAGACTGCTGATTTCTAGTCTTGGAAAAATTTTCTCTCATAACTTGAATGAAGAAAAACATAAAGGTAAAGATCCTTCACTTACTTTGAAATTATGTGGATCATCTTCATTGTTGTCATAACTGATATGCATAGGCTTATTGTTGTGTTTTTGTTGTTGTAACTGAACTTCCTCCTCCCACAAGCCAGATGTTGAATGCTCTGCAAAGTTAGCTTCAATATGGAGAACATAATCATCGTCATACTGATCAAACTTTGGAAAATAATCAAAAGAAGGAATGCCATCAAACATACACATTAGATCATCAGATTTCTCCTCCATGGATTGATCTACAAATCCATTTTCATGATTTTTCATAAATGAATACAAACAACAATCATTTTCTGATCTATGGTAGTTGGGATTAGCAGGAAAGTGTTTAGGGCCAAAAACCTCTTCTTCTTCTGCAATAAATGGGACATGGTTTCCTTGAACAGAAAAGTAATCTCTCATGGTGATATTTTGCATCATTTCCTCTACTGTACTTACCAAAATGTCGAGCTTCGCTTTTGAAGATGTCAAGTATTCTTGCTTTATGTTTTCTCTTTATTATGATTTCAATTTTAACCTTTTGACCAACAAATTAGCTTCCACAGCTATTACACTATCCTGCATTTATTCGAGCATTGTAATGTCCCTTTCTCTCAATCGAAATTCCATTTCTAGATCAAAGGAATCTGGGTAGTGTAAGAGGGTTTAACTAAGAGGTGGTTTTATATCAACAGGGACTGAATGGTATACTTGATTGAACTTGGATGAAAATTGTTGCACTATTTCTCCCTGCTACCTTTTTAAATGATTATATTCTTCTAAAATCATAAAAGGATTACTCTTGATCACCCATTTATCAAGTAATAATTTCACAAACTGATGGAAATTAACAATGCTTGCAACTGGAAAGTTTTTGAACCATTCCTCAGCTTTGCCTTGCAAATATAAAGCAAAGATATTAATGCTAACATCATCTTCATCAACCTCAAAAAGGTCGAGAAAATTTTCAAAACTCTAAATGTGCTTCTTAGTAGTGATGATACCATATTCTCCATCAAACCTAGGAATATATTTGTAATAATTTTCAGGGAAATCATGGAGTATAGGAGGTAAGATGAATAGCTTGTATCTATCTGGAATTTTATAAGGTGTATGAGTATGTACAAAATCTATAGGATTAGTCTTGATATCTTGAGGTTCATCAAGTTGAAGATGGTCATCATAAGATTTAGAAAAAGGGTCTGGACCAAGATCAAAGGTGTACAGGGAATTTGAATTTACAACCTTCAAAGGAAAGGAATCCAATGGAGGTTCATGATCTTTTCTCAAACATAATATACTTTGGAAAACTTTCTGGACATTCTTAGGAAAAGAGAAGAAATATTTCATGACAAAGAACATGATATATTGAATGAAAGTACAAGTTGAATACCTGATCTTCCCATGTTGACCTTCCATATTTCTTCGCAAGGTTCATCCTCCAGTGGAGTCTTTGGATTTGATTTCAAAACTGATTTGGAGTCGTCAAGTGGATGTTTTCAGCCTTAGTGTGTCTGATAAATTTCCACCATCAACAATCAAATCTGATCCTTTTGTGCTTTCTAGGGGAAGATCTGTCAGTTCGTTCCCCAGTATGGTCATCAAGATTTTATCACTCCACCAGATCTCCAAGGCTGAGAAGAGACTAGAAAAGGTAAACACAAACCAATATTTTTCCAGGTAGCTAGCCCTACTAGGCAGGAGAGGGCTCTCTCCAATGGATCACAGCCAAGATAACTGGATAAAAAGGATTTTAGGCTAGGTATAGTAGCACTAGGGTTTGATTGATTTAATTTTAGGTGTTGGATGGTGAATAGGTCAGAGAAGAAACTAGGTCAGGGCAAACAAGGATCAGAATTGCAGGGATCTGATGGAGCAAGGTAGGTAAGCTCTTCAACACAAAATGATATCTTGATGGAGTGGTATAGACTACTAGGATTTGAGAAAATATCATAAGAGATATGAATTATTTTCTACAAGAAGAAGATGAAACAAATTGTAACTATTCCTCCAAAACAGAGCATAAGATTAATGAATTATGCCTTTCTGACTTAGGAAAAAATTAAATTATGAAATGGAATGAATATGAAATCACAATACATTAAAAAATTTGAAAAATACAAGAAGAAACAATGTAAAATCACTTTACCTCAAGAATTCTGTCAAAATAGCTGCAACTCATTTTGTTATTTCTTTCCAAAAGTCTTATTACAATAGTGTTCAATGATCAAATTCTACAACATCCAACCATTGCAATGAGAAATATAATGAAAGATATAGACCAAAAACTACTTCTCCCATTATCAGGGGTCAAATCCCTGACTTGTGGAGCTGATCCAAAAATTTCTCAGAATCCTAGTGATTAGGGAGGTTAGCCAACTCATCCCTATCATTCATGAAACATATTCACTTTGACCAAAATTACCTATTTACATGATGTATCTACTCTTAGTAACCATTTAGGACATAATTACATTAAAATTTCATCATAACATCAGTAAAAATCCACTCAATTCATCCATCAACTGATCAAACTGGAAAAATTTGGAAAAATCAGTCAACTGCAAAAATCACAGCGTGCCTGGGAAAAAGCGTAGTGTGCCTAGGGAAAAAGCGTAGCGTGGAGCTTGTAGAAAACTGTTGGAGGCATTCCCAAACTTAAAATTGAGCTCATGATAGGTCGTTGGAAATTTATCTCTATCTTCTACACAATGGACCTATCAAACACTGAAAATGATCAAGTATAGCCCCTCAAACATCAATTCTCCCAACACTGGTAAAAAAGAGCAGCATGTCCCTAGGAAAAGCGTAGCGTGAAGTTGCAGGTCACTTTTGGAGGCCTTCCCAAACTCCAAATTGAGATCATGATATCTCATTAGAAATATCTTTCTGTCTAGTTATCATTTGACTCATGAATCAAGTCATTGGGACACGCCATAAGGGAGAAAATGTGATTTTCCCAAGACTACTCTAGAAGTGCAGCAACTCTCTTGTAGCAACTGTATTTTTGAAATTTATCCCAAACCATAAGACCCGTGTAAAAGCTATGATTAACAAAAACTTTTTTAATTTTTGTGAAATTAATCTCCATTTTTTCATAATAATACTTTGAAGAAAAATTTTCCCTATGTGTGGCGAATGATTTGTCCCTTAGAATGAATTCTTGAAAAATGATGGAGACACGATGTTTATGTGATGAAATGACCTCAAAATTTCATATATGACCTCACTTATGCCTTCTCTGCTCATATGTCTCTGATTCCATAGAAAACCGAGCTCAATGGGAGAGGAAATTACGGTTTAGTGTAGGATAAAGAGGGGATTTGGGAAATTTATAAGAATGAAGGGAAATAAAGGGGATACGTGGCTTCTAAATTATTAGGAAAATTTTTGGAGGTATGGAGGGATGTTAGGAATTAGGGGAAAGTGGAATTTCAAGGATTGAGTGAGGGGAAGGGGTCCAAAAGGGAAAAACACAGGCCCAGTCTAGAAAAGTGTCAAATTGTAGCAATAGGCTAGGGCTTGTGGAAAAAGGATGATTATGAGGGATAGGAGTTATGGGAAGTGTTTAGGAAGTTATATTAAGGATAGGGGAAGGTGTAAGAGCATCAAGATACAAGTTTTGTTGATGATTTAACCATGAAAGGCATGGAACCAAGAAAACTTCGCTCAAAAACCTAGGAGAGGGAAATGAGCTTTCCAAGTGCAACTAAAAGAAAAATATGGTAAAAAAAAAGATACTTACTTGGAAATGATAGTTTGGAACCTGAAATTGTTGAAGCAACCTTCTTCCATGATGATTTGGGCACCCTTGGGAAAACACAACTCCCTTTGGCAAAAGTGCAGCACAAGAGGAAAACTTGTCTTTTGATGAGATGGAATGGCCTTTGTGAGAGTGGGAGTGAGTTTTTTGGGAGAGATATGTCTTTTGAATGTGGAATGAGAAAATGAACTTTAGTTTTAGTTCTTTGTAGCTTTTAAAGTCAATTTTCTCCTTTGGTGGTGTAGTGGACCCACCATGTACTTTTCACATTCTTATTTGAAATGGAGCCTTAGAACTTAGTTGCATATATTACATCATAATTGAGATAAAAACATGCTTTTAAAACCTTTGTTGAAAAAATTTGACTATTACTACTCCTTCAAAATATTAATTTGATGGTGAATTTGTTGATTTTTAACAAGAAAATTTCAGCACCCACACCTATTGCATTAAGAACCTACACTAGGGTGGGGCCCACGGTGCTATTTTTGGGTGCATGTCTATTTTAGTTGTCCCCTAATTAAGATGGAAAATAAACTATAATATATTCTCAATGATAACTTGAAGTAGTTAATTGAGAGTGATAAACTCATTTAGCTAGTGGATTTCAAGTTAGAGGTAGTTGGTGAAGCATGCAGAGTAATTCCATTTGTAACAGAGTTCAAAGTTTAGTGGTGCATTATTTAATGCAGGTTGCAATCAGTTTAACTCAGTTAAGTGAGTTAAAATCAACTGTGCTAGTTGTAATTAAAGATACACTAGTGAGAGATCAAGCGAATTAAATATAAATTAATTCACAATCATTGATCTCACATGCAACTGAGGATTTACTATTATTAGCTGCATGCATGTCAGATCCAGTGGAGACCCAGTTGAGATCTAGGTGAAAGGGAAGTTGAATTTCAGTTGTAGGATTATTGGGTTGCACACATGAAACCAAACACCTAGTGGAGTGCCCATGATACTTGCGCAGTCAAGGAAGGCAATAATTACTATCGTTTAGGAATTGCATTCATCAGGGATTGCGCAAGCAAGGCAAGTTGTCTAGAGGCAGAAAATTGGCTAAGTATTGGTTAGTTTTTGTATGACAGTGTGAGACAATTAGCTGAGTAATGGAGGGATTTTGTGAGAATATTTTTGTATGTAATTGTTTCATGATCCATTCTGAATATACAATAGAAGATAGTGTGTTTTTTAGCTGTAAGCTTTCCCCAGGAATTATCTGTGTTGTGTGTGATTTGATTCTTCTTTACTTCATGTGATTGGCGATTGTGGTTTTAATTCCGCAAAAGATTTGTAGAAGCGATTCAGTAACTTTAGTACATTGTTATATTAGGTGAATATAAGATATACATGCATGTTGTATAATTTCTACATGGTATCAGAGCACAAGAAATTGCAGAAGTGAAGCAGGAGCTGAGTTTGTGACTGGATAGAATTTGAATTTGCAGAAAGACTTTCTTGGTGCTACAGCTCAGATTCAAGATCGAAATGAATTTCAATGGCTTGAGGTTGGAGTATGCACTCGAGGGCACCTCAAACTATATTTCTTGGAAGGACGGGATGGAGGGTGTACTCGAAGAGAATGGCTTGAAGGAATTCATTGACAATGATGTTCCTAAACCCGTTGTGACGGATGTTGCAAATATTGATGCATGGAAAAATAAAGTGGCAAAGGCGAGGAGGATCCTATTGGAGGGAGTATGAGACCACATTTTTTCAAGCCTCCATTGGAACGCCACACCATATGCAATGTGGAAGGCTTTGAAGAATCTATTCCAAAGCAACAGTGACCATAGGAAATTAGCAGTCAAAGATAAACTCGGGAATATCAAGATGGAAAAGGGCGACACCATTCCAAAATAGATAACAAATTTTTTCCAATGTTGGGATGAACTGGGGAGCATTGGAATAACATTCACTGATGATGATTTGGTGAGCTTGGCTCTCCTAGGACTTCCCAAGAGTTGGCACAGTTATCAAGGCTCTATCAATGGAAGTGAAAAATTTCCAGATTGGGAATGATTGTGGTCGGATTTGGTGAAGGAGGAGTTCAGACGAAACAACAGAGATGGATCTTCATCTAAGAATGAAGATGAACAGGATTGTACTTTGGCTGCTAAGGCAAGGAATGGGAAGGGGAATAAATTCCATTCCAAATCTGATTAAAAGAATGGAAAGAAGCAGAACATGTCTGAGGTAAAGCGTTTTCACTCTCACGAGCATGGGAATTTTGCTACTAACTGTACACAAAAGAATAAGAAAAAGAAGGTTGGAGGATATGCAACTGGTGAGGCCCTTACCTATAAATTTGAGCTTAAATTCTCATTCATCACATGCATGGTGTCCAATGCATTGGGATCTATGTGGTATTTGGATAGTGGCACTTCCTTTCACATGAAGGGAGACAAGTAACTTTTTAGTGAATTGGAGGATAAGGATCTCCAAATGCATATTGAAATGGGTGACAATGGGCAGTGCAATGCTATCGGGATTGGTACCATTACCTTCTATAGGCAGTCAAGTAAACCATTTCAATTAAAATATGTAATGCATGTACCAAGTTTGAAGAAAAATTTAGTCTCAGTCGCAATGTTGGAGGATAGAGGCTATGATGTTGTTTTTAGTGAAGGAAAAGATTTTATGCGACATAAAAAAACAGGAAAAGACAAGAGGATAGGTATTCAAGTTAAGAATCTCTACAAGTTGGAGGTATATGGCTACGTAGGCATGATGGGCAAGGCATATCAAGTGGTGAGCCAAGATTAGGGTGAATTATGGCACAGGAGATTGGGCCACCTTCACCATGAAGCCTTGAAAGTCATGCAGCATATTTTTTATGGTATTCCTAAGGGTACACTTGCGCAGTTAGACACATGTAAGGGATGTACTATGGGAAAATATGTAAAGGCCACCTTTCATGAGAAGGAGAACCGAGCTTCGAGGATCCTTGAGAGAGTTCACACATATGTGTGTGGATTATTCTCTGCTGCTTCGACAGCAAAACATAAGTACTATGTAATATTTTTTGATGACTTTTCTCATAAGTGCTGGATCTTCTTGATGCAGAAGAAAGATCATACATTCTATAAGTTCCCCTTGATAATAATACACGGGATTCCAGAAGATCTCAACAACATGTTATTGACTGTGGAAACACACACATTCTCTAAGTTCTTGGAGTTTAAGGCACTAGTGAAGAAAGAGTCAGGAAAGCAAGTGAAGGCTCTTAGGAGCGATAAATAAATCTCTAAATAATTCAAGAAATTATGCAGCAAAGAAGGAATTCGAAGAGAACTAATAGTGTCTCATAACCCACAACAAAATGGGGTTGCGGAGAGAAAGAACAAAACGATCGTGGATGCAAAAAGAGTGATGTTGCATGATCAAGACCTACTGATGCATCTGTGGGCAGAAGCATGCAACACTACGAGATTTGTGTAAAACCATTGTCCTCATATGATACTTGGCATGAGTACACCTGAAGAGGCTTTCACTGGTAAGAAACCTGATGTTTCACACTTTAAGATTTTTGGCTCATTTTTTATGTGCATGTGACCAAGGATGCCATAAAGAAGCTGGAACCGAAAGCTGAGATCGAGATTTTTGTGGGGTACACTGAAACACCCCATAATTATCGTGTGTATTTTCCAAATAGCAGAATTATTGTTGTGCGATGAGATATAAAATTTGATGAGGAGAAAGCCAAGCGATTGTCCCTTAAGAGGGAGCTAGACTTGCATGTAGAGGAGGAACTGTTGGTTCCCAAGGATGAGTCTCAAGATGTGGATCAGCCAGATGAGGAGGTTCATGGAGTGGAGGAAAACACTCATGCAGAGCCATCCATCAAAAATGGCAAAAGGCGCACCACAGAAGCTGATAGATTGAGACTTGATGCTGTTGAGTATGTAGGAGCCCCTACTTCACAGTGTAGATAGAGACAGTCTCCTGACCGATTTATTGGATACACGACTCTTATGAGAAAATGTATTGTGACGGAACCATCTTCCTTTCAGGAAGTAGTGTAGAAAACAACTTGGGTTGATGGAATGGTGGAGGAGTATGACTCCATTTTCAAGAACAGTGCATGGGAGATAGTCCCAAGACCGGTCGACAAATTAGTGGTTGGATCGATATGGATCTACAAGGTAAAGCAAGCTGTTGATGGGAGTGTGGAGAAATACAAGGCCATATTTGTGGCCTAGAGATTCTCACAAATTGAGGGGATCGATTATGATGAGAATTTTGCACCTATTTCAGGGTACTCTTCCATAAGATCCATCCTTGCACTCTCAACGCAGATGGGCTACTACATTCATCAGATGGATGTGAAAACTGTATTTCTCAATGGGATCATTGAGAAAGAGGTGTACATAGAGAAGCTTGAAGGTTTTGAAATCTTCAACAGTGAGTCGCATGTGTGCCGACTCAAAAGAGCACTATATGGGATGAAGCAAGCACGTCGTGCTTGGTACACTCAGATAGACAACTATTTCACCAGACTGGACTTCACCAAAAGTGAAGCAGATGCAAACCTGTACCAGATTGTGGTTGAGGGTAAGTTATTGATTTTTTTTTTTATGTTGATGATCTAACTTTGACTTGTGATGAGCAGTCGATACACTCATGCAAGGAAGATCTTGCAAGGGAGTTCGAAATAAAGGACATGGGACTCCTTCATTATTTCCTTGGATTGGAAATATGGCAGCGGGATGGTGAAATTTTTTTGTCTCAAGGAAAGTATGAAAAGGAGATACTTGGTAAGTTTCACATGGAGAGTTGCAAACCCATGGATACTCCTCTTCCAGGAAATTGGAGGAAAGAGGATGCTACTTCTAGAGAGTTAGTGGATGCTACTGTCTACAAGTATTTAGTTGGTTCACTGATGTATCTGGTGAACACCAGACCAGAAATTTACTACACAATTAACCAGCTGAGTCAGGCTATGGTTAAGCCTACCAAGCTCTTTTCGAAGGTGGGGAATCATGTCTTGAGATACCTGAGGGGAACATCAGAGTATGGTCTATGGTACAGACGGACAGAGGGAGTGAAACTTCAAGGCTTCACGGATGCAGAATGGGCGGGCAGTCCATCAGACAGAAAGAGCACAACATGAGGGATCTTTAACATAGGATCAACAACATTTTCCGGGTACAACAGGAAACAATGATCTGTGGCACTAAGTTCAGCGGAAGTGGAATACATGGCAGCAAGTCAAGTTGCATGTGAGGCTATCTAGATGAGAAATATCTTGGTTGGTTTGTTGGGTTCTCATATGGATCCGACAATGATTCATTGTGATAATCAAAGTTGCATTAAACTCTCGAGAGATTGTGTGCGGAGAAGGATAATGTTGCTTTAGTACATTCCCACGGAAGATCAGGATGCATATATTCTGACAAAGGCGCTCACCAGGAGAAAATTCGAATACCATAGAGACAGGATAAGGGTGAAGGATAATCCCTTTCTTGTTGAGAGGGAGTTTTGATATTCAAAAAGAAAATTTTGGCACCCACGCTTAGTGCATTAAGCACCTACACTAGGGTGGGGCCCACAGTTCTATTTTTGGGTGCATGCCTATTTTAGTTATCCCTTAATTAAGATGGACAATAAATTGTAATATATTCTCAATGATAACTTGAAATAGTTAAATAAGAGTGATAAACTCAGTTAGCTAGAGGATTTCAAGTTAGAGGTAGTTGGTGAGGCATGTAGAGTAATTCCAGTTGTAACAGAGTTCGAAGTGTAGTGGTGCATTAGTTAATGCAGGTTGTAATCAGTTTAACTCAGTTAAGTGAGTTAAACTCAGTTGTGCTAGTTTTAACTAAAGATACACTAGTGAGAGATCAAGTGGATTAAATATTAATTAATTCACAATCAGTGATCTCACATGCAACTGAGAATTTACTATTATTAGTTGCATGCATGTCAGATCCACTGGAGACCCAGATGAGATCTAGGTGAAAGGGAAGTTGACTATCAGTTGTAGGATTATTGGGTTGCACACATACAACCAAACACCCATTGAAGTGCCCATGATACTTGTGCAGTCAAGCAAGGCAATAATTCCTATCTTTTAGGAATTGCATTCATCATGGATTGTGCAAGAAAGGCAGGCTGTCTAGAGGCAGAAAATTGGCTAAATATTGGTAAGTTTTTGTATGACAGTGTGAGACAATTATCTGAGTACTAGAGGGCTGTTGTGAGAAGAGTTTTGTATGTAATTGTTTCATGATCCATGTTGAATATACAATAGAAGATAGTGGGGTTTTTAGCTATAATCATTCCCCGGGAAATTATCTGTGTTGTGTGTGATTTGATTCTTCTTTACTTCATGTGATTGGCGATTCTATTTTTAATTCTGAAAAATATTTGTAGAATTGATTCAATATTTAAATTTAGTACATTGTTAGATAGGGTGAATCCAATATATACACGCATGTTGTATAATTTCTACAGAAGTGACCAAATTTCATTATTTTGACCCTATGACCTAATAATGACACAACATGGAAGAATGAGTTGAATGATGACCATGATGACTATGGGACTATTTCAACAATTAATGACCTGACCATGATGATGTCCATTGACCATGGAGTTGAAAGAGTAGTAATGACCTAAAAACCCTAATCAGTGACCAAATTTTTATCTTGAAGACCTAATGAAATGACAAAAATTTAACTCAAGACCCCTAACAAAACCTTGTAAGATAACATTTGATCACTAGTGGAAAACTGCAAAGACTAACACTAACATTGGCTCCAACTAGGGATGATAGCTCCTAGGAGGTGTTAAGAACACCGTAGACCAAGTAGCCTACCCATTGGGCGTGGAGTCAAAAGCTAAAAACGAAAATTAATGCTGAAAAATCAATATAATAAACTAATTGACTCAGAAATAAAACTAATAACAAGTAACTGCAAACTTTACTGGAAGATACTACTGAAAAAAATGCTCATAATTGGGCTTATTCAACACACCTACTCTAATTGATCCATTCACCACCTGATCAAGTGAAATGGAACAACCAATTGAACCATGTAAGAATTTTGGCTGCTAGTTGAATTCTCTGCAAGTGCTTGTTCATGAGCAAAAAGGGAAAAATATTGAAAGGAAACTACCATGAAAACTTGTCAACAGATTGAATCTTTATGAAATTGCAAATCATGAACCCACCAACTGACCTCAAGAATGCTACAAAAGGATCTTCATAGGAATACATGTTAATTTCTATCGCATGTAATACATTATTTTTCTACTTCATGTAGTCTTCGTACATCTGTTCTTTCCTCCCTTGATGAGTGTAGCAAGTTGAAAAAAATATCCTGAAACTCGTGAATGACTATTTTTTCCTGATGATCAACAAAAAAACAAGAATCTTAATCATTACTCTCCTGATATGACTACAAATCTTTGTATGAGCTTTGCAATGAGACTCACGTTGAACAAGAAAATTAAGTTAGCTGCTGAATCAAAGTTTTATCATCTCTGCTTTGAAGCTCATAACCAATTAATGGAGAAGGACTTTGACTGCAGATATCATCCAACACTTAGGCTATTGGGTCATGAAAAACATTAAAATACTATTGCAACCTATTTTATATTGGTTCCAATGAGACTGCATGAATTTCTATAGTCTACTCATTCTTTGCTTTAGAGACATTATGGAAAATTTCCTTCAAAAACTAAAATGCTTCAAAACATAATGGTACAGAATCATCTTGCACCATTTGATCATATGTTTTAGCTTCCAAGCCTTCATCTGCAGTTTTAAATTCAATGGAACTCGGTGGCTGCAAATCTAGAGCTAAGGAGGCTTCTATGTTGCAAATGATTTCCTCAACCATTTCAGGAGAAGGTATCTCATTAACAAATTTCTCAAGAAGTTCATTATCTTCCTCAACCTCAACATCAAAACTGAAAGACTGTTGATTTCTAGTCTTGGAAAAATTTTCTCTCAGAAATTGAAATGAAGCAAAACATAAAAGAAAATATCCTTCACTTACTTTGAAATATTGTGGATAATATTCATTGTTTTCATAACTGATATGCATAGGTTGATTGTTGTGTTTGTGTTGTTGTAATTGAACTTCCTCCTCCCACAAACTAGTTGTTGATTGCTCTAAAAAGTTAGCTTTAATTTGGAGAACATAATCGTCGTCATACTGATCAAACTTTGGAAAATCATCAAAAGAAGGAATGTCATCAAAAATACACATTAGATCAACAAATTTCTCCTCCCAGATTGATCTACAAATCCATTTTCATGATTTTTCATAAATGAATACAAACAACAATCATTTTCTAATCTATGGTAGCTGGGATTAGCAGGAAAGTGTTTAGGGCCATAAACCTCTTCTTCTTCTACAATAAATGGGACATGGTGATCTTGAACATAAAATTCATCTCTCATAGTGATCTTTTGCATAATTTCCTCTACTATACTTACCAAAATTTCGATCTTCTCTTCTGAAGATGTTAAGTATTCCTATTCTATCTTTTCTCTTTCTTGTGCTTTCAATTTTAACCTTTTAACCAACAAATTAGCTTCCACATCTATTGCACTATCCTGTGTTTCTTCGAGTGTTGTAATTTCCCTTTCTCTCAATCAAAATTCCATGTCTAGATCAAAGGCATCCAGGTAGTGTAAGAGGGCTAAACCAAGTGGCGGTTTTATATCAGCAGGGATTGAATGGTACACTTGATTGAACTTAGCTTAAAAGTGTTCGAATGTTTCTCCTGGATTCCTTTTCAAATTATTATATTCTTCTAAAATCAGAAAATTATTCCTCTTGATCACCCATTTATCAAGGAATACTTTCACAAACTGATGGAAAACAACAATTCTTGCAACTGGCAAGTTTTTGAACCATTCGTTAGATTTGCCTTGTAAAGATAGAGAAAAAATCATGATACTAACATCATCCTCATCAACCTCAAAAAGGTCGACAAAAGTTTCAAAACTCTGGATGTGTTTCTAAACAGTGATGCTACCATATTCTCCATCAAACCTGGGAAGATATTTGTAATAATTTTCATGGAAATCATGGAGTATAGGAGTTAAGATGAGTGGTTTGTATCTATCTAGAATTTTACAAGGTGTAGGAGTATGTACAAAAGCTATAGGATTAGTCTTGATCTCTTGAGGTTCATCAAGTTGAATATGGTCATCATAATATTCAGAAAAAGGGTCTGGACCAAGATCAAAGGCATACGGGGAATTTGAATTTATAACCTTCAAAGGAAAGGAATCCAATGGAGGTTTGTGATATTTTCTCAAACATAATATATGTTGGAAATCTTTCTAGACATTCTCAAGAAAAGAGAAGAAATATTTCTTGATAAATTACATGAGGTCTTGAATGAAAGTGCAAGTTGAATACCTGATCTTCCCATGTTATCCTTTCATACTTATTTGCAAGGTTCATCCTCGAGTGAAGTCTTTGGATTTGATTTCAAAACTGATTTGGAGTCTTCAGGTGGATGATTTCAACCTTAGTGTGTTTGATCATTGTCCACCATCAGCAATCATGTTATGAAACCAGCTCCAAAAATAGAATAAAAGAGAGATCAATGCCTTAGAAATAAGCCACTTCGAGGAGGCAACCTCCTTTACATTACATAAATGAACAATCCTTGGATGATACAAATGACAAAACCTCATTTCTATATATAGGAGTCCATGGGGCCACAATGTAATCCTAGCTGACCTAACAATAATAATGTAAGGGCACAATAATAATAATATGGGGGTTACAGGGCTACAACAATAACAATAAGGGGGTTACACTAACAACAATAAGGGACTATACTAGTATTATAGGGACCTAACATTCTCCTCTCCTTCAAAAAAGTGTTGTCCTTAATGCTTGAGTAGCTCTAGGTGCTTCTGTATAAAATTCTCATCCTCTCATGTAGAATCTTCAGTGGGTAAGTTCTTCCATTTGATGAGATACTCTGAAATCAGTTGATTTCGTAGCTGTCGAGTTCTTATTTCCGTGACTGCTTCAGGTTCCAATACGGTTTTTCCTTCATCATCAAGTTCTGGCAATATTTTTTGAACTGGAATTTTGTCCCCTATAACCTTCTTTAAGCATGAAACATGGAAAACTAGATGCACTCGCAAAGAAGCAGGAAGCTCCAATATGTATGGCAAAGTACCAATATTTTGCAACACCTTGTAAGGACCATAGTACTTTGGCGATAATTTATTATCCTTCTTAGCTTTCTTGAGGGAAATTTGTTTGTATGGTTGTAGCCGTAAAAATACGCAGTCTCCTACATCAAAAACTCTCTCACTGCGATGTTGATCTGCCTATTGTTCCATTCGATTTTGTGCCAAATTTAGGTTATCCTTTAAGAGTTGGAGAACTTCTTATTGATGCTCGATGTGAATTTTCCACTGATTGAACCCTAGAATTTTCCCTTAAAGAATATGTGATGGATGGTGGATGATATTCATAAAGTGCCATAAATGGGGTCATTTTTGCTACAGTATGGAAGGAAGTGTTATACCACCATTCAATGAGAGGTAACCACTTGACCCATTATGCTTGCTTATCAGATACAAAACAAGGAATATATCATTCCAAACATGTATTCACTATCTTAGTTTGACCATCACATTGAGGATGATAAGATGAGCTATGAGATAGTTGAGTACCCAAACAAGAAAATAATTCCATCCAAAAATTTCTTGTAAAAATGCAATCTCTGTCACTAACAATAATATTCGGGTTTCTATGTAGCTTTTGAATTGTTTCCATAAATGCAGTAGCAACTTTACTTGCTTTAAATGGATGAGATAATGAAAAAAAATATGCATACTTGGTAACTCTATCAACTACCACCTTGATGACACCCTTTCCTTCGGACTTAGATAAACTTGTGATAAAATCCATTGAACTCTCCTCCCAACGTTGACTTGGAATGGATAAAGGTTGTAGAAGACCCGAGGTCTTAATTGTCTCAACTTTATTTTGCTGGAAAACCAAACTTTCTGCCACAAAAGTTTGAATATCGGATTTAAGGCCATCCCCAAAAAGTTATTTCTTCACCCTGTGGTAAGTTTTTAAAAATCCCTAGTGTCCTCCTCAAGGAGAAGTGTGAAATTCCAAAAGAATATTTTGTTTTAGTTGGGAATTCTTGAAAATATATAAGCGATCTTTGTACCATAAGGAATCATTTTTCCAACTAAATGTATTAGATGTACTAGGATCTTGTTGCAACTTTTGAATGAGTGTCCACACTTCTTCGTCCTTCTTCCATTCATCCCTTGCTTCGGTTATCCAATCTGGTTTGATAATAGAAACGGCACAAAGCAATGCTTCCACCTCTTCATCCTTTCTTAAGAGTGCATTTGCAACAACATTTAGCTTCCCTTTTTTGTAGATTATTTCAAAGTCATAACCCAACATCTTTGTGACCCATTTTGGCTGCTCTTCTCAAGATAGTATTTGTTCCAAAAAAATTTTAAGACTATCATGATCAGTTTTTACCTTGAAGTGTCTTCCCATTAGGTAAGGCCTCCATTTCTTTAGTGCATGTAGTATTGCCAACATTTCCTTCTCATAAATATCGTTTTGTAAATACTTTCCTTTGATTGGATGAATTTCAAAAGCAATGGGTCTTCCTTCTTGCATTAAAACATCACCAATTCCATTTCTTGAGGCATCACATTCCACAATAAAGGTTTTTTTGAAGTCTGGCATAGCTAAGATTGGTGCTAGGCACATTGCCTCCTTAAGATGTTCAAAGGCCTTAGTTGCTTCAGGAGTCCATGAAAATGCATCTTTATTCAATAATGTTGTTAGAGGTGCTGCTATTCTCCCATAATTCTTAACAAACTTATGATAATACCTCGTTAACCCGAGAAATATGCACAACTGCTTTATGGTTGTGGGGACTTTCCATTCCTTAATGGCTTTAATTTTGTTAGGGTCTACCTTAACACCCTCGCGAGATACAATATGACCCAGATATTCCACCTCTTGTACTCCAAAGAAACATTTGGATGTTTTGCATATAATTGTTTCTCCTCCAATAGTTTGAGCACCCTGCTAACATGTTGAACATGATCCTTCCAAGACCTTTTGTAGATTAGTATATCATCAAAAAATACTAGCACAATTTTTCTAAGAAAGGGTTTGAAAATGGAATTCATCAACCCTTGAAATGTAGAAGGTGTATTGGTAAGGCCAAAAGACATGACCAAAAATTCATAATGACCCTCATGAGTTTGAAATGTTGTTTTCGGAATATCTTCAGTCTTCATTCTAATTTGATGATATCCTGAACAAAGATCCAACTTATTAAAATAAATTGCTCCATGTAATTCATCCAATAATTCATCAGTCACAGGAATGGGAAATTTATCTTTAATAGTGAGCTTATTGATATCCCTATAATCCAGACACATTCACCATGATCCATCCTTCTTCTGCATCAATACTACTGGAGTAGAGAAAGAACTTTGACTAGGTTGAATTATACTAGCTTCCAACATTTCTGCAATCATACGTTCAATTTCGCTCTTTTGGACATAAGGATATCTGTAAGGCCTGATGTTTGGAGGAACACTTCCTAGAATCAAATGAATAGCATGATCATGATCACGAATAGGTGGGATTCCTTTAGGAGTTTCAAACACCTTGGAATGATTTTCCAAGACTTTTTGGAGATCTGCAGAAATAGATGATTTTGATGTTGGAACTTCTAGTGAGCATAATTGTACAATTACGCCTCATTGTTCTTTCTTCAGAAGATTTGTAATGAAATTAGAGCTTATTATCTTTCCTGGCTTCCCTGCGATACCCCATAATTTGATTTTCTTTCCTTCAGAAAAAAATTTCAAGAAAAGTTCTTGAAAATTAAAAGCTACTATCCCCAAAGATTATAACCATTGTACTCCTAGTACAACATCATCACCTCCCATTTGGATGGAAAGTGTCAAACTATTCAATACATATTCCCCCATGGCTAGCTTGATATTATGGCATTTTCCAGAGAAATTTATATTTCCTCCATTTGCAACCATCACTTGACATTCTGGTGCTGGGTATAGGAAACAATTCAATTCCTTGTCTACCTTACAATGAATAAAATTATGGGTACTACCCGAACCAATCAACATTTTTACCTTTTTCTTCTTGATATGTCCTTCTATCTTTAGAGTTTGCAGAGTGGTAATTCCTGCCAATGCATTACATGATATGGTTGGACTCATTTATTCTTCTTCTAGGGTTGGTTCTTGGTGTATATCCTCTTCTTTTGAAGTTTCTTTTTCATTTTCTTCCTCCTCTCACAATGTATGTAAACTAATTTCTTCTCAACACACTTATGACCTTTAGTGTATTTTCTATCACAATTGTAGCAAAGCCCTTTTTCTATTTTTTCTTCCAGTTGTTGTGGTGTCAACCTTGTAGGTTGTGGAAGTATAGGAGTAGAAACACTTCCATATTTATATATGTGAGTGGTAGGCTTCCTTGTCGCCAGAATTTTACATTCAATTTTTCTTGCCAACCTGAATGCCTTCTCCAATGAATCAGGTTCCCAAACGTGAACTTCATGTTGGATTTTATCCTTTAAAGTACCTATGAAGACATCAATCTTGTGTTCCTATGGAATATCAGTTACCCTTATATTCAATTTGTGGAAGTCCTCAATGTGCTCCACCATTGAACCCTTTTGTTTGAGATTTATCAATTGTCTAAAGAAGGTGTTGCTCTTTGTATCCTCATAATGTTCTACCATTTCCTCCGTAAAAATTGACCAAGTGACAATTTTTTTATGGGAGCAAAGCCATCGATACCATACAAATGTATTTTATTCTAAATTCAAAGTTGCAATGTGTACCTTTTTTGTGTTTTTCACATTATTGAGATCAGAATATTGCTACATATGTAGTATCCATGTTACGGGATCCTTGCCATCAAACTTCCTCATATCCATCTTTGGAATATGGTGGTTCTTCAATCCAACATTAAATTTTATGAAATCACGATTAAAATTTATTTTGTTCTCATCATGAGTTTCCTCTACTATATTTTCGCCATTAGGTATCATTTCTTGTATTAACTTTGACAAACCTTCCTTCAAATATTCCATGTCTTCCTTCAAACCTTCCATTTTTTCTTCCATACCATCCTTCAAACCTTCCATTTTTTCTTCCATACCATTATTCAAACCATCCATCGTAGCATCCACACCTTTCTTCAAACCATCCATCTTAGCTTCCATGCTTTTCTTCAAACCATCAATTTCATTTTTTGTTTCTCTTTGTGAGAGCGAAATTTGATGCACTTGCTCTTGTAATTTCGATATGTCATGTTTCATTTCTTCATCTTCATGAGCCACAGTAGAGCCTTCTGAAGGTTTAATGAGTGTTGAATTCTTTTTAGGGGGCATTTTAGAACCCAATACTGATATCTATTTTACAATATTCCCTTGGAATCAATTCAAATTAATTCTTCAAACAAGACTTATGCAATTTGGAAAAAAAATACACACCTTTTTATTACTTTTGAGGAGCTCGATATTTAAATTGAATTATCTCTGTGATTTCGGATCTTCAATATCTGAAATTTCACCCTGTAGTAGCACTGTGAATCGTCTTTTGGATGCCATAGGTCTGACCTGATTTGGATTCTTCAAGGCAGAGTTATGCCAAATCTCCCACAATGACCTAATTATGGACTGGTTCAGTAGAGCGAACTTGTACGATGTGCCACATGTCATTGTTTCCTCCTTCGGTTCTAAAATTGATACACAATAAACTACAGTCGGTGTGCTTGCGGCCACTTCTTACATAATTCCAATCCGATGCTCAGAGAGAGAGTTATGATTATTTTCCCTCGGTCACCTCTTTGAGATGAAATTCGGGAGCCTGACAAAACCCTAAATTCCACAGATCATATATCCAAAAATATTACGAACCAAGATCTTAAATTTGTACAAGACATTCCACATGAGTTTAGCTTCACTCTGTAAAAATTTCAGCTTCTGAACCTTCGTAGAAACAAATTTATAGCGAAAAATCCACGATGACCAGTTTTAGTTGAAATTCAGGAGCCTAAAACAACCTTAACTTCCACAAATAATATCTCTCAAAATATTTCGAACCAAGATCTGAAATTTTTACACCACATTCCTCCATATTTCGGCTCCGCTCTGTACCAATTTCAGATTCTAAACCTTCGTATCAAAAAAATTATAGCAAAAATTCCACGATGACCTGTTTTGAGCAATGAAACCCTAGAATCTAAAGCTCTGATACCAAATGTTATGAAACCAGCTCCAAAAATAGAAGAAAAGAGAGATAAACGCCTTAGAAATAAGCCACTTCTAAGGGGAAACCTCCTTTACATTACACAAATGAAAAATTCTTGGATGATACAAATGACAGAACCTCCTTTATATATATAGGAGTCCATGGGGCCACAATGTAATCCTAGCTGACCTAACAATGAGAATGTAAGGGCACAATAATAACAATATGGGGGTTATAGGGGTACAACAATAAAAATAAGGGGGTTACACTAACAACAATAAGGGACTATACTAGTAATATAGGGACCTAAGAAATCAGATCTGATCCTTTTGTGTTTTCCCGGGGAATATTTGTCACTTCATTACCCACTATAGTCGCAAAGATATTATCACTCCACTGGATCTCCGAGACTAAGAAGAGACTAGAAAAGGTAACCAGAGACCAATATTTTTCCAAATAGCTAGCCCTACTAGGCAGGAGAGGGCTCTCTCTAATGGATCACAGCCAAGATGACTGGATAAAAAGGATTTTAGGCTAGGTATGGTAGCACTAGAGTTCGATTGATTTAATTTGAGATGCTGGATGGTGAATAGGTCAGAGGATAAACTAGGTCAAGGAAAACAAGGATCAAAATTGTAGGGATTTTATGGAGCAAGGTAGGTAAGCTCTTCAACACAAAAGGATATCTTGATGGAGTGGTCTAAAATGCTATGGTTTGAGAAAAGAGCATAAGAGATATGAATTCTTTTCTACTAGAAGAAGATGAAACCAACTGTAACTATTACTCCAAAATAGAGCATAAGCTTAATGAATTTTGTCTTTCTAACTTAGGAAAAAATTACATTCAGAAATGGAATGAATATGAAATCACAATACATTCACACATTTTCAAAACATAAGAAGAAACAATGTAAAATCACTTTACCAAAATAATTCCATCAAAATAGCTGCAACTTAGTCTGTTATTTCTTGCCAAAAGTCTAATTACAATAGTGTTCAATGATCAAATTATACAACATCCAACCATTGCAATGAGAAAGCTAATGAAAGATATAGACCAAAAACTACTTCTCCCACTCTCAAGGGTTGAATCCCTGACTTGTGGAGCTGATCCAAAAAGTTATCAACTGGAATCATAGTGATTAGGGAGGTTATCCAACTCATCCCTATCATTTACGAAACTGATTCACTTTGACCAAAATTACCTATTTACATGATGTATCTACCCCTAGTAACTATTCAGGACATAATTACATTTAAATTTCATCATTACTTCAGTAAAAATCCATTAAAATCATCCATCAACTGATCAAACTAGAAAAAATTGGAAAAATCAGTCAACTTCAAAAAGCACAACATGCTTCGAAAAAGTGCAATGTGCGTGGGAAAAAGTGCAGCGTGCCTAGGGAAAAAGCGCAGTGTGGATATTGCATACAACTATTATAGGCTTTCCCTAAATATAAATTCAGCTCATGATAGATTGTTGGAAATTTCTCTCTTTCGGATATACAATGGACCTATCAAGAATTCAAAATGATCAGTTATAGCCTCTCAAAAATCAATTCTCCCCAGACTGGTAAAAAATAGCAGCATGTCCCTAGGAAAAGCACAGCGTGAAGTTGCAGGTCACTTTTCAAGGCCTTATCGAAATCCAAATTGAGCTCATGATATCTCATTAAGAAAATATTTTTGTCTATCTATCATTGGATGCATCAAGCAAGTCATTTGGACACTCCATCAGGGGGGGAAATTAATTTTCCCCAGACTACTCCAAAAGTGCAGCAACTCTATTGTATCAATTGTATTTTTGAAATTTCTCCCAAAACATAACACCTGTGTAAAACCTGAAGGATTTTTTTTTCCTTGGTCTATTATTAACATAAACCTCTTTAATTTTTGTGAAATTCATCTCCATTTGGTGATAATCATACTTTGAAGCAAACTAGCCCTATGTGTGGTGAATGATTTTTCCGTTAGAATGAATTATTTAAAAATTATGGAGACATGATTTTTATGAGTTGAAATTACCTCATACATGCTTATATGACCTCCCTTATTCCTCCTCTACTTATATGTCTCTGATTCCATAGCAAAACCTAGCTCAATGGGAGAGAAAATTAGAGTTTTGTGTAGGCAAAACAGGGGATTTGGGAGATTTATAAGAATGAAGTGAAATAAAGGGGATATGGGGCTTCTAAATTCTCAAGAAAATTTTTGGAGGTAGGGAGGGATGTTAGGAAGTATTTGAAAGGGTAATTTCAAGGATTGAGTGAGGGGAAGGGGTTTAAAAGGGAAAAACACATGCCTAGTCTAGAAAAGTGTCAAATTGTAGGAATAGGATAGGGCTTGTGGAAAAATGATGATTTTGAGGGATAGGAGTTATGGGAAGTGTTTAGGAAGGTATATTAAGGATAGGGGAAGGTTTACGAGCATCAGGATACAAGTTTTTTTGATGATTTAACCATAGAAGGCATGGAACCAAGAAAAATGCCCTCAAAACCCTTGGAGATGGAAATGAGCTTTCCAAGCACAACTAAAAGACAAACATGGTAAACACAAAGCTACTTACTTGGAAATGATATTGTGGAACCTAAAATTTTTGAAGCAACCTTCTACCATGATGATTTGGGCACCCTTGGGAAAACAAAACTCCCTTTGGAAAAAGCACAACACAAGAGGAAAACTTGTCTTTTGATGGCAAGAAATGGCCTTTGTGAGAGTGGGAGTGAGTTTTTTGGTAGAGATATGTCTCTTGAATGTCGAATGAGCAAATGAACTTGAGTTTTATTTCTTTCTAGCTTTGAAAACCAATTTTCTCCTTTGCTGGTGTAGTGGACCCACCATGTACTTTTCACATTCTAATTTGAACTAGAGCCTTAGAACTAAGTTGCATATCTTACATCATAATTAAGATAAAATCATTCTTTTAAAACCATTGTTGAAAACTTTTGTTGAAAACCTTTGACTATTACTACTCCTTCAAAAGATGAATTTGATGGTGAAGGGACCAATTTTCATGATTTTGACCCTATGACCTAATGATGACACAACATGGAAGAATGAGCTGAATGATGACCATGATGACTATGGGACTCTTTCAACAATGAATGACCTGACCATGATAATTTCCATTGACCATGGAGGTGAAAGGAGTAGTAATGACCTAAATACCCTAATCAGTGACCAAATTTTTATCTTGAAGACCTAATGAAATGACAAAAATTGAACTCAAGACCCCTAACAAAACCTTGTAAGAGCACATTTGATCACTCGAGGAATACTGCAAAGAATTACACTAACATTGGCTCCAACTGGGGATGACAACTCCTTGGAGGTGTCAATAACATTGTAGACCAAGTAGCCTACCCATTGGGTAAGGTGTCAAAGCTTAAAGCCAAACTAAATGCTGAAAATTCGATATAATAAACTGACTGACTCGGAAATAAAGTTGATAACCTAAAATATAGACTAGCTACAAACTTTAATGGAAGATACTATTGAAAAAGATGCTCAGAATTGAGCTTATTCAACACACATACTCTAACTGATCCATTCATCACCTGATCAAGTGAAATGGAATAGCCAATGCAACCATGTAAGCATTCTGGCTGCTAGTTGAATTCTCTGCAAGTGCTTACTCATGAGAAAAAAGGGAAAACTACTGAAAGGAAACTCCCATGAAAACTTGTCAACAGACTGAATCTTTATGAAATTTCAAAGTATGAACCCACCAGCTGACCTCAAGAATGTTGCAAAAGGATATTCATAGGAATACATGTTAATTTCCAGCCCCATCTAATACATTACTTCTCTGTTCTAGGTAGTCTTCGTACCTTGATTTTAAAATTTTCCCAACATCTGTGCTTTCCTCCCTCGATCATTGCAGCAAGTTGAAAAAAATATCCCGAAACTCGTGAATGACTAATTTTTTCCTGATGACCAACGAAAAAGAAAGAATCTCTTCATTACTCTCCTGATATGACTGCAAATATTTGTATGAGCTTTGTAAGGAGACTCCTTCTGAACAAGACAATGAAGTTGGATGAGGGATAGAAGTTTTATCATCTCTGCTTTGAAGCTCATAACAAATTAATGGATAAGGACTTTGACTGCAGATATCATCCAACACATCGGCTATTGGGTCATGAAAAACTTGAAAAGACTATTGCAACCTATTTTCTATTGGTTCCAATGAGACTACATGACTTTCTACAGTCTTCTCATCCTTTTCTTTAGAGACATTACAAACATTTCCTTCAAAAATTGAAATGCTTCAAAACATAATGGTACAAAATCATCGTGCATCATTTGATCATATGTTTCAGCTTCCAAGCATTCATCTGCAATATGAAATTCAATGGAACTCGGTGGCTGCAAATCTAGAGCTAAGGAGGCTTCTATGTCGCAAACGATTTCCTCAACCATTTCAGGAGAAGGTATCTCATTAACAACTTGCTCAAGAATTTCATTATCTTCCTCAACCTCAACATCAAAAATGAAAGGTTGTTGATTTCTAGTATTGGAAGATTTTTCTCTCAAAAATTGAAATGAAGCAAAAAATAAAGGCAAAGATATTTCACATACTTTGAAAGTATGTGGATCATCTTCATTTTTGTCATAACTAATATGCATAGGTTGATTGTTTTGTTTTAATTGAACTTCCTCCTCCCACAAACCAATTGTTGATTACTTTGCAAATTTAGCTTCAATTTGGAGAACATAATCATCGTCATACTGATCAAACTTTGGAAAATCATCAAAATAAGGAATTCCATCAAGCATAAACATTCGATCAGAAGATTTCTCCTCCATGGATTTATCTACAAATCCATTTTCATGATTGTTCATAAATTAATACAAACAACAATCATTTTCTGATCTATGGTAGATGGGATTAGCAGGAAAGTGTTTAGGGCCAAAAAATTCTTCTTCTTCTGTAGTAAATGGGACATGGTGATATTGAACATTAAATTCATCTCTCATGGTGATATTTTGCATCATTTCCTCTATTTTACTTACCAAAATGTCGAGCATCGCTTCTAAAGATGGCAAGTATTCCTGCTCTATGTTTTCTCTTTCTTCTGCTTTCAATTTTAACATTTTGACCAGAAAAATAGCTTCCAGTGCTATGCATTGTCATGCATTTCTTTGAGTGTTGTAATGTCCCTTTCCCTCAATCAAAATTCCATTTCCGGATCAAAGGCATATGGGTAGTGTAAGAGGGTTGAACCAAGAGGCGGTTTTATATCAGCAGGGATTGAATGGTATACTTAATTGAAATTAGCTAAAAAGTGTTGCAGTGTTTCTCTTGGTTTCCTTTTCAAATGATTATATTCTTCTAAAATCATAAAAGGATTCCTCTTAATCACCCATTTATCAAGGAATAATTTCAAAAACTGATGGAAATCAACAATTCTTGCAATTGGCAAGTTTTTGAACTGATCCTTAGCTTTACCTTGCAAAGGTAGAACAAAGATCCCGATACTAGCATCATCTTCATCAACCTCAAAAATGTCGAGAAATTTTTCAAAACTCTAAATGTGTTTCTCAGCAGTGATTTTACCATTTTCTCCATCAAACCTGGGAGGATATTTGTAATAATATTTAGAGAAATCATGGAGTATAGGAGGTAAGATGAGTGGTTTGTATCTATCTGGAATTTTACAAGGTGTAGGAGTGTGTACAAAATCTGTAGGATTAGTCTTGATCTCTTGAGGTTCATAAAGTTGAATATGTTCATCATAAGATTCGAAAAAAGGGTCTAGACCAAGATCAAAGGCGTACGGGGAGATTGAATATACAACCTTCAAAGGAAAGGAATCCAATGGAGGTTCGTGATCTTTTCTCAAAGATAATATACTTTGGAAAAATTACTAGACATTATCAGGAAAAGAAAATAAATATTTCATGATAAAGAACATGATGTCTTGAATGAAAGTGAAAGTTGAATACTTGATCTTCCCATGTTGTCCTTTCATATTTATTTTCAAGTTTCATCCTCTAGTGGATTCTTTGGATTTAATTTCAAAACTGATTTGGAGTCACCAGGTGGATGGTTTCACCCTTAGTGTGTCTGAAAACTGTCCACCATCAGCAATAAAATATGATCCTTTTGTGCTTTACGGGGGAAGATCAGTCACTTCATTCCCCAGTATGGTCGCCAAAATTTTATCACTCCACCGGATCTCCGAGGTTGAGAAGAAACCAGCAAAGGTAGCCACATACCAATATTTTTCCAAGTAGATATCCCTACTAGGAAAGAGAGGGCTCTCTCATATGGATCACAACCAATATGACTGGATAAAACAGATTTTAGGCGAGTTATAGTAGCTCTAGGGTTTGATTGATTGAATTTGAGGTGTTGGATGGTGAATAGGTCAGAGAAGAAACTAGGCCAGGGAAAACAAGGATCATAATTGTAGGGATCTGATGGAGCAAGCTAGGTAATATCTTCAACACAAAAGGATATATTCATGGAGTGGTCTAGACTACTAGGGTTTGAGAAAAGATAATAAGAGATATGAATTATTTTCTACTAGAAGAAGATGAAACAAATTGCAACTATTCCTCCAAAACAGAGCATAAGCTTAATGAATTATGTCTTTCTGAATTAGGAAACAATTACATTTAGAAATGGAATGAATATGAAATCACAATACATTAACATAGTTGCAAAACATAAGAAGAAAAAATGTCAAATCACTTTACCACAAGAATTCCATCAAAATAGTTGCAAATCATTTTGTTATTTCTTTCCAAAATTCTGATTACAGTAGTGTTCAATGATCAAATTCTACAGCATCCAACCATTTCAATGAGAAATATAATGAAATATATATACCAAAAACTACTTCTCCAACTATCAAGGGTTGAATCCCTAACTTGTGGAGCTGATCCACAAAGTGCTTAACTAGAATCCTAGTGATTAGGGAGGTTAGCCAACTGATCCCTATCATTCATGAAACTGATTCTCTTTGACCAAAATTACCTATTTACATGATGTATCTACCCCTAATAACTATTTAGGACATAATTTAATTTACATTTCATCATTACATCAGTAAAAATCCACTCAATTCATCTATCAACTGATCAAACTGGAAAAATTTGGAAAAATCAGTCAACTGCAAAAAGTGCAACATGCTTGGAAAAAGCGCAGCATGCCTGGGAAAAAGTGTAACGTGCCTAGGGAAAAAGCGCAACGTGGAGCTTGCAAGAAAATTTTTGATGCCTTCTGTTACACAGTAATTTGTCACTGTCCCTACCATTCCCCGTCCCGCACATTGGAGGGCCCATTATGTGACCTGTGAGCAATGTTATGCCTTGAAACCATTATCATTGCATTCCTCTAAACATGAGCTTCAATTGCCCTAAAGACATCTCCTTGCAAAAAATCATAAAAGCATCCCTTTTTGCATTGGCGCGGGTAGCCAGTTCATCGCTCTCGCCAATGAGGAAAATACTACAAAGAGACCGCCAGCTGAGCGCTCGGAGTCTAGTCGCCGATTGCATGACCAATTTAAGTGTTTTTAAATAAAATGAGCGGAAGTTTCGTTTGCGAGACTCGAGAAGCGCTATCTATCTTGAGTTGGGAGGTTTGGCTGCGGGAGTTCCATGGAAGGGAAGTGGTTTTCCACCTCTCATGGAACCTTCCTTGATGATAGGGCCAATCCCACAATAATAGGGATCCCAACTCCCTCCTTCCCCATCTATAAAAGCTTGCCTATTGCCATTGCAAGCTGGTCTTGAAGTGCCTAAGCTTTGAATCTCCAAATTCCCAAGAGCCTTTGTGCTGTAAGAGCCCTCTTTCCTCCCTTCAGGCCGACTCAACTAAGGAGACTATCTTCGAGAGACTCTACAGAGGCTTGCCCTTTCCCTGGCGAGCTTTGCGAGATGTGAACCACTGGGGACCCTTTCGAAGGAGACCGCGGCGTCAGAACATTGGTTATACTCTCATTCGATTGTTTATTAATGAATGACTACCGGTTATGGTTCCACTCTGTTTTTCACTTATGTTAATAATGAGTTATATCCTTTCTGACTGATATATAGTTGCGTATTCTGGATTTTATGCTTGTATTCGTGTTGTTTCTTGCATGTGCAGGTGTCCATTCACGGAGATCATGGGGATCGTGATCTGCCGAAGCTGAGGAACGGGAACGCTGTCTCTTCTACGGATCATAGCATTGGACTCCAGGTAGGCCTCCATCATTGGCTTATTTATTCACAATTAGGAACTTGCGCTGTAGCATTTGATGATTGTTGCTAGACCCCTGCTGGGCTAGTAGGGATCGCCTCTGTCCGCAGAGGGGATTTACCTCCTCAACAATTTGGCGACTCCACTGGGGATCGTCTAGTTTTAATTGTCTCGTTTTGATTGTTTCGTGGTTTTCCTTGCTTGGTTGGCCTTCCGGGCTGGGTTCTTTTGTGTTTTGGCTTTTGGTTCAGCCCCAGAGGATCAAATCTGACCTCTGCTTTTCCGAATTTTCACCTTTTCATAGTTGGCTTGATTGGCGCGAGTTTAGCCCTGACAGTCGCGCCAGTTGGCGCAGTTTGTCAGTTCATCACTCGCGCCATCCCCTGTCTGGCGCGGATTACAGCCAGACAGTCGCGCCATTTCCTGTAGGTGGTAGGGTTACCCTTGTTCGGAAGCTTCTTTTGGTCAGTACTTTGCTTCTGGGTTTGTTTTGGATTCTGCTTGAAGTGGTGAGTCTGGTCTTGGTTGGGAGAAATTCTTTGTTTTTTCATTTTCAGGCGTTGGCGCTTGTTGTCAATGTGCAAGTCGCGCCAATTGTTGCCAATTGGCGCTAGTTGTCAATGGACAAGTCGTGCCAATTTTAGGGTGTATGAAAATTGAGATTTTTTCCCTAAATCCTTCACCAGTGTGTCTTTCCCTTCCGGTCTTTTCCTTGTATGAGCATAGATTACATTGCTCATTGTTTGGGATGTCTTCTTTCCATGATTGCTTGATGTAAAAGGGAATGAATGCCTTGTTTTGATCTCATTCTTTGGAAGTCCTCTTTGTGTTTTGTCAACTTTTGAGGAATTTTGTTACAAAGTGTTTTGAAACAACGATTGCATTCTTAGTGTTTATTTACATCTCTTTTGCATTCATCCTTCATTAAGAAGCTTTGTGTTTATTTAGTTTTCATCTCAAAGTGTCCTTTTTGTTAAAATGCATTAGATCACATCGCATTGAAAAGTATTTTGAGATTTATCATTGAACTTAGATCACATTGTTTAATGATTGAGAGCTAAAAATCGCTTTGTGTGCATTCTCTTTCATTGAAAGCATGCATTAAGTAGATTCTCGTTTCATCGAAAAATGCATTGAGTGCATTCTTATTATTTGAAAAGAAAAAGGAAATTGTGCATAGATTACAATTGCATAGTTTTCGGAAAAAGAATTTTGCATAGATTACATTGCATTATTCGCATCGTTGAATGTTTGAAATTACTTTTGGATAGTGAAAGTCATCTAGTTTGGAAAAATTTCATTTACAGTGTTGTTGTTTGTTGCATCATTGTTTGAAGCTCTTCCCTTAACTAGATAGCATTCATCGAATTGAAAAGTTTTCTTTTCTCATATAGCTGCATATAGGAGATTGTCATATGACATACGGTAGGGCCTTGAAACCGAAACATAATTGAAGATCAACATTAAAATTTACTCAATTTACCTAAGGAAGCATTGAAACATTAACGAAATATTTAGAGGTCTAGGCTAGAGACGTGTTCCGGCGTCGTTAAACCTAGTAGCTGTCATTCGCCTCTTGGCTTTAGACAGCACTAGTACGGACTTTTGCTCCCCGTACCATTGCGTATATAAAGGGAGACCCCACTAGGTTTCTATCCTTTATCCGTAGGAAGCCGAGTCTGCTGCTTTATACCCGTGATACACCGGACACAGCATTCGGGGAGATTGCCTGCACGTACGTTAAGTCCTTGGTTGATTTCTCTTTCATTTTTGAAACCAAGGTGTATATTGCAGTTCACGGTTATTTGGTACACCCTTTTCCTAGCATTCCTGAGTAGTCAGTTCGATCTTTTCTGACTCTTTAAATTTGAAAAGGTCATCAAGCGCTTGTCCTTTCACGCTTGTTTCCAATCTGAAAGTGATAGAGTCACCTTTTTCCTGTTTCTTGACTCTTAAAATATGAAATGGTAGAGTTTTGTTTCAATTTTTTAAAAATTAACTGCCCACGAAATATTCCTGGTTAAGGTTAGTTTCCTTAGGGTGTTGTTCTGAAGATCGTTTCTTATGGCAACTTTTCCGGAGTTCACCAACCAAGGAATCCCTCCCGATGGGAATCCTGGTCCTTTTCCTCCTTTTGGAAATGTTGGTGCTCCCTACATGGCAACATTGTCCCTCCCTGGGTTAACTGTTGGGTTGCCTGTTTGGTTGTTTTCAACCTCTGTGGTCTCGAATGTCTCAGCTACTGTTCAATCAGTTTCTCCGCCTGAACAACGTCATGTTGATTCTAAGGTGGACCTCTCCCCTTCTTCGCCTGTTTTTGCGTCCTCCTCTTCTTCTTCGCCTGGTGAAAGTCTGGATTCTAGTAACCAGGTGGCTAGGAAGAAGAAGAAGAAGACAAAGAAGAAGAAGTCTGATAAGCGAGAGGATAAAGTTACAGCTACTGTTCTTATTGATAAAACTTCCAACCCTCCGCGGAAAGTCAAGTTCCCTTGCATGTTGTGCACGGGAGACCATCTTCTTCGAGATTGCCCTAGCATTCCCAAGGTGCTCGAAGTATGGTCCAACGGTCTTCCACCGTTGCCTTTGGCTTCCGGGAGTCAGGTTGGGGGAAAATCTTCAACTAGTGCTGGTAAGGCTCCTAAGAAGCATTGTAAGATCACCAGTCCCTGTAAGTTGTGTGAAGGGCACCATGCCATCCACCTTTTTCCGTATATGGATGAAGCCAAAAGAGTCTTGGACAACGCAGCTATTTCTCCGCCGTGCCTTCCGGCTGGTTACAAACAGCTTTCTTTGAATCCTCCACTAGCTGATCCTACAATTGGTCAAGAGTCATCCTTGGTCAATCCCGCTCCTCCGGAAATTTAGATTCAGGAATCCATTCTTGACCAACCATTGGTCGTGGGATCGGTTGAACTGGCCCCGTCTGCGGTGCACCAGGTCTTTTCCGTTGAGAGTGGACCTCGCATCCCTCATGTCCTTCTAGTTTCTTCAGATTCCTCGGACTTGGAGAAAGATTCTCCTGTCCCTATACCTCAAGAAGCTACTCCTCCCACCTTCGAGATGGAGGTTGTGGAGGATGCTCCTTCTTCTTCCGTAACACCAGGGGAAGACCTTCTTGGTTCGATGGTAGCCCCTCCGAGCAGTCTGGTCGCTTCCTTTGATTGGAGTCGATTTGCAGGATACCGCCTTCCGTCTTATGTGCCTTTCGAGATCACAGTACAGGCTTTTGGGTCTGGTCGTACCCAACACCATTATAGATGAAGGTGCGTCTATTAGTATTTTATCCTCAACTACTTGGCACACTTTCGGTTCACCGCCGCTTGCGCCTGTTACACAGAATCTGTTGGCATTTAACAGGAGAACGAGTCAACCATTAGGGATCCTCCCAAGGTTACCTGTTACTTTGGGAGGTAAAACCGTCCATATGGACGTGATGGTTGTTCCAGGCCCCTTGGATTTCAATCTGCTTTTGGGGCACGATTACACCTATGCCATGGGAGTGCTTGTCTCCTCCCTTTTTCGTGTGGTTTGTTTTCCGCATGAAGGACGGATCGTGACCATTGATCAACTTTCATTCTTTGGTCCTGATGTGGAAACTGGCCCGCCATCATCCCTTCCTAGTTTTTATCCACCCGTTGTATCTGCCCCACCGCAGGTCAACTATGTGGCTACCTACCCCGTGCCTATACTCAGTGATAGTGCCGTTGTGCATCAGGTGCTGGGGGCATTGGGTCCTGACTCGGGACAAGCTCTTCCATTGGAAGTGGAACTCTTGGAAGCGATGACTTCTTGTTCATTATGACAAGTCAAGTTCTGAGCATAGTTCGTTTCCCCTCGTGTCAAGCTCCTTAAAAAATGAAACAAGGTCTTCGAAGCAGAGTTCCTTGTCTTGTGTCAAGCTCCTTAAAAAATGAAACAAGGTTGTCGGAGCAGAGTTCCTTGTCTTGTGCCAAGCTCCTTAAACCATGAAACAAGGTGTCCTGAGGATAGTTCTTTTAATGTGTCAACCTCGTTAAAATAATGAAACACGTTCTTGTTCAATTCGAGTCTTTGATCAGATCTTGTAAAATCTCAGTCAAGTCTTTCTTAGATCTCGTAATTTGAACCTTCACTCCATCTGTCGTTCATATGGATCGAAGCTTGGGGGGCATGTACCTTGAATTGAGTCACCATGCTGGGGGCATGCTTAATTTTTCAAGCATAGTTTGTTTCTGTTTCAATCTTGTGTAAAAATGAAACTGGTTTCAAGCATAGTTTATCTTTGTTTCAAGCTTGTGTAAAAATGAAACCAACTTCAAGCAGAGTTTTCTGATTTCAAGCTTGTGTAAAAATGAAACCTTTCCCATTTTACCTCTTGTGATTGTCATTTTATCAGCCTGTTTTTTCCAGATGAGCCTTGGTTTTCTCATTCTATCGTCATTATCTTCTTGGCCGATCATATGCCTTCACTTGATTGTTTTACCCATTCCTGAGGAACCGCTGTGATGGGTGGTCTTGTTAGCCAGCCTCTCGACCTTTATTTTTTCTGAGCAGTTCCATCATTACTGGGACCAGTTGCTACCTTTTATACCACTCGTTCCTCCAGGTGGAGTCATCTTTCAGCTCTTTTCTGACTCTCTAAACATGAAAAGATTGCCGAGGCCCTTGTCGTTTCGATCTCGTTAAAATGGACACGAATCGACATCTACCCAATATACGTTTACCCCTTTTTCGGGCTGGGATGGATTGATTACGAAAAAGGAATACCCTAGCCTATCGCGACTAGGAGGTTTTCTCGGATATTATTTTCTACCTTTTCGGATCTGAGGAACTATTTACGAAAAGGGACCTGTGGAGTTTACTTTTCTGCTGTCTTTTCAAACTCTCTAAACATGAAAAGACGCCGAGTTCTCCCTTTGTCAGACTCGTTAAACCCTGATGACATCGGATCCAGTCAAAATGACGTTCTCCGAGTTTCTCCTTCCTAGGACTCGTTAAATGCACTAGGATGGATTCGCCCGAAGGGCGGACTTATATTACAAGCATATGCTATCCCCTTCAAGCTTGTTATCAAAAATAATTGGGGTACTCGCCAGAAATGGTGGGGGAAAAATGGAACCGTAATCATTGTCGTGTCGGCAGTATGTCGCTCTTGAACATGGCACTTGTCTGCATTCGTGTCGGGTTGGGGACATCTCATCTCATTTTTTCACTTGCTTCCGTGGGTTTGGGTAATCCTTTTTGACCTCTCCTCTGCTCATTGCCTTGTCACCATGACCTCTGATCCGTTGATGTCAAATATGCTGCCAAAACCACTATTTGTGCCGTTATGTGTTCAAGAGAAGTTGGCCTCTGCAAATATCAACCTTCCTCTGATTCTCATACGATCCCGATTCACAACAAAAACATCATGTTCCTCTGTCTCGTGTCGATGATGTGGGAAACATTATGGCCCACCTTCGATCAAGGTCACTTCCTGTCGACTTCAGCTCATTATCCAGGAAGTTGATCTAGAGACTCCTTTATGGTACCTTGGAGCCTGCATGCCTTAATGGCAGGTTCGTCGCATTCGACGTGGGGTTTTCATCATTGGCCTCCGATCGAGTGATTCTGCGGGTGTTCGACGCCAACCCATTGATTCACACGCCGTAGATTGTACCTGTAGTACCTTGAGGGCCATTGTCATCATTGGTGGTTCCTCTCGCGTCTGTTAACAGCTTTCATCATTGGCTGGTAATCAGACGATGTTCCTGCATGTTCGACTTCAGCTCACATATTCACATGCTCGAACTTGTACTTTATTTGGGTCGAGATGGAGCGCAAGACCCTGGATTGTGTCTGTTGTAATCCAGGCTGCGATTGTGGATTATTATCATTTTGTACATGACTCACTGATTGGATGGCTGCGACCATACCTGAGTCTATTTATTTGATCCTCGCTGGATGGCTGCGCCCATACCCTGGATCCGGATTATAGTGTACTCTGTTTCGGATGGCTGCACCCATACCACATATACATCATGTACTTGAGATATCAGTTGTATTTTTCTGCGCAGGTTTTCCGACGGCGGGCCTTCAGTTGAACATGTTCTCGTAAAGCATTTCACCCCTCTCTCTCTCTCGAGCCTCATGCTTTAGGGGGCATCTGTTACACAGTAATTTGTCACCGTCCCTACCATTCCCCGTCCCGCACATTGGAGGGCCCATTATGTGACCTGTGAGCAATGTCATGCCTTGAAACCATTATCATTGCATTCCTCTAAACATGAGCTTCAATTGCCCTAAAGACATCTCCTTGCAGAAAACCATAAAAACATCCCTTTTTGCACTGGCGCGGGTATCCAGTTCAGAACTCGCGCCAATGAGGAAAATACTACAAAGAGGCCGCGCCAACTGGCGCTCTGTCCCAGAGTCGCAGTCGCGCCAACCAATTTAAGGAGTGTTTTTTAAATAAGAATGGCGAAAGTTTCGTTTCAATAGACTCAGAAACTGTTATCTATCTTGAGTTGGGAGGTTTGGCTCCGGGAGTTCCATGAAAGGGAAGTGGTTTTCCACCTCTCATGGAAGCTTCCTTGAAGATAGGGCCAATCCCACAATTATAGGGATCCCAACTCCCCTTCCTCCATCTATAAAAGCTAGCTCATTGCCATTGCAAGCTAGTCTTGAAGGGCCTAAGCCTTGAATCTCCAAGTTCTCAAATTCCCAAGAGCCTTCATGCTGCAAGAGCCCTCATTTTTCCCTTAAGGCCAAATTCGAGCAAGGAGACTATCGTCGAGAGACTCTAAGAGAGGTTTGTCCCATCCCTGGCAGGCTTTGCGAGACGTGTACGACTGGAGACCCCTCCGAAGGAGACCTCAGCGTCAGAACATTGGTTGTACTCTCTTTCGATTGCTTATTAATGAATGACTACTGGTTATGGTTCCACTCTGTTTTTCACTTATGATAATAATGAGTTATATCCTTTCTGACTGATATATAGTTGCGTATTCTGGATTTTATGCTTGTATTCGTGTTGTTTCTTGCATGTGCAGGTGTCCATTCACGGAGATCGTGGGGATCGTGATCTGCCGAGGCTGAGGAACGGGAACGCTGTCTCTTCTACGAATCATAGCACTTGACTCCAGGTAGGCCTCCATCATTGGCTTATTTATTCGCAATTAGGAACTTGCGCTATAGCATTTGATGATTGTTGCTAGACCCCTGCTGGGCTAGTAGGGATCGCCTCTGTCCGTAGAGGGGATTTACCTCCTCAACACTTCCTAAACTCCAAATTGAGCTCATATTAGCTCTTTGGAAATTTCTCTCTGTCTGCTACACAACGAACCTATCAAGTACTGAAAATGATCAAGCATATCCCCTCAAAAATCAATTCTCCCAAGACTAGTAAAAAAGAGTAGCATGTCATTAGGAAAAGTGCAGAGTGAAGTGGCAAGTCAATTTTGGAGGCCTTCCTGAACTCCAATTGAGCTCATGATAGCTCATTAGAAATATATTTATGTCTAGCTAGCATTGGACTCATCGAGAAAGTCATTTGGACACTCCATTAGGGAGAAAAATGATTTCCCCAAGACTACCCGAGAAGTGTAGCAAATCTCTTCTAGAAATTTTATTTTTGAAATTTCTCCCATTCCATAACACATGTGTAGAAACTGAAGGAGTGTCTTTCTTCCTTATTCTATTATTAACAAAAACTTTCATTTTTGTGAAATTCATCTCCATTTTGTCAGAATCATACTTTGAAGAAAAAATTTGGAGACATAATGTTTATGAGCTGAAATTACCTCATATTGGCTGATATGACCTCCCTTATGCCTCCTCTGCTCAGATGTCTCTGATTCCATAGAAAACCCTAGCTCAATGGGAGAGGAAATTAGGGTTTAGTGTAGGCAAAACAGGGGATTTGGGCAATTTATAAGAATGAAGAGAAATAAAGGGGATAGGGGGCTTCTAAATTATTAGGAAAATTTTTGAAGGTAGGGAGGGATGTTAGGATGTAGGTGAAAGTGGAACTTCAAGGATTGAGTGAGGGAAAGGGGTCCAGAAGGGAAAAACACAGGCCTAATCTAGAAAAGTGTCAAATTGTAGCAACATGCTAGGGCTTGTGGAAAAATGATAATTTTTAGGGGTATGAGTGATGGGCAGTGTTTAGGAAGGTATATTAAGGATAGGTGAAGGTGTAAGAGCATCAAGATACAATTTTTGTTGATGATTTAACCAAGAAGGCATGGAACCAAGGAAAATTCCCTCGAAACCCTAGGAGAGGGACATGAGCTTTCCAAGCACAACTAAAAGAAAAATATGGTAAACACAAAGCTACTTACTTGGAAATGATAGTTTGGAACCTAAAATTTTTGAAGCAACCTTCTGCCATGATTATTTTCACACCCTTGGAAAAACACAACTCCCTTTTGGCAAAAGCACAACACAAGAGGAAAACTTGTCTTTTGATGGCATGAAATGTCCTTTGTAAGAGTGGGAGTGATTTTTTTGGTAGACAGACTGTCTCTTGAATTTGGAATGAGAAAGTGAAATTGAGTTTTAGTTCTTTGTAGCTTTGAAAATCAATTTTCTCCTTTGGTGGTGTAGTGGACCTACCATGTACTTTTCACATTCTGATTTGAACTACAACTTCAATTCCACTATCTCTAGAGTGCTCATCATGTAAGGTGCCTTTGATGCTGGTGCTGCCCTTGGTACCAACTCAATGAAAATTCCATGATCCAAGTGGATATTGATGGCCACCCACATATTCCTTAATTTTAGTACAATTTACTATTTTTGGCAGTTTTTCGGGTCCTGAACTTTCGGGGCCGTTTTGAGGCCCTAAATGATGTTTTTTGGGAAAATAACCTCTAATATGATATGAGTCTTTGACTTGATATTAATTTTCATCAGTTTTATTCCTCGCATAGATATTTCTAATGAGGTATCATGTGCATGAAACAGAGATCGTATGCCAAAGTTACAACCTCGGGAAATTGATGTACTAATTTACCCCAATGTGGCCCATAGTTTTGCATTTCGTCTCCTAGTGTTAGGTTTTTGGATGTTTATGATTTTCCACTATTTCTCAATAATAAATAGGCCTTCGAGCCTAATTGTAACATAGTTTAGAGGCATGTAGCTGCCACATCTCTTCTCAGAGATAAGCTACCAGCACCCTAGCTAGTTTATTTCCATTCTGTCTATAAGCATATTTCAGTTACATGATATTAATGAAATGAAGTCTTATTTTTGTTGCATCTCTGAATTTATGTGTATTTTTGTATTTTATTTGTTGGGTTTTGTGCATGGGTTTGCACATGGTTTTGGGGCTTGATGGTTTTCGGCCCCTGGTATTTTGTAGATCCGGTCAAGGGAACTAAGGTTATGTTCTAATCCAAGGTTAATGGATTGGGGTTTATGTATGCTTCAGCATGTATATATATGTGTTGTAACACTAAATGGAATATAATGAAAAATCAAGCTGGTCATCCCGATTTGGGATTGAGGGTAAAATCTCTGTGTATATATGTTTTATGTTTTATGCTCTCGCTATTGTTTATTTTTTGTTTTTAAGATTTGTTTGCAAACAATTTATGTTCAAGGTTAAAACCTACATTTGGTATCAGATTTGTTTTAGCTTCAAGGGGATGCCTTTGTTGCTGAGGGGTTTTTGCTCGGGCCTGAGGTAGACCCTATTTAGTCGGAGATCTGTGGGATCGATTCTTGCGGTGAAAGAAGATGGCGAGCGGCGGGAAGATAGAGATCAAGAAATTTAATGGTCATAGTTTTGAGTTGTGGAATCTCAAGATGGAGGATCTGCTGGTGGATAAGGATCAATGGATCATAGTAGATCCGGGTACTAAACCAACGACAATGTCAGATGAAGACTGGAAGAAGCTAGATCGAAGGCAAAGAGCACAATACAATTGTGTGTCTTAGATTCAATATTATTGAATGTATCTGGGGAAGCTACGGTGAAGACCTTGTGGGACAAGCTAGGGACTTTGTACCAATCTAAGTCTCTAGTGAATAAATTTTTCCTACGGAAAAAGCTGTATAACCTGAGGATGAAGGATGGAGACTCGGTAACAGAGCATCTGAATGCCTTCAATATTGTGGTAGGTTAGCTGTCATTTGTTGATTTTAAAATCTTAGATGAAGATAAGTGCATCAGTTTGTTGTGTTCTCTACCAGATTCGTGAGAAATTCTGGCTATTACAATAGGTAGCAATACAACTACCTAATGGCAGAAGTGTCCTCAGACACGTAATTTTATTGATATTGGAAAATAAATTACATAAAAAGTTGCAGGAGTTTACAAGCGTAAACTTCCACTAAATTTTCAATTAGGAGACTAACCTATTTATAAGCTATATGTCCTAACTTAATTTAGTTATGGATCACTTGAAAAAACAACAAGTGTCCATTTACAATAAATGATCTTCTATCCAATCTACTAACTTTATTCCTATTTTAGAGCCTAAGATCGATTCTATTCTAGAGTCCTATCTTTGCTAACAATATTCTATTTCTAATTGTCTATAATATTTATTAAATATTCTAATTTAATAAATATTTTTATCCTAACTTTACATTAATATATTTGGATCATATAACATTCCCCTCTATAATCCAAAGATACATTACCACATATACCAAGTTCATCCCTGAACCTAGTAAATTTTATTCTGCCAAGAGGTTTGGTGAAGATATCAGAGGTCTGATCTTTTGAAGGACAATAAATTGGCTTGATGACATCCTTTGCAATGAGTGATCTGATATGATGATACTTGGTGTCCACATGCTTTGTCTTTGAATGAAAAATTGGATCCTTGGCAAACTTTATTGCTGACTGATTGTTGATGAATAACGAAGTAGCTTCTGTTGGCGGAATACCCAAGTCCTGTAAAACTCTACGCAACTAAAAAATATCACATGCTGCTTCCCATGTTGAAATGTACTCTTCTTTTTTTGAACAAGTGGCCACTGTAGCTTGCTTCTTTCAAATCCAGGAAACTACAGCTGACCCCATGTTCATTAAATAACCTGAGGTTGATACCCTATCATCAATACTGTCAACAAATTCGGCATCTGAAAATCCACCAAGTACAAAAATTTTAGTCTTTTTGTAAAGAAGACCAAAATCTTTTGTTCCTTGGATATAACGAAGAACTCTTTTAGCTACATTCCAGTGGCTGTCTCGTGGTTCCTTCATAAAGCAGGAAATAATACTGACAGCATAAGAAAGATCTGGTCAAGTAGTTGTCAGATAAATTAGGCTACCAATCAATTGTCGATAAGTAGTGCTATCCACCATTTCCCCCCCTTCAAATTTTGAAAGTTTCAAGTTTTGTTCCATAGGGGTAAGAACAGGCTTGCAATCCTGCATTCCAAATCGTTGAAGAATTTATTCCACATACTTACTCTGAGAAATGAAGATATGATGTGGACGTTGGAATACTTCAACTCCAATATAGTAGTGAAGTAGTCCCAAATCTGTCATCTTAAAACCTGCATGTAACTCCTTTTTCACCTGTGCAATGTGATCATCATTGTTGCCAGTGATAATCAAATCATCTAAATACATAACCAAAATCACCAGATTTTTACCTTATTGACGTACATACAAGGTATCATCAGATTCACGTTGTTGAATACCAAATTTCCAAAAGTATGCATCCATTTTGGCATACCAAGCTCGGGGAGCTTGTTTTAACCCATATAAAGCCTTTATCAGTTTGCATAATTTATGTTCCTGTCCTTCAATTTCAAAACCTGGTGGTTGTGTCATGTACAATTCTTCCTGTAAACCTCCGTTGAGGAAAGCACTTTTTACATCCATCTGATGAACTTTCCATCCTTTTTGAGCTGCTAAGGCAAGTGTGAGTCGGATGGTGTTCCATTTAGCTGTAGGAGCAAACGTTTCCTCATAATCTATCCTTTCATGCTGCACAAAACCCTTAGCAACAAGCCTTTCTTTATACTTGTCAATTTCACCATTTTTCTTGTACTTAATTTGGTAAACCCATTTGCATCCGATGGGTTTAACATTCTGAGGACAATCAACAATTTTCCAAGTGTTATTGTCTTGAACTGCCTGATATTCATCAACCATAGCCTGTTGCCATTCTTTATTTTTTACTTCCTCTCGATATGTAGAAGGTTCAGTAAAAGCATTTGATATCAAGGCTCCTTAATTTCTTTGTGATCCCCTTGTTCCTATTTTATTCTGTTCATTAGGCCTTACATCTTTCAAAAGTTGAACTACCCATTTTGGCAATTGATTTTCACTGGTTAGAGATTGTGAAAAATCACCATCATTGTAAAGAGGGTTGATATAAACTGATGTTTGTTGATCAACCGCAGGTTCCAGGGGCGAAGATTCATTATCAGAAGAACTGTTGCTACTAGGAGAGTTGGATGAACTGCTAGAAGACCTAGATGGTGTTGGTGAAGAAGATGGACTGGATGAATAATTTTCAGATGAAGGAAACTCAAGTTCATACCAATTTTGTGAATTTGGTTGACTTTGTAAATTTCTGTTTCTTTTATCACTTTTTGTTTCTAACTTTCGAAGAATAATTTCAACTTCTTCAGCACTCTTACTCTCATTTTCATCAAAAATCACATCTCTTCTTACAATAAATTTCCCATTCGACAAAAGTTGATACCCTTTCTTCTCATCAGAATACCCAATCATTGTGCACTTCAAGCTTCGTGCATCAAGCTTAGTTCGTTTTTCCTTTGGAACTAAGGCATAACAAACTGATCCAAAAACTCTGAGATGTTTTACTTGAGGTTTGAAGCCAAACCATGCTTCATAAGTTGTGATTATATCTAAAGAAGTAGTGAGAGATCTGTTTCTCAAGTAGACAACGATATGAATTTCTTCGGCCCAATATAAAGGACTTAAATTTTTTAAAGTTAACATAGATCGTGCCATTCCTAACAAGGTACGATTCATTCTTTCTACTACTCCATTTTGTTGTGGAGTGTAGACATTGGTAAGATGTCGTTTTATGCCATTATCCATGTAATAAATTTTGAATTCATTTGAAGTGAATTATCCACCATTGTCAGTTATAAGAGTACCAATATTATCCTTTACTTCATTTTCAATAAGCTGATGAAAAGTTTTGAACTTTTCAAATGCTTTTGACTTTTGCTTCAAAACATATATCCAAGTCATCCTGCTAAAATCATCAATAAAGAGTAATAAATATCTACATCCTCCGATTGAAGCTGGTAAGGGTCCACAAATATCACTATGAACCAACTGCAAATGCCTGTTTTCATGCCATGAACTTGTAGGAAAAGTCTCTCGATGTTGTTTTCCAAAAATGCAAGATTCACACTTTGCATTTCCCCTTTTGAATGTTGGAAGTCCCTTAACCATTCCCTATTTTTGTAACTGAGAGAGACTGTCAAAGTTTAGATGGCCATATCTTACATGCCACAATATGATCGGTGAAATTTCAGTACTTGTTGCTCCTGCAAAGTCAGACTTTCTTGGAATAACTATCCCTTTCATCCTTAACAGTTTTCCATCTTCATAACCTGTCATTACTGTTTTCATGTCCTGTTTGACTGAGTTAATTTTAACTAAGCTATCTTCCATAATCACCATATGTCCTGATTGTCGAATCGTGACTAAAGATAACAAATTTTTCTTGAATGTTGGGACATACCATACATTTGAAATCATTCTTTCTCCAATGCCTAGTTAAAAAACTTTAACTACGCCTTTGCTAGAAGGAGTATGTTTTGTTTTATCAACAAGATAGATTGAATTTAGATGGAATTCTTTGGAATTCCAAAATAAATCCTATTGAAAAGTCATGTGTTGAGTTGCGCTTGTATCCATAATCCATGCATCTTCATAATCACTTCTAAGAAAGCTTGAAACCTGTAAAGTTGTTGATTCTGTGTTGGTGAAAACATATTCGGAACCATCAGGATCATCTTCATCATTTGCAAAGTTTGGATGAAACTTGGGAATTTTCTCAATAGAAGTTCTAGAATATGCCGCATAATGGCCAACTTTGTTACATCTCCTGCAAAAAATTTGGCTGAAATCGTTGCCTCTGCCTTGCGACTGTCCTCTACCTTAATAATGTCCTCAGCCTCTGCTTTGGCCTCTGTCTTGAGTTTGTCCTCTTCCTATACTTTGTCCTCTGCCTTGATGATATCCTCTGTTTTGATTGTTGCCTCTTCCTTGAAAATTGCTCCTTCCTGAAGTGTAGCCTCTGTTGAAATTTTTTCCCCTGCTTTGACTGCGACCATGACCTTGGGCTGCTTGATTTTGATTGAAATTTCCTCTTCCTCTGTTTCTTGAACTATCAGCTGAGGAGTTACTTGAGCTGGCTTTGGTGAAGAAGATATCTTCTCCAATCTGTTTCTTCTTCCCAAAGGTTTTATCATGTTGGGCTAACATGTCACTCAATTAATCAAACTTTATCTTCTCTAACTTTCCAGTGACTTGCAAAGTTTCCAAGAAATGTGTATATGATTATGGCAATCCAGAAATTAAAATCGTAGTTAAGAAACTTTCATCGACAGCTTGAAAACCAACATTTATGATTTCTTGCTTGATGTTTTTAAGCCGTGAAATATAATCAAGGACATCACCACCTTCAGTTAATTTCTGTTGAAGCAATTTTAATTGAAGATCAACTTTCTTTGATTCAGGCTGTGTATCAAAGATATCTTTGAATGTACGTAAAACAGTCCATGCATCTGAGGAATTTTCAATGTGTATGTACATTTCATTACTAACTGAAGCTTTTATAAGAGCTAATGCCTTGGCATTTTTTACTTCCCATTTTGCAAGTGAAGCTACATCTATTGGTTTATTTGGCTTAATGTTGCCATCATAAATTTCATGCCACAATTCATTACATATGAGAGTGCTTTCAATTAGACATTTCCATGTCTTATAATATTTCACTTCTTCTAGCTTATCAGATTTAGAGAACATATTAATTAATTTTAACAATGTGGTGTTGAAGTAGTGCACCAAAAGAATTCAGCACAAAAAATGAGCAACTCGTCACATGAAACACGCCACGCCAAAAACGACACACGTCATGCAAGGAAAAATGATCTATCAGGGCTTGGCCTTGACACTCGTATAGTCGTTGAAAAAGGAGAAAAATGACTGAGATTTGCACTTGGCTCTAGTCAATTTCTCATTCAGTGTTTACAATGAAATCTTTGCAAAATTTGATAATGCCTTTACAAATTTCTTCTTAAAAAAAATTCTACCACCCCCCTCCGCCCCCCTCAAAGTAAAAAAGTACTTTGAGTTACAATATCACTCTTGTCACACCATATAAAAAATTACAAATAGAATCTCCTCATTACTCCAAGAATTACAAAATCCTTATTACTCCAAAGTAAAAGTAAAAAAAAAAAAAAAATCTACTTATTCCTCCAAAAACAAAGTTCTACTTCACCTTATTGCTCCAAAAAAAATAATGACAACATTTTCAAATTTTTTTTTACTTCACCTTATGACTCCAATTTCCAAAAATTATAACTCCAATTTAATGTGCAATACTTTCTATACTTGCTTCACCAAGTTTTTAAACCATATTCTTAAACTAATCTCAATTTACAAGAATATGATCAGTTCTCTATCCATCATAAACATTTTCCCAAAACGTTCGAGTCCCTCAGGACTACTTGAACACATACCACAATGTGCCTTAATAAATAAGGAAAATTTATTTTTATAATGGTTCTTAGGACTTCAGATTACTTCCCACATTTTTCCTACAACTCAACTCTTAATTGAATTCAATTTAAATACATATATGTGGAAGGCTTACCGTAATTCAACATTTACAATTCACCTCCAATCATTGATGGATCAATCGATGTTATCACTTCACAACATAGTTGACACAATATCGTGACTTCTCCCAACTCAACGATATGAAGCAGAGGATTGTGCCTCCATTAGAGAAGCAGAGTTACCACTAAATGCTTATCGCTTTGCTGGTGAAAGTCATAACAATACATACTTCACCCTTTACCTTCACACTGTTGCTCCAATCCACTGTTGGATTGCTTGGAACAGTGGTTGCAAACCTGTCTGTGCGTCTATCTCCTTGCAGCCTGACTATTAGTCGTTTGATGGAGCACGATGGCTCTCAAATCCACTGTTGTGGTTTACCATACAGAAGTTTGTATGGCACGTCCTTCTATACAAATTCCGCTTCTCATAGCATTTCACCGCCTTCCCTTTGCATTGGCTTGTGTTAGCTCTTGAGAATCGATCCTTATGGATCTCCTCTGCTGTAGATGCATTATTTTTGAATCTGTGCCTTCATTTAACCATGCAGACTCTTGTTAATGTGGTGTCACAGCTACTCGCGTATGCGGATTCTCTCTGTTTGTTGGGTGTGATCCCTCCAAACTCGATCACACTACCTCGTCTGGTGTGAGATGTAAATTTCCTCCTCTATGTAAATTATGCATTATTGGTGGCTTCGATACCACAATAATGGCAGAATTGTCCTCAGACACGTAACTTTATTGATATTGGAAAATAAATTACAAAAAAAATTACAGGAGTTTACAAACGTAAACTTCCACTAAATTTGCAATTATGAGACTAACCTATTTATAAGCTATATGTCCTAACTTAATTTAGTTATGGATCACTTGAAAAAACAACAAGTGTCCCTTTAAAATAAATGATCTTCTATCTAATCTACTAACTTTATTCCTATTTTAGCGCCTAAGATACGACTATATTAAAGTCCTATGCTTTGCTAACAATATTCTATTTCTAATTGTATCTAATATTTATTAAATATTCTAACTTGATAAATATTTTATCCCCTAGCACATTAATATATTTGGATCATCTAACACTACCTTGAATTTTGAAAATACTGTATCGACCCCTTCTTTGTCTCCAAAAATGAGACGGAGAAATATGGAGGTGAGAATGCAAATGCCTTATACGCTGTGAGGAAGGTCCCTGAAAAAAAAAAAAAGAATAAGGTTTCAAGTGGGAGATCCAAATCTATAGGGAGATCTAAATCTCCTGGAAAGTTTGTAAAGGTATGCTGGAAATGCAGAAAGGAAGGGCACTACAAAAAGGAGTGCAGATCTAAAGCTCCTGAGAAAGGAAAGGGATATGATGATGCTCCTTCTGCAGAGGCAAAAACCACCTCGGATGAAGGTGGGGATGTGTATTTGGCTTCTTCTTCAAATACACATGTAGATCATGATTCATGGTTGATTGACTCAGGTGCATCCTTTCACTTCACTCCCCATAGGGAGTGGTTCTGCGAGTATGAGAAATATGATCGTGATGTCTTCCTAGGGGATGATAGGAAGGCTAGAATCGTCGGACATGGAAAGGTAAAGCTGAAGCTACAAGGTGGAAGGATTAGAACACTTCCTGGTGTTCTGCATATTCCTGCATTGGCCAGAAATCTGATTTCTGTAAGCAAGATGGATGATGCAGGTGTAAAAACAGTGTTCGAGAAAGATGCCTGCAAGATGGTTCAGGGAGCATTGGTATTAATGCGGGGAGTTCGGACTGGAACTCTGTACAAGCTACAAGGTAGCACTGTTATTGATGGGTGTAACAGTTCTGTGGTTCCTGAAAGTGGGACGGAAAGCCTAGCTGTCTCTGGAGAAAAGACCATGCTATGGCATCAAAGGCTTGGACATATTGGAGAGAAGGGACTTCGGATACTGCATAGAGATGGTATGGTAGAAGGTATGTCTAATTGTTCTCTGGATTTCGATTTCTGTGAACATTGTGTATATGGGAAGCAGAATCGGGTGAGTTTTCCTTTTGGTGCTAAGAGGGCGAACAAAATATTAGAACTTGTGCACAGTGATGTGTTTGGACCTGTGTCAGTTCCATCACTGGGAAAGTCTGTGTACTATGTTTCATTCATAGATGACTTCTCAAGGAATACAACTGTTTCATTCTTGAGGAAGAAATCTGAAGCCTTTGACAGATTTAAAGAATTTAAGGCTCTGGTGTAAAACCAGACAAAGAAGAAGATAAAGGTGTTGAGGACATATAGTGGTGGGGAGTTCTGCAAGAAGGAATTTGAAGAGTTTTGTAAGAAGTGTGGTATAGCATGATAGAAGAATACTTCATACACACCTAAACAAAATGGAGTTGTAGAAAGAATGAACATAATGTTGATTGAAAATGCAAGAAGCATGCTCAATGGTACCGGGTTAGGACAAGAATTCTGGGCAGAGGTAGTGGAGATTGCATGTTACTTGGTTAACAGATCACCTTCATCAGCGCTGGAGGATAAGAGTCCACATGAGGTATGCACTGGTAATAAAACCTCTCTTTCACATATGAGGATATTTGGATGTGATGCATATATACATGTTCCAAAGGAGAAAAGGACCAAGTTGGATAATAAATATGAAAGGTGCATCCTTATTGGGTATAAGGATGGTTTAAAGGGTTACAAGCTTTGGAACTCGGAAATAAGGAAGGTTGTGTACAATCGAGATGTGGTGTTTAGAGAGGTGAAATATGTTGTTAAACATGAATTCCTACCAAAGGAACCTGATAAGATAGAGTTTGAGCTAAAGAAGGATGAATCAGACTCTACAACAGAAGAAGACTCAGAAGAGGAAGAGCCACAAACTCTAGTTGTGAGAAGATCAGTTCGGGAAATAAGACAAACAGAAAGGTATATTCCATCTACTTTCTGTTAAAATTTTGCTTTAACTATAACTAATGATGATCCCAGAAACGTTAGGGAGGCAGTAGATTCAGAGGATGGAAAAATCTGGAAGGAGGCCATGGTTGATGAAATGGAATCCTTGCATAAAAATGAGGCATGGGATTTGGTGGAGTTGCCGGATGGAAGGAAACCCATCGGGAGAAAATGGGTGTTTAAGAAGAAGATGAATGTAGAAGGAAAGGTGGAGAAATACAAAGCTCGGTTGGTAGAAAAAGGTTATTCCCAGGTGCCAGGAATTGATTTTGGTGATATTTTTTCTCCTATTGCCAAAGTTACTTCTATTAGATTACTTTTATATGTAGCTGCTGCATTTTATTTTGAGGTAGAACAGATGGATGTGAAGACAAAATTTCTTCACAAGGATCTAGAAGAGGAGATCTACATGAAACAACCTGAATGCTTTATGATGAAGGGGAAGAAATAACTGGTATGCAAGTTACAGAAGTCTCTGTATGGGTTAAAACAGTCACCAAGGATGTGGTATCAAAAATTTGATACCTATATACGGGTACTTGGCTTCACCAAAAGCAAGGAGGATAATTGTGTTTATTTTAAATTAATTGGTGACCATATTATTTATTTGGTCTTGTATGTGGATGATATGTTGTTGATTGGAAATGACAAAAAAATTATCCAAGATTTGAAGACCCAATTGTTCTCCAAATTCGACGTGAAGGATCTTAGTGCTGCAAACTATGTTTTGGGCATGGAAATTAAGAGAGTTCGGGAAAAGAGGAAGCTCTGGTTAAACCAGAGGAAGTATTTCGAGACTATATTGTAGAGGTTCAATATGTAGGATAGTAAATAGGTGAATGTTTCGATTCTTGTAGGTGTAAAGCTGTCTACTAAATAGTGTCCCAAGACACAAGAAGAAGAGGAGGATATGTCCCGTGTTCCATATGCAAGTGTAGTGGGTAGCCTGATGTATGCAATGGTCTGTACTAGACCAGACATTGCACATGCAATGGGAGTATTGAGCAAGTTTATGTCAAACCCAGGGAAGGAGCATTAGACAACGGTGAAGTAGGTTTTCAAATATTTGCGTGGCACTAGTGATTATGGCTTACGCTACCGGGGAAGACCCGAGTTGGAAAGAGTGTTGGACATTCATGTTTTGTTGTTGTAGACCGAGCTAGAGATTTGGACCAAAGAAGATCTACAAGTGGGTATGTGTTTAGCCTATTTGGAGGTACGAGTCAATTGGATGAGTAAAATATAGTTTGTAGTGGCTCTTTCAACTACAAAGGCAGAATACATGGCAGCCACTCATGCAAGCAAGGAAGCAGTTTGGTTGCAGAGATTGTGTTCAAGTATGGGGTTGGTGTAGCAAGCTATAAGGATAGACTGTGATATCCAAAGTGCAATTCTCTTGGCTAAGAACCCTGCATATCTTTCAAAGACAAAGCACATTGATGTTCAATATCACTTTGTGAGATACATGGTTGAGGCTAAAAAGGTGTTGCTGGTAAAGGTGGACACTTTGAAGAATGTTGCAGATGCATTGACGAAGTATGTGAGCACTCAGAAGTTCTCTTGGTGTAGAGAAACAATGGGTGTTGCAAAGCTGGGCTAATGACTCAGCTCTCCTGTGGCCCCCTACGGAAAGAAAACAGCAAGTGGGAGAATGTTGGGTATGTGTTATATTTTTCGGTGGGCAAACCCGCCCATGGTTTTGTGCATGGATTTGCACATGGTTTTGGGGCATGATGGTTTTCGGCCCCTGGTATTTTGTAGATCCAATCAAGGGAACTAGGGTTATGTTCTAATCCAGGGTTAATGGATTGGGGTTTATGTATGCTTCGGCATGTATATATATGTGTTGTAACACTAAAAGGAATATAATGAAAAATGAAGTTGGTCGTCCTGATTTGGGATCCGGGGGAAAATCTCTGTGTTTATCTATTTTATGTTTTATGCTCTCACTATTGTTTATTTTATGTTTTAAGATTTCTTTGCAGATAATTTCTGTACAGGGTTAAAACCTAAATTATTGTGTTCCTTCATAAGTCCGGATGTTAGGTCCCTATATTTCTAGTATAGTCCCTTATTGTTGTTAGTGTAACCCCCTTATTGTTATTATTGTACCCCTGTAACCCCCATATTGTTATTATTGTGCCCTTAAATTATTATTGTTAGGTCGGCTAGGATTACATTGTGACCCCACTAGGATTACATTGTGGCCCCATGGACTCCTATATATAGAAAGGAGGTTTTGTAATTTGTATCATCCAAGAATTTTTCATTCATGTAATGTATTGGAGGTTTCCCCCTCGAAGTGTCTTATTTCTAAGGCGTTGATATCTCTTTTCTTCTATTTTTGGAGTTGGTTTCACAACATTTGGTATCAGAGCTTCTGATTCTGGGGTTTTCGCTGCTCCAAACCGGTCATCGTGGAATTTTTGCTATAAAATTTTTTCTACAAAGGTTCAGAAGCTTAAGGTTTTAGAGTGCGAAGCCAAAATCCTGCGGAACATCGTCACAAAATTTCAGAGCTTGGTTCGCAATATTTTCGAAGATATGATCTGTGGAAGTTAGGGCTTTTTGCAGGCTCCTAAATTTAACCTAAACAGGTCATCGCAGAATTTGCGCTATAAATTTTTTTCTACGAAGTTTCAGAATCTGAAATTTTAAGAGAGAAAAGATGAAATCCTAAGGAACATCGTCACAAACTTTCAGAGCTTGGTTCAAAATATATTCGGAGATATGATCTGTGGAAGTTAGGTCTTTGTCAAGCTCCCGAATTTCATCTCAAAGAGGTTATCGCGGAAAATATTCATAACTCTCTCTCTGAGCATTGGATTGGAATGTTGTAAAAAGTCGCCACAATTACATGGACTGTAGTTTCTTTTCTATCAATTTCAGAGCCAAAGGAGGAAACAGTGACATGTGGCAAGTCGTACAAGTTTGCTCTACTGAACCAGTCCATAATTAGGTCATTGTGGGAGATTGGACATAACTTTGCATTGAAGAATCCAAATCAGGTCAGACCTGTGAAATTTGAAAGAAGCTTCAGAGGGCTGCTACAAGGCCGAATTTTAGATATTTAGGATCTTCAATTACAAAGATAATTCAATTTCAATATAGAGCTCCTCAAAAGCAAGTAAAAGGTGTTTATTTGTTTTCCCGAATTGCATAAGGCTTGTTTGAAGAATCAAGTTGAATTGATTCCAAGGGAATATTGTAGAATATATATCATTATTAGATTCTAAAATGGCCCCTACAAATAATTCAACACCCATTAAGCCTTTATAAGGCTCTACTATGACTCATGAAGACGAAGAATGGCAACATGACATCAAATTTACAAGAGCAAGTGCAACAAATTTCGCTCTCGCAAAGAGCAACAAAAAATGACATGGAAGTTTTGAAGAAAGGCATGGAAACTAATATGGATGGTTTAAAGAAAGGCGTGGAATATAAGATGGATGGTTTGAAGAATGGCATGGAAGCTAAGATAGATGGCATGGAAGCTGGCATGGAATCTAAGATGGATGACATGGAAGCTAAGATCGATAAAAAAATGGAAAACATGACGAATGATCTAAAAGAAGAGGAAACTCATGATGATAACAAAATAAATGTTAATCGTGATTTCATAAACTCTAATGTTGGCGGGAAGAACCACCATATTCCAAAAATGGATATGAGGAAGTTTGATGGAAATGATCCTGTAACATGGATACTACGGATGGAGCAATATTTTGATCTCCATAATGTGAAAAACACACAAAAGGTACGCATTGCAACTTTACATTTAGAACAAAATACATTTGTATGGTATCGATGGCTTTGCTCTAGTAAAAAAATTGTCACTTGGTCAATTTTTACAGAGGAAATGATAGCACATTATGAGGATACAAAGAGCAACACCTTCTTTAGCCAATTGATAAATCTCAAACAAAAGGGTTTAGTGGGGGAGCGCATTGAGGACTTCCAAAAATTGAATATAAGGGTAACTGATATTCCAGAGGAACACAGGATTGATCTCTTCATAGGCACTTTAAAGGATAACATCCAACATGAAGTTCGCGTTTTGGAACCTGATTCATTGGAGAAGGCATTCGGGTTGGCAAGAAAAATTGAATGTAAAATTATGGGGACAAGGAAGCCTGCCACTCACTTTTATAAAGAGGGAAGTGTTGCTACTCCTATATTTCGACAACCTACAAGGTTGACACCACAACAATTGGAAGAAAAAAGAGCAAAAGGGCTTTGCTACAGTTGTGATAGAAAATACACTAAAGGTCATAAGTGTGCTGAGAAGAAATTATTTTACATAGATTGTGAAGAGGAAGAAGAAAATGAACAAGAAGAGGATATACACCGGGAACCAACCCTAGAAGAGGAAGAAATGAATCCGACCATATCGTGTAATGCACTGGCAGGAATTACCACTCCTCAAACTCTCAAGATAGAAGGACATATCAAGAAGAAAAAGGTAATATTGTTGATTGATTCAGGTAGCACCCATAATTTTATTCATTGTAAGGTAGCCAAGGAATTGAATTGTTTCCTATACCCAGCACCAGAATGTCAAGTGATGGTTGCAAATGGAGGAACTATAAATTTCTCTGGAAAATGCCATAATATCAAGCTAACCATGGGGGAATATGTATTGAATATTCCAATTTTTTCCATTCCTATGGGAGGGCTCTTGTTGTACTAGGAGTACAATGGTTACAATCCTTGGGGACAGTAGCTTTTAATTTTCAAGAAATTTCCTTGAAATTTTTTTCAGAAGGAAAGGAAGTCAAATTACGGGGTATTGCAGGGAAGCCGGGAAAGATAATAAGCTCTAATTTCGTGGCAAAGCTTCTAAAGAAAGAACAAAGAGGCATAATTGCACAATTATGCTCACTAGAAGTTCCGACATCAAAATCATCTATTTCTGCAGATCTCCAAAAATTCTTGGACAATCATTCCAAGGTTTTTGAAACTCCCAAAGGACCCCCACCTATTCGTGATCATGATCATGCTATTCATTTGATTCCAGGAATTGTTTCTCCAAATATCAAGCCTTATAGATATCCTTATGTCCAAAAGAGCGAAATTGAACGTATGATTGCAGAAATGTTAGAGGTGGGTATAATTCCACCTACTCAAAATTCTTTCTCTACTCTAGTAGTATTGGTACATAAGAAGGATGGATCATGACGCATGTGTCCGGATTATAGGGAGCTCAATAAGCTCACCATTAAAGATAAATTTCACATTCCTATGATTGATTAATTATTGGATGAATTACATGGAGAAATTTATTTTACCAAGTTGGATCTTCGTTTAGGATATCATCAAATTATAATGAAGACTGAAGATATTCCGAAAACAACATTTCGAACTCATGAGGTTCATTATGAATTTTTGGTCATGCCTTTTAGCCTTACCAATGCACCTTCTACATTTCAAGGGTTGATGAATTCCATTTTCAAACCCTTCCTTAAAAAATTTGTGCTAGTATTTTTTGATGATATACTAATCTATAGCAGGTCTTGGAAGGATCATGTTGAACATGTTGACAGGGTGCTCAAACTATTGCGGGAGAAACAATTATATGCAAAAACATCCAAATGTTTCTTTGGAGTACAAGAGGTGGAATATTTGGGTCATATTGTATCTCACGAGGGTGTTAAAGTAGACCCTAACAAAATTAAAACCATTAAGGAATGGAAAGTCTCGACAACCATAAAGCAGTTGCGAGGATTTCTCGGGTTAACAGGGTATTATCGCAAGTTTGTTAAGAATTATGGGAGAATAGCAGCACCTCTAACAACATTATTGAAGAAGATGCATTTTCATGGACTCCTGAAGCAACTAAGGCCTTTGAACATCTTAAAGAGGCAATGTGCCTAGCACCGGTCTTAGCTACGCCAGACTTCACAAAAAACCTTTATTGTGGAATGTGATGCCTCAGGAAATGGAATTGGTGCAGTTTTAATGCAGGAAGGAAGACCCATTGCTTTTGAAAGTCGTCCAATCAAAGGAAAGTATTTACAGAAACCTATTTATGAGAAGGAAATGTTAGCAATACTGCATGCACTAAAGAAATGGATAACTTACCTAATGGGAAGACACTTCAAGGTAAAAACTGATCATGATAGTCTTAAACACTTTTTGGAACAAAGACTATCTTTAGAAGAGCAGCAAAAATGGGTCACAAAGATGTTGGGTTGTGACTTTGAAATAATCTACAAAAAAGGAAAGCTTAATGTTGTTGCAGATGCACTCTCAAGAAAGAATGAAGAGGTGGAACCATTTCTTTGTGCCATTTCTATTATCCAACCAGATTGGATAACTGAAGCAAGAGATGAATGGAAGAAGGACAAAGATGTATGGACACTCATTCAAAAGTTGCAGCAAGATCCTAGTACATCTGATACATTTAGTTGGAAAAATGATTCCTTATGGTACAAAGATCGCTTATATCTTTGTAAAAATTCCCAACTAAAACAAAAGATTCTTTTGGAATTGCACACTTCTCCTTTAGGAGGACACTCAGGATTTTTAAAAACTTACCACAGGGTGAAGAAAGAATTTTTTTTGGGATGGCCTTAAATCTGATATTCAAAAGTTTGTGGCGGAATGTTTGGTTTTCCAGCAGAATAAAGTTGAGACAATTAAGACCTCGAGTCTTCTACAACCTTTATCCATTCCAAGTCAATGTTGGGAGGAGATTTCAATGGATTTTATCACAGGTTTACCTAAGTCCGAAGGAAAGAGTGTCATCATGGTGGTAGTTGATAGACTTACCAAGTATGCACACTTTGTGCATTATCTCATCCATTTAAAGCAAGTACAGTTGCTACTACATTTATGGACAGAATTCAAAAGCTACATGGAAGCCCAAGGGTTATTGTGAGCGACAGAGATCCCATTTTTACTGGAAATTTTTGGACGAAGTTATTTTCTTATTTGGGTACTCAATTAGCTCATAGCGCATCTTATCATCCTCAATCTGATGGTCAAACTGAGATAGTAAATAAATGTTTGGAAGGATATCTTCGTTGTTTTGTATCTGATAAACAAACACAATGGGTCAAGTGGTTACCTCTTGCTGAATGGTGGTATAACACTTCCTTCCAAACTGCAGCAAAAATGACCCCATTTATGGCACTTTATGGATATCATCCACCATCCATCACATCATCTTTAAGGGAAAATTCGAAGGTTCAAGCAGTGGAAGATCACATAGAGCATCAACAAGAAGTTCTCCAACTCTTAAAGGATAACCTGAATTTGGCACAAAATCGAATGAAACAACAGGCAGATCAACATCGTAGCGAGAGAAGTTTTGATGTAGGAGATTGGGTATTTTTACGGCTACAACCATACAAACAAATGTCCCTCAAGCAAGCTAAGAAGAATAATAAATTATCGCCAAAGTACTATGGTCCTTACAAGGTGTTGCAAAAGATTGGTACTATGGCATACAAATTGGAGCTTCCTGCTTCTTCGCGAGTACATCCAGTTTTCCATGTTTCATGCATAAAGAAGGTTATAGGTGAAAATCTTCCAGTTCAAACAATATTGCCAGAACTTGATGAGGAAGGAAAAATCATATTGGAACCTGAAGCGGTCACGGAAACAAGAACTCGACAACTACGGAATCGATCAATTTCAGAGTATCTCATCAAGTGGAAGAACTTACCCACCGAAGATTCTACATGGGAGGATGAGAATTTTATACAGAAGCACCCAGAGCTACTCAAGCATTGAGGACAACACTTTTTTGAAGGAGAGGGGCATGTTGGGTCCCTATATTACTAGTATAGTCCCTTATTGTTGTTAGTGTAACCCCCTTATTGTTATTATTGTACCCTTGTAACCCCCATTTTATTATTATTGTGCCCTTAAATTATTATTGTTAGGTCGGCTAGGATTACATTGTGGCCCACTAGGATTACATTATGGTCCCATGGACTCCTATATATAGAAAGGAGGTTTTGTTCATTTGTATCATCCAAGAATTGTTCATTTATGTAATGTATTGGAGGTTTCCCCCTAGAAGTGGCTTATTTCTAAGGCGTTGATATCTTTTTTCTTCTATTTTTGGAGCTAGTTTCACAATACTTAGGATCAATGGTATAATAGCGGTCTACTCTTTCTCAATCACTTATTTGCATTCCCCCAAAAGGTTAGGGTATATGGAGTTAAAGGCTGAATCCACGGTTGAACCTTTGCAAGATCGGCATTGCAAACCACGACGAATGCCCATTTGGGACGAAAGAAAGATGAGGAAGCGGGAAGATCTTATCAAAATATTGCTCGAGGAGGCCCTCGAAAAACAAAGGAACGCGATGATGGATAACTTTACTCAAATCCTTCAACGGCTGCCCACCGGCGGCGCATCTGCATCCAGTAGCCACTCTGGAGTTGCGACTCCCTTTAAGGTACAAGTAAATTTTGACATTCCCATATTTGAGGGTCAAATAGACGCAGATGCCGTAGATAGATGATTGAATCTATTAGAAGGATATTTCTCTGTTCATGACTTTTCAGACCGGGAGAAGATTATTTTTGCACTCCTCAAAGCTACCCCCCATGTTAAGGACTGGTGGGAAACCTACTGTGAGAACAAGGACCAGACAGAACCCTCTCTGTTCTCGGCCGTACCAACTTGGAATTCTTTCCGAGACGCCGTCAAGGAGCAGTATTATCCTGTGGGGAGCTATGAGGACAAGTACATCCAATGGACCACGCTGCGACAACAAAGGGATCAAGATGTGCACGAGCTGACGAATCTGTTCCATACCCTGCGCACAAAGTTGGGTATCAAAGATTCAGAGAAACATTTGGTGCTAAAGTATCGCAGCTGTCTGCACAGATACATTCGGGAGGAAATGGAGTTCCTCGACATCTCCTCGCTTGGTACGGCATACCGGTATGCTGCCAAGATTGAGCAGAAATTCAAACAGAAGAAGCGAGACTTTGGATCTGCGAATCAAAAGCAAGGGAAAGGTGCTCCCAAACCATAGAACAAAGGACAGAGCCAAGGTGGGGTAGCCTAGGATAACCGCCAAAGCCACAAAGAAAAACCTTAGCGAAGACAAATAAGGATGTGGGAAAGTGGTGTGAGTTCCATAAGAGCTCCACTCACAACACAAGTGAGTGTCGGGCCAAGTAGTCACTGGTGGTCGAGCTGAAGGCTTCTGAATCAGATGCATGCTCCAATTCTGAATCATAACCCATCAGGGGGAGTGACAAATGGAAGAAAATTATCGATGCGGAGCCCAATGCCACCGTTGCCACCATGAAGATCTAGAAGGAGAAACTGGAAGATCAAGAGGAGGAGGATCACCTCTTCCATTCCCGAGATGTGGGTAAAGGGTTCCCCATTGTGGTTCATTGTTGACGAGCGCAAGCCAGAACCTCATTTTGACATAGGTCTTGAAGCGGTGGAGCACTAGGCCACAACACAGCCACATTCGCACACCATTTGGTTGCTTCACCAAGAGATGCGCGTCGGTATGATGTTGTATTCCCTACAACATGAAGCCCTTCATGGATGAGGTATTATGTTACATTGGCCTCTTGATCTTTGTGATGTATTATTATGCCAATCATACTTGTGGAAGTGACATGTTTTGTATAAGTCCTAGCCTCATGCTTTTATTATTACTTTAGGCAATAAGTTGTACAGGATACCGAAGGTAGCACTGCCTACCACCATCTCTTTCATTACTGCAAAATAATGTAGTAAGCTCATTTCCAAAACCGGGAAATTTTTTTTCCTGATGATCTGCCCTCTGGGAAAGAGGAATATTTTGGTCACGACCTCCAAACAGGGCTCCTCTGCATGAAAAAAATAAATGGACAAGGTTGTGGAAGAGTACAAGGACATCTTCACCATGTTAGTGTCAGTATTTGCATCCTTCCATCAGTGATCAAAAATCCTATTTTCATATCATTTTAGGGGTCCCACTCAGAATATTTTCTATCATTCCACTAGGTCATGCAAAAAAATGGTCACTGATGGTAGCTCTAGTCCAAAAAACATCACTCTTGCTCAAATTTGATTACTTGTTGGCATAGTTTCATACCTTTCTAATTGTACACCATCCATAAAGTCAATATCAGTCATGTCATCTTGAAATTCAATCCTTCAAGGTCTCATTAGATCTTTTAGGGTTTTTCAAGGTTTCATTAGGTATTAGGGTTTCCAAGGTCCAATAAAAATTCATTTCCATTTCATAAGACCAACAAGTAAAGAGTGATCCAATAAACATCTCTTCATCATATGAAGATGATTTGTGAAGAAAATTTCTTGTTTCAGCATGTAATTTTGGTTTTCAGATGTAATTTTTAATTTTCATTATGTAATTTTATGTCATCAAAATGTAATAAATTCATGATTCCCAAGTTGCTAACTAAGATTTCCAACATGCCAAAGCATCAAAAATTTCAAATCAAAGAGTTCTCAAAGTCATCAGATGATCAATTTGTCAAATAAAAATTCAAGTACAAAGGTAAAAATTCAGAGTTTAAAGTGAAAGCGAAGAAAGAAAAATTGGGTCCCAAGGCCCAATTCATTCAAATCATAAAGTATAAAGAGCACCAAGACATCACAAAGGAACTCATTTTTCATTTCATCCATCGATCTTGCACTCCTCATAGCCAGAAAAGTCGATCTGAAGGGCCAGAGGCTGAGTTTTTCACCGGCGTTGCACTTTCAGAGGGTGGCGTTGAACTTAGAGAAGGAAATCCTACGTGTATTCTCCACTGGCGCTATTCTTCTAGGCAAGGCGCAATGCTTTTTCCTGATGCACTATAATTTTTCTCACTGACCCCTCCAGGCATAAAACCTCAACAAAAAAACCTCCAAATTCTCTCAAAATTTCAGCCAGTGCTTGTTACACACTTTGATAAGTAAGTACAATAGAATTTTTTCCTCTTTGCAATCCTAAAGAAAGATTTCATAATGTTTTTGTTTCTTAAGAAAAAATTGGCATTTTTCCTAAGACAAACCCTAGTTCTACTCATAATTCCAAAATTTATGCCCTAATACCCTACATTCCCTTCCCACACATCTAAAAACCCTATCCCTACCCTTACACTATCATTCCCAAATCCCTAAGTCCCTTTTCCTAAAAACCCTAACTCCTAGGCTTCTACATTCCTAGGCAACCCCTTCCCTAAATCTATAATTAAATTCTCATTTCCAACTCCCTTGATATTTTGACCTCCCATCACCTCCCACTATTCCCTATTCCCTTCCCCCATCTCACTATATTTTTCTAGAGCTATCCCTATTCCCTAGACCCATCTTCACTCCCCATTCCCATCTACCTTATCCCTAGGGTTTCTAGGCCACCAAAAAAGTATGGAGGAAGACAGAGAATATGTGGAAGAGGAGGGTAGACAGAGAGAAGAGAATAGAGAACAGAGAAGGCCTCACAAAGGAGGAAGAATCCTAAGACTGGAGCCCACCAACATAAATGAATTGAGGGCCTCTCTCATGTCTGTTAGTTTTTTTGAGTATGTAGGTTTCCTAGATTTTTGAAACATGATTCAAAGGGTCCTAAATCATCCCATGTTGAGTATAGTTTTCACTTCAAATCTCAGAGACAATCAGGTGACCCTTGCAGGTGTAAGCTTCAGTGCATCTACATTTTTCATTGCTGCTACCACAGGGATTCCAAACATGGGAGAGAAATAGTTTAAATCTAAGGATTTGGAGGATCAGTACTATGAACCATTCATTAAACCCAAATACAGGAATGAAAGGAGGAGGGTTTTCCCTTTCAGCTACCTTCTTGATAGGTAAGCACCCATAATGAAAATCATCATGAATTACTTCTCTTGTGAAGGGAGGTTTTCTAGGCTCTACACATACCACATTATACTGCTGATGCACTTCACAAGAGTGAGATTGATCAATATCCCATACTTTATTTTCAAGAGCATAGATAAAATGGCTTACATTGTGCAAAATAGATACTATCACCAAAAAATGAATAGCCTCTTTCACCACTCATTGATCAAAATCATTGTGCTCCATCACCTCGATCAAGTGGGAATATCATGGGACACCTTCATTGAAAATGACACATTCACTACTCCACAAGATCCACATGCTAAAGATTTACCTTCTTCATCTCACCCAGCTACATCTATGCCTCCACCTCACTCCACTTCACCTCACTCTACTTCACCTACTCCATCACCATCACCACCATCATCACCATTTTATGAGTAGGATGAGTCACCTAACATAGTTGAGGTCAGCAAGCCTAAATAGGGTGAAATAAAAATGTTGGCAAAGACATATCATAGAGGTTATAGGCAGGTGTTTTCCACACAGATTTTGGGAGGGGCCATGCCTTATTCACCAACAAATAAGTTACAAAAGAGAAAAAAAAATTATGGCAAAGGAAGATGTACATGAGGAAGCCATTCATGAGGAGGATGAACTCCATGAGACAGAGACATAATTTTACCTTGTTGATTTAGATGAGGAGCATGATGATGAGGCCTCCAAAATGATTATCAAGTAGAAGGATTCCCAAATTACGGAGCTTTAGACCAACTTATGAGCAGGAAAATGAGCAACTCAAGACCAAGCAGGCCATCATGGAGATTCAGCTTCTCAAGCAAAAAAGAGAAGAAAACAAAGAAAAGGCCTTGATTAATGAGGTTTATGAAAGGTATGGTAAAACAAATGAGGCATAAGAACAAGTTCCAAGAAGAAGACCTAGGACTAGAGGGCTAAAAAGAGCTCTAGAATTAGAGAGGCAAAAGGAAACTGAGCTTGCTAATGAGCTCACTTTGAATGAACAATTTGCCATCATTTTCAATGAGAACGGAGAGAAATGGCTTGATAGGGCCAACCGACATCTTTAGAAGCTCCTAGAGAAGGAAAAAAAGGACAATGACATATTGAGAAAGAGGGCCAAGCACTACTTCAAGAAAAACCAAATTGCAAGCTCAAAGCTACAAAGGCCAAATCAAGACTTGAAACCCTAACCAAGAAAAATGAAGGGGAAAAGCTTGATATTCTTGCTGAGACATCACTCATTGCCTAATACACCTCATCAGCATTACACAATAGATAATTTGAGAATTTTGGGAAAATTTTGAAATTTTTGGAGATTTTTGTGTTTTTGCCAATTTTTCACAGTGGCACTAGCAAAAGCGCAATGCCCTAGGCGCTACGCTTTTCTTAGGGACCTCCAATGAAAAAAATGAAGGTACCATTGTATTTAGAAGGAAATTTCCAGTCAAGAAAACAACTTTTCTAAGCTTTTTTGGGTCAAAGAGGTAGTCAAAAGGTAAAAAAACACTAAAAAAATGACCTTTTTGCCCTGTTTTGGGGGCTGGTGTTGCACTTTTCACCAGTATTGGGAGAATCCGTTTTTGGAGGGTCAAATCAGCATAATTTTACAAACAAAGAATATATCTGGAAACTATACTAGACAGGCTTTCCAATAAGCTATCTTGAGCTCAATTTGGACACCTAGAACCCCTTGAAAAGTGGAGCTAAAGATTGCGATGCGCATTTGACACATTTTTTTCAGTTTGTTGATATTTCCATATATATTTTTCGCTTTTTCTCAGTTTCACTTGGAAAATGGAGTTTTCACCTCTGTAAATCAATGATTTAAATGTAATTATGGTGTTTTTTCACTTACCTAGGTTAAATACATTAGATGAAAACTTTTGATGATGATGTAATGAATCGGTTTCCAAAAAGTAAGGGATGAGTCAGTTTGAAATCCTTACACTCTAGGTATCAGTTTAGTTTTTGGTGGAACTGCTCTTCCTCTCAGGGATTCGACCCTTGAGGATGGGGTAATTTGTTTTTTTGTCTATATATTGTACTTTTTGACTCATTTCAGAGGTTGGATATTGTTGCATTGATCAGAGACTCTAGTGTAATCAGTATTTGGCAGGAAATTAATGAAAAGGTTGCAACTATTTATTTGGGATACCTGTGGAATGGAAATTTAGCATTGTTATTTTTATGTCTCATTATGTATGAATTTTTTGTTTCATGATCCATTTCATTTCCATGGTATGTTGGTTTTCAAGTTGATAAGAAAAATTCATCTCTCATGGCCTGTCTTTGGGAAAACCTTCATAGTTTTTTCATCTTCTTCTATTTAGAAAGAATTCATGCCTTGCCTTTCTCTTTCTAGCTCCTCATCAGTTTGATCCATCTCACCTTGAAACCCTAAAGTGTTATATTTTTTACCTACCTTGGCCCATTGAATCTCTGCAACCATAATATTATTTTCCCTAACCTAGCCTCTTTGACCTAATCCTCATCCAACAACCCAAATTCAAACAAACAAACCCTATACTCATACCTAGCATAAAACCTTAATTTATCTTGCCCTCTTGGCTATGAGTTTGTGGAGAGATCCTTGTCCAGTTTGGTAGGGCTAGCTACCAAGCTAAAATATTGGTTTGTGGCTACCTCTGTTTGGAATCTTTCTCAGCCTTATAGATCCGGTGGAGTGATAACATACTGGCATCATTTATGGGGAGCGAAAGATTTATTTTCCCTAGGTGTACGACAAGAATCATTGGAATTTGATCATTTTTATGATAGGGTTAAGTTTCAGAAAGATTGATTCAATAATTGTTGTGCCAAGATTGTAGAGTTGGCTTCAAGAAGATATACCAGAGAAAATCCCAATCCTGATCCAGCTGATCTAGTCGAAGATCCAGAGAATTTTTTCCAAAGGCATATATATCAAACTACAGAGATTCAGTAAGGACCAATCCCATTGGTAAGATATACTTCACTGCCTACTAAAATACTATCTCTTGAAGATATACCATATGATCTGAAATTTTAATTTCCATTGTTTAGATCTAAGTCTGAAACCTCTTTATCTGACATAGCCTTTGATCCTTTAAGACTCTCTAAGGTCAAGTTTTTATCTGAATTAGAGCTTAGTTCTCTGAAAGATTGGTTTTTGAATAGATTAAACCTGAATCAGACCTTGACATCAAAGATTGGATCCAATTCTACCATCAAGAGGCAATACCTGTTTCGACTCAACCTCAATCAATTTTAGTTTTTTCATCTGCACCTTCGACAACATCATTTATACCTATTACTTCAGTACCTACAATTGTTGTTCCACTACCTATTCAACCAACCCCTCCTATTGTTAATCCAACACTTCACTCAGTAGGAGTCATGGCAATATTTTCCCCACTTATCTTACCTGCTCAATTGAATGATTTACCTCAGGGTTATGGCCAAAGACTCCCCTTGTTTGATGAAAATTATACCATATCTGTAAGATAACACATTGTTAAGGTCGTTGACTTCATAGATTCGGAGGAAGTTGATGCTGAAAATGCCAAAATGAGGATTATAACCTACAGCTTCTCTGGAGATATCAAAGTTTGGTTTAGATACTTGACTACTAATTCCATTTCCCCTCTAGAACAGTTGATTAATGCATTTATAGCCTGATGGGAGGTAAATAAAAACCATTTACAATTGCTTTATGAGTATGAGATCATAAATATAAATTTCAATGAATCAGTCCAAGATTTCAATGCTCGCTTTAATAGAATTTATAATGAAATTCCCGTTGAGATCAAGCCTCCTCCAGGCTTAGCTCTCATATGTTATCTAGATGCATTTGATCCCGACATGGCCTACCAAATAAGGGAAAGAAATCCAGCTACATTGGAAGATATGAAAAAGAACGCGATCATCATTGAAGAAAATCTGCTAATGAAAAGAGATAGAGCTAGAAATGATAGGAAATTCACCATTAAAGATGAACCATCCACCTCATATTATGATACTAAGATGGACACATTGATAAGAACTATAGAAAGGATGGTTGATGGTATTTCCATCACTAAGAGACAACCTGAGGTCATAAATCATAACTACAGAGGCCAAAAACAACCTTAGTTAAGGATCAAGTAGAGAGAATGACGGGCTCTTGAACAACCAGCACAACAACAACAAATCAGGACACCCTTGTAGTAGAACTATGCTCAAGGAGAAGAAGAAGATGAAGACACAATTATTGAGGAAAATATTGTTTTCAAAGCTGATGGTTTTCCCATTTTTTTACAAAAGATGAAGAGTATTTTGAAAATAAAAATGAGCCTACAGATGAAGATTTTATCCTTGCCAATGATCATGAATTGGAGATCGAATCAGATGATTATCATCAGGGATACTTGAATGCACTTAGTTCAAAAAATAGGCAGTTGTCATTGAGGATCATATATGTGTCGGTTAATCCCATTCAGAATAGATCATATCAGCAGAAAGATACTCAAAGAAGGTAGAATCCTCTGAGTAATTAAAGTCAGGGAAAAGAGCCTGTAGTCACAAATTAGAACAAAGTAAATCAGCCATCCACAATTTCAGCAAATAAGGAAAAGGATAGTTAGAAGAAAGAAGCTCCATCAAAGGACGATGCTAGACAACGAGACATTGTCATTAAAGAGTTAGAAAAAACAACTCCCTTCGGCCTAGAAACTGAAATTTCAAAATTAAAAGTGTTTATTCCTGTAACCAAGCTTGTTAAGAATAACCAATATAAGTCCCACATTTCCAAGATTCTAAAGTAGATCCTTTGTCCGACATGGTAAATGTCGAAGATGATCAACCAAAACTCATTTTTGGTCCTGCTATTGATAGTCAGTTAGAAGATAGCGAGGCTCCTCCTTTCTACTTGAGTCTAAGAATCCACCAATGCATTTTACACAATTCCATGTTAGACTCCAGAGCCTCTCATAATCTAATGCCAAGAACCATTATGGAAAATTTGGGCCTTGAAATCACTCATCCTTACCATGACTTATACTCCTTAGATTTAGGTAGAGTCCGTTGTATTAGCCTTATTAAATATTTGGTAGTATCCATAGAGTATATTCTGGAAAAGAATGTTCTAATGGATGTGGTGGTAGCTGACATACTGCCACGGTTTGGCATGTTTCTGTCAAGATCTTGGGGGGGGGAATCGAGAGGCACATTGCAATTATACTTTTCTTATGCAACTATCCCTGTTTTCGGACAATTGAGAAAAATGTGCTGTGAAAAAAAGATGAAATGTATGATCATAAGAAAAGAAAAACCCAACAATCATCCGATAAATGATGTACATACATATTTAGAGTCATTCTTTATTTAATGATAGCAGCTTAAATGATGTATATAGTCAGCTTGTAGATGTACAAGATGTTCCAGAGATTTATAATTGCATCAGAGAAGTTATAAAAAAAGGAAAAAGATAATCTGTTGAGCTCATCAGAACAACCATCAAATGAAGCAGAGAAAAATTCAGAAAAGGCATTAGATAAAGTGGAAGAAAGTCTGAAAAAGCATGAAGAAACAGTGCAGAAAGTTGAGCCAAAATAGAAATCAGAGTTTCAACACTTGGAGGATGAAAATGGTCTATGGTCCATGGAATTTGATAGTTCCCTAGGGAAATATGGCGCAGGCATTGGAAATTGGGTACGCAACCCTTTTCATCAACAGAATAAGGTCCCTACAAATGTTAGATTGTGCTCTTATAAGTTAGCTTTTGATTGCACTAACAATGAGGTGGAGTATGAAGCACTGATTACTGGCCTAAAGATCTTGCATAAATTGGGAGCAAGAAGGATTTATTTTTATGGTGATTCAGAACTTGTGATCAAACAAGTTAAAAGTAAATATCAAGCTAATCATCCTCGAATGAGACAATATAGGAATTTTGTACTAGATATTTTGAAGATGTTTCAAGAGTGTATACTTAGAGTTGTGCCAAGGAATCAAAATCTCATGGCACATTCATTGGCTACAATTGCAAGCAATTTTAAGATCCCCTTCTATTCAAAAGGGAATTTTGAGATTCATGTGAAATAACGGCCCATTATTCCCAATAACTTGCGGTATTGGAAAGTTGTCTAGGATGATAAGTAGGTAAACAAATTTCTCCAAGGTGAGGCATAATTTGAGAATTGTTCCATAGATGAAATTTTTGATAAATATGACCAGGATATAGAAGAAACTCAAAAGGATATACTACAGCTGAAAGACAACAATATTCCAAAAGGTCTCATACCTTTGGAAGAATTGTTTAACCAAGATGACGTAGCAAGGAATCCTACATTGGTGACTATGGAAAGGGTGTTGAAGATGTAAACACTGGGACAACAGGAAAATCAAAGATGGTTAAAATATCCAAGTCCTTAATTCTCGAGGTAAAGGCTAAATATGTTAAATTAATTTCTGAATTTTCTGATGTTTTTGCATGGGAATATGAAGATTTAAAGGTGTATGACAAGAACATCATTCAACACACTATTTTGATTAAGTTCAATCAAAAACCCTTTCAGAAAAAGCTGAGAAGGATCAATCCCATATTGTTGCCATCAATTGAAAAAGAGATAAAAAGACTTTTCAAGTTCGATGTTATTTTCCCTATCAGATTCTCCGATTGGATTTTGAATTTGGCCCCAGTAAGAAAGGAGATTGGATAAATCCGACTCTACATAGATTTCAGGAACTTGAACAAAGTGTCCCTCAAGGACAACTATCCACTTCTGAAAGTGGATCACATCCTTCAAAGAGTTGTCGGTTCTTCACGGATGTCACTCTTGGATGGTTATTCAGGATACAACCAAATTTTAGTGCACGAGGATGATCAGGACAAGACAACATTTACTACACCTTGGGGCACATTCAAATATGTAAATATTCCATTTGGTTTGAAAAATGCAGGAGCCACATTTCATCGGGACATGGACATAACATTCGCCAATGAAAAAGATGTTTTCTTGGTTGTTTATTTAGATGACTTGACAGTGTTTTCACATTCTGATGATGAACATTTGCACCATTTAAGAATATTTTTTGATAGATGCAGGAAGTTCGGAATCTATCTCAACCCAAAGAAAATCCTTTTTTCCATGGAGGAGGGAAAACTTCTCGGTCACATCATCTCCAAGGATGGGATCTGGATTGACCCTTCCCGTGTTCAAGCAATTCAACAAATTGATTTCCCTCGCAGCAAAAAGGAAATACAAGCATTCAATGGTAAGATGAATTTCTTACGTAGATTCATTCCTAATTTGGCCAAGCATATTATAGAATTGACAAATATGTTGAAGAAAGATAATGATGTGAAGTGGTCTGAAGATGCCCGGAAATCCTTCAACTCAGTAAATTTTTCCTTGACTACTACCCCTATTTTGATAAGTCCTGATTATACTATTGATTTCATAATATTCCCATTTTCTTCTGAGCACACCATGGTAGTAGTCTTGATGCAGAAAAGGGATAAAACAGAGATACCAATTGCACTTTTCAGTTGCAATATCAAAGATGCAACCCTTCAGTACAACATCCTAGAGAAACAAGCTTTGGATTTGGTTAAAGTGCTGAAAGATTTCAGATTTTACAATTACATTCACATACTCTTTCCTGTGTACCTAATGCAGCTATAAAATAAGTTCTCATGCAGACAAACCCAGAAGGTAGGAGAGGGAGATGGATAGCAACATTACTATAATATGACCTTGAGATCAAGCCCACCAAACTGATCAAAGGTCAAGGCTTAGCCAAGCTCATGGCTGAGTCAAACTTGCATGCTATAGACATCAACCTGATTTCAGCCTTGTTCGATAACGAAGAAGAAGTGAATCTCATTCAAGTATCTGATATCTTTTTGTCATCTCCATGATATTCTGATATTTTTTATGTTTTTCAACACCTAAACCATCCTCAAGGCATAAATAAAATTCAACGCAGGTCATTGACGCTCAAAGATTCTAAGTATTGCATTTGGATAATGAAATTTACTAGAAGGATCCCGAAGGTGTGTTGCTGAATTGTTTTGTCGAATAAGAATCTAAGGAAGTGATGAATCACTTCTAGAAAGGATACTGTGGGGGGCACCTATATTGGAAGACCATGACCAATAAAATATTGAGAGCGGGATATTATTGGCAGACACTCTTTGCAGATGTCTACAAAACAGTAATGAGTTTCCATGAATGTCAAGTTTTTCAGGGCAAGAGAAAGCTTTTCCCATTACCTCTTCAACCTATTTTAGTACATGCACCATTTCAGCAGTGGGGCCTAGATTTCAGAGGCAAGATTCACCCAGCATCATCTGCACAACACAAGTGGATATTGACAGCCACAGATTACTTTACAAAGTGGATCGAAGCGATCCCAACCAGGAAAGCAACAGATTTTGTCATCATTCAGTTTTCGAAACTAATATTTTGTCCCGTTTTTGTTGTCCTACTAATATTATCACAGATAACATGGTAGCATTCAATTCTAAGAAGATGACTGAGTTTTGTGACAGATATAACATTAATTTGGGACACTCTACAACCTATTACCCGCAAGGTAATGGATTGGCAGAGTCCTCTAATAAATCCTTGATCAGTATCATGAAGAAAATGTTAGAGTCAAATAAAAAGAATTGGCATAAGAAGTTGATCAATGCATTGTGGGAAAACCGGGTGAGTAGTAAGAATTCTATTGGCATGTCCCCTTTTCAAGTTGTGTATGGTGTCAATATTGTGTTTCCTTCATCATTAGTAGTCCCAGTAATTAAATTGTTGCAAGAAACAGGGACTGAGGAAAATGACATACAACAATAGATTAATCAAATGATACACCTTCAGCAAACAAGAGATGAAGTATTTCAGAATAATTCAAAACTCCATGACAAGATAAAGAAGATCTATGATCAGAAAACAAATGAAGGCAACTTCAAGGTTGGAGATGTAGTACTCTGCTGGGATGCCAGAAATGAGGATAAGAGTAAGCATGGAAAATTTGAGAATTTATGGAAAGGGCCATATTAAATTTCTGATTTTCGGGGACAAAAATCTTATTTTCTTGAAGAGATGAATGGACAAGATTGTTTAGGAGGACTAGTCAATGGTAGGCTCCTTAAGAACAATATTTTCTGAAGCACATTTTTCAATCAGTTTTCCATTTCACTGTAAATATCAGTTACAATTTCTACAAGTGTGAATTAGAGATCACTGGAGTTTGGAGCCCAAAGTGAAGGCCATGGAGCTTCACTAATTTTCTGCCATTTTCAAAGTTCATTTTTCAATCAAGTAAATCAGTATTGAGTCAATTTTCTGTCATTTGAGTTTGTCTTGAGTCAGTTTATTTCTTTTGAGTTATCAGTTTTTAATCATGTTTATTAGTTTGATTTTTTGACCTTATTGGCCCAAATGAATAGGATTTCTGGTCTACAGTGTTCTTGACACCTCTTTCAAATCTATCATCCATAATAAGGCCAATATTAGTTTCATTATTTTCATTCTGCCATCAGTGATCAAAAATCCTCTTTTCATATCATTTTAAAGTTCCCACTCAAATTTTTTTTATCATTCCACTAGGTCATGCAAAAAATTGGTCACTGATGGTATCCCTAGTCCAAAAAACATCACTCTTCCTCAAATTTGATTACTTACTGGCATAGTTTCATACCTTGCTGATTGTACACCATCCATAAAGTCAATATCAATCATGTCATCTTGAAATTCAGTCCTTCAAGGTCTCATTAGGTCTTTTAGGGTTTTTCATGGTTTCATTAGGTCTTTAGGGTTTCCAAGGTCAAATAAAACTTCATTTCCACTGCATAAGACAAGCAAGTAAAGGGTGATCCAATAAAAATCTCTTCATCATATGAAGATTATTTGTGAAGAAAAATTCTTGTTTTAGCATGTAATTTTGGTTTTCAAATGTAATTTTTAATTTTATTATGTAATTTTATGTCATTCAAATGTAATAAATTCATGATTCCAAAGTTGCTAACTCAGAGTTCCAACATACCAAAGCATCAAAAATGTCAAATAAAAGAGTTCTCAAAGTCATTAGATGATCAATTTATCAAAGGAAAATTCAAGTACAAAGGTAAAAATTCAGATTTTAAAGTGAAAGCGAAGAAATAAAAAGTGGGTCCCAAGGCCCAATTCATTCAAATCATAAAGTATAAACACCACCAAGACATCACAAAGGATCTCATTTGTCATTTCATCCATTGAGCTTGCACTCCCATAGCTGGAAAAGTTGATTTTAAGGGTCAGAGGCTAAGTTTTTCACCGGCGCTGCACTTTCATAGGGTGGCGTTGTGCTTAGAGAAGTGGCATTGTGATTAGAGCAGGCAACGTTGTGCTTATTCTCCACTGGCACTACACTTCTGGGCAAGGCGTTGCGCTTTTTCCTTATCCGCTTTCCTTTTGCTTAGTGACCCCTCGAGGAATCAAAACTCAACAAAACACCTCCAAATTCTCTCAAACTTTTAGCGAGTTCTTGTTACACACTTTGACAAGTAAGTACAACAGAAATTTTTCCTCTTTTCACTCCTAAAGAAATATTTCATAGCGTTTTTGTTTCTTAAGAAAAAATTGGCATTTTTCCTAAGAGAAACCCTTAGTTCTACTCATAATTCCCAAATTGATTCCCTAATACCCTACATATCCTTCCCACACATCTAAAAACCATATCCCTGCCCTTACACTATCATTCCCAAATCCATAAGTCCCTTTTCCTAAAAACCCTAAGCCCTAGGCTTCTACATTCCTAGGCAGCCCTTCCCTAAATCTATAATTAAATTATCATTTAAAAATCCCTTGATATTTTGACCTCCCATCACCTCCCATTGTTCCCTAATCCCTTCCCCAATCTCCCTAAATTTTCATAGAGCTATCCCTATTCCCTAGACCCATCTTCACTCCCCATTCCCATCTACCTTATCCCTAGGGTTTCTAGGCCACCAAAACACTATGGAGGAAGACAGAGACTATGTGGAAGAGGATGAGAGAGTGGTGTCTTAGTATGAGTAATTTAGTTGGACTGCTTTTCTTTATTTTGTTAAAAAAATAAGTCTCATTGACATACTTTCATGGTACCCTTTCACATGCCTTCGTGAAAAATGCCCACTATTAAGTGTTTGGAAGAGGTCCTTTGTTTTCCTAAAACTAAGGATTATGAATGAAACCTTGATTCAAAATTTTTTAACTCTGCTACCTTAGTAATATCATCTATTCTAGAAAGAGTTCCTTGGGTTTAGGAATGTTTAAATTGTAACTATGGTCAGTATTCATAATGAGTGATTTGTCATTGATGTATTTTTTTAAGCATGTTCTTCATGCTAGATTCAAAAGAATTCATATGAATCAAAGAAAAATAATTATTATCATGTCCCACTTGGACATTTAAAAGAAAGAAAATAGAATTTTATAGTATATTTATGTCTCTCCAAAATACCTAGGTCGACCGTCCAATAAGTAATGTTACCTTTCTTATGGAGACACACATTCGTTCTTGTATCCCTCCGAAAGACACCTCACTCGAAGATCATAAATTTGTGGAAGCATACAAAATCTAAGGCTACACATCTCTATGGAACATTGTGAAATATTAGATTACATAGATCTACAAAAAGAAAGAAAAAATATGAGGCTACATATCTATGTAGAAGACAATAACGTGTGAGGAAGTATCTTTGTTGAACTATATGAAGTTTTGAAACTCCCATTATGAAGTATAACATGTAACATGATCTGAAGGAGAAGAATAAATTCAGCCCTTATGTAAGAGTGAAATAGACCTGTTTACAGACCTAAGTGAGGATAATTTGAGGCACCTTATTCTGGAAGACTTGGAGGGTTGACTTGGAATTTGGAGAATTATCATCTAGTTACTATTGGTCAGTTTGTTTATGATGTGAATTTGTCTTTTTTTTTAATTCTTAAATTGACAATTGCTTGATGAATAATAAAGAAAATATAAAAAGGAATAATAATATCTTCACAAGTAATTACCATGATTAGAAATTCTAGCTTGCACTCGAATTTCAACATGGTATCAAAACTATTTTTGAAGAAAATTCAGTGAAAATGTTTGAATTATTTTGTGGAAATAAATCTGACTTTTATATGTGAAGGATAGACTATAAATATGAAGTTTTAAAGATCTAAATGTTTGAATGTATTCAATGAAGTATACAAGCGTTAGCATCAAGCAAATAATTCTATATTTCTCTCCCCTTGAAGTATGTACCAATTCATGGCTCCTATGGAAATATTTTGAGTTTCGTCACTCTTTGAAAAGGTCCAAAGATATACTCCTTATCAATTTTTTCTTGTTATATGAATTCAATTACTAGGCCTAGACTTATAAAGATACTCCAAGCATCTTTTTTACTGGTATGAGATCCTACTTGTTCGAGATCTCTTGTCTCTTGAATATAGTCTCTAGGAAAAGCTCTAGAGGTATATTATAAGCCTGTTGTTTTGTGTTCTAAGCCTGTAACTAGTTTGAGATCTAAGTCACCTCAAGTTTGTATCTAGTCTGAGATCCAAGCCACTTCAGAATTGTGATTTTGTCATAGTTTTGTGCTTCCACATATATGTATCCTATCAAAAGTCTAAGCCTAAGAGGGGATAGATTCAATATTTGTTTCTTTGATATGGTGAGAGGATCAACCTCTCGTTTGTGATATTGTTGGAAAAAATTGTTAATAAGACCTTAGCACTTGTGGAATCCATCTTGTTTTTTTTCAGTATTTTTTGTATTGATTTCTTGTTTAAATATCTCTTTAATGATCAGATCTAATCACCTCTCTTGAAATAAAAGTTAGGTACATCCATGGCATTTGAACTATAGTGGTATTGTTGTGAGAAGTATCTGAATATATTTATCTTTGAAGAAATTTTTTTGTGGCACAAATACGTGAAGGTTACAGATCTATGATGTGACCATACATAATAGAAGGATGAAATATATATTACAAAGAGTCGGCCTATTGTAAACAACTTGAAAAAATTATTGGTTTGGTTTGGCCTGAGATCTAAGTTACAATACAACTTGAAGTGAGGCATATATTTATTGTCAAAGTAGCAATTATTTTGAACCTCAGTTATGACATGGTTTAAGGAGGAATTCATTCTTTGATAAACTGATATGGAAAAGAGAACTAACATTGTAACTCATGACCTATGATCCTGATATAATGAAAAGAGGTTGAGTTCCTCTTAGAAGTAAAATATAAAAACTATAGTGTTATAATACAAGGATATTGGATTATTATTTTTAAGTCACTAAAGGGGTTTGAACTTCTAAATTATTGATGTCAAAGTATCTTCTATATTGAGATCTACCATGATGAAATACAATGATTCTAAGAAGCCAAGTTGATTTAATTGATAAATTCAAGTTTGAATATATATTAATTGGTGACATAAAATAATATAGGGTCTTGGAATTTGGGAACTTGGAGATTAAGAATCTATGGTTTACAAAACCTAGCAAGTTGAGAAGAGACAACAACAGGTGTTTTGGTCTATAAACCCTAGTGAGAGTTGGAACAAGAAAGGTCTAGGTTTTTTATTGTAGGAATGATAGTTTCCACTATGAAATAATAAGACCTATCTCTTAGAAAATAAAAAATATCATCATGCTAATACTTATGAAAAGGATGATGAAGCTGCAAGATGAATGCAAATTCAAAAGGATCTAACTTTTCTCAAAATATGAGTATTATATAACTTTCCTCTTTGATTAAGGTTATTGTTATTAGTTTCTAGTTAGTTTCTTGTTTATGTTTCCTTTGCTTGGTTGTAATAATTCTTTCATATCGTCATTCCAAGACAGCGGCTAATACTTCCTTGGTATTGACAGCAGATGGAAGAACTGAAAGAATGAAACAAAGCATGAGGACTTTCCTAATGTGTTGTTGGGATAATAAATTACTGAGAGGTGGGGTGAATCAGTAATAGTGAGGTTACTAAAATTTGTTTTGAATTACTATATTTACTCTGAATTATTCTAGTCATTTGTAAGAGCATTCAGACTAAAATATAAATGTGAAGTAAAGCAAACTATTCACATGAGCACACAATTCATCAATTAAGAAACGCACACATATTGACATAGGTATTTTTTACATGGAAACCCAAAGGGAGAAAAAAACCAATCTGTTTGTTATTATGGTGTAAATTAAGCATCTGCTTTATTACATCAAGTTATTTGTGAGAACCCACTCACAGGAGACTCCAACCCCCTTCAGATAACAAGCCACCACTTTCCAATAGGAACCAACCTCTTATGAATGCATACCACTACCCTCTCTAGCCATTATTCTACTTTTCATACAATTTTCATAATGAAAACAAAGCGTAATACATTTACTTAGGAATATAAACCTGATCAACTACAATACCGGCTCCTTCCCTTCAGCTTTGGAGCTCCACTCCTCAACAAGCTATAGTCTTAACCATCTTCTCTTTTGTTAACACAATTAAGTCTCATAACTTGACCCTCTGCACTTCACTCACTTAGACTCAACACAACTGTTGCATCCCCCACATTTCTCAAAGGAAAATATGAGTTTAATTCCTCTCCTGCACAAAAGTCGATGTTATTTTTTTTGTCCTCCGATAATCTCTTTTGTCTCTATTTCTCAATACACAATCTCATGCTACAGCATGGATCTACCTAGTGTTGTCCCATAAAAACTATAAGGAGCCTGCAACTACAATAAGAGGAATGGGTACATGTGAATTTTCCATACTTGAGAATTTAATCCTAGTATATCCTACTAACTCAATAAGTACCTTTATTGAATTCAGCTTGCGTAGTTAACTTGGACCTCCATTCCTCTTAAATGCCCACAGAGCACAAAATGTACTTTAGGTATGTCTCTTTTTCTTTCTCTAGTTGTATCACACCATCAGAGCTCATAAACTCACCGATCTGGTGTCCTTGAGCCATATTCCACATTAAATTTATTTTGGCATGCAAATGAGATATAGGGAGTCTTGTTTCAGTGGTTTCCATTAATAAAATTACACCAACCTCTTGATGCACATTTACTTTAGCTTCCAACCCATTCGTCCTCGGTATAATGTGCTCTTGAGTTCCCAACACATCCATGACTATGAAACACTACCAAGTATGGAACATAGCCCAAAGAGTTGTTGACTCATTTATAACACAACGTAAAGCATTTTTGAGATGGATCATGGATGCCCTTGTGCCTATATATTTTCTCTAAGTGTAATTTCATAATACTTACAAGCTTTCGTGTTTCCAAGCACTAGCCCACTAGAGTGCACCACTTCCAATGTTTGTTAGTCACCCTTATCACTTTAAATGCTTGCCCACAATTCTTTTCTCCATTCATAGCTTGAAGGCCCTTGGTCACCACAACATGTCAAATCCTCCCAAAACCAAGTCTTGGGTGTATCTATAGATATTTGATAGACTGTCAAATGTCAAAAATAATCTTGATCACTTGTATATGTTTTCTAGCATAAAATCTCGACGCTTTGTCCTCCTTTTGTTTTATTCCCTATGGACTTCCGCACTTTCGGGTACTGCTCCTGCTACCTCAAGTTGATGGCATCCCATAACCCTTTTTAAATAAACCTCTAGGATTCCCGCTACCCTGACTCAATGCAATCCCATAACATTTTTAAATAAGTTTCAAGGATTTTTGGGTTCTGGGCACTACTACTAAGGGCTTCAAAGTCCTTACTTTTCCTAATCATAACTTTTGATTATGTTGACAGTGTTGGATCTGCTAACATTCAAGTGGTCTCTTGCATATGCAATCCCAGATAGACCTCACACCATTTGGGATGAGAGCCCCATATGGAATACGTCTCGGCAAATCGTTTACTTAAATATCTACCTTAGATTTAGCTATCAACAAGAGACAAAATCACATGTGTTCCTTTGAAAAGCAAGCTAGTGTGTCTCATAAAATTTTGGTTGCAAGTGCATCAAGGTTCTTCTACCACAGGGAGGAGAGAAATTGATCCTCTAAAAGAGGGGTAATATTACCACCCTATTAAAATATGCACATGAACAAGAATTTTTCATTAAAAATCCACTGGAATAGTCCACAAACGCATGACGATCGTAACAATAATTATAGCATGTTCTCAATAAGATACGCTAAAATAACTGAAATAGTTCAACTATATTATAATTGGTGAAAGAAAACACAAACCATAAACATTCATAGAATAGTATTATAAAAATTCATAATCCATGTATGAAAATTTGTGGCCCTTAGGCTTCAATTATTAAGTAAAAATCCCAAAATGCATTAATACAACGAACATCACTTGCTCCAATAGTGGAGAGTTGGAGCAACTACTTGCTCCCCAAAAGTACTAACTTATCTCTCTGATGCCTTATGGGATAATCCAAGGCTAAAATTCCTTTACATGAGAAATGAGGACCTATTTATAGCTTGAGGAGTGACCTTTCATATCCAAATGACTCTTGACAATTTTTCTTCTAGTGACCTTTGGACTTCTAAAAATTTTTTAAGTTCCAAATGACTTTTAGAAATACATATGGACTTTGGTATTACATGTCCTTTGTACTTCCATAACTCTTGAGTTCACACATGACTCTTGTACTTCTACTTATTTGTATTATAAAATGATTTAAAATGATACATCTTTGGTTTCCATGTCACCATATGATGAAACTAGACATGTCACTATTATGGATGGATGGAATATTACAATGACTGATGACATGGATCTTCCTCTATGGTGACATGGCTACCACTATATTTGTTCTTTATCATCATCTTCTCAAGGTGCTTTCACCCTCCAAAGGGTATTCAAAATTTGGAGTTGTCATGGTGCTTTTATCATCAAGCTTCATGTGTGTTCTTGGTCCTTCTTACACTTCCTTTATTCATCCTCTTTTCCCAATCTTACTTGCGTGTTCTTTCCATAGGTTCTTGGAATATTTTTTTTCTGCAATCACTCATGATGAGAAACTATCAGTCTAAAAATATCCTGCTCTACCATGTTTTATGCATATTTTCTTGTTCACGCCCATTTGGTTCATTTAAAATGGTCAAAGGAGCTTTAGAGCCCAAGGGAACACTCTGAAAGGCTAAATGATGGAGGAGAAGGAGCTTCGAGGCTTCAGGATGCACTCATGCGCCCTAAGGAAGTTGGTAATCAAGGCAGGGCACATGTTGCAAGTTTGAAGGATGAAGAGAAATATTCAGGCTTCTCAAGTACGTTGTGTGCCCAAGGGAAAGAGGGAGGGTGTAGGGCACACTCCCGAAGGTTGAAGGTTGAGGCTTAGTGTATTTGAGGTGTGTTCATGCACCTAGGACGCCTTAGGAAAGGCGTAGAGCATACTCTTGAAGGTTGAAGGCTCAGTCTTCATTCCTTCAGGGCACGATAATGTGATCAAAGAGTGCAGGAGGGTGCATTGTGCATAAGGGAAGGTTGAAAGGCTAAGCTTAAGGTCTTCAGGATGTGTTAGTGCGCTAAAGGATGGTGCACTTCCTCGAGTCAAAGGAGTGTGCTTAAGGGAGACTTAGTGAATTGAGGGCACATTTCAGAGCAGGAAAGGGGCTTTGTGCTTTCGGAATGCACCCAGCTGTATGGGAGGGATCAGGGCACACTTATAAACAGCGAATGATCACCCATCAAGGCTTCAAAATGTGATAATGTGCTCTTAGCCTTGATGGGGCTCATTTGGAACCGAAAATTTTCTAAGTATAGATGATCGATCGAGGGGTGGCCAAGATGAGTTATAGTCACAAAACCACGTGTGAAACATACTAACTCATCGAGAAAATGTATACAAGATTGATCAACTATGAATATAAATCAAAGTTCCACTTTAGGCACATTCCCCTACTATAAAAAATGAAGTGTGTGCAACTGTGACCCGAAAGTGTCGTTTTAAAACAAGAAAGGCATTGTGACCATTAAACACATATAAAGATGTTCTAATTGATGAGAGGACACTTGAGAAGGCTCAATAACACTCAATACATATGAAACCATACAAAACAACACTTTCCGACAGAGGTGACACATGATGTGACCATGAAGTAAGCTCCAAAATTTGAATGTAGTGAAACTTTGGAGGGTGTTGTGGCAACGAAAACACTTGGAAACACACTGGGTGAACTTCAACTTCTTTTTCTGGAAATTGTCTTTTGGTTCAAGTTCTGACCTTCAGGAAGTATTGATTGCCCCAATTTCCCTTTTTTCGACCTGGTTTCACACATATCATCTTCTCAATTCTCTTCTTGGTTGAACTCACACAAAGATACACCGTATCACAATTGGTTCAATTTAGGAAATGGTAATGTGTGTGACAAGTTTATGAAATTCAGAGTATAGAGTTTCATCTCTAGTGTTGCTCCACTGCTAGCAGGCCTGTACAGTACCCTGGAGGAGTCACTTCAGGAGCACAAGCATTTCTTCACTCCCATCAAGTCTGGATAGTACCCCGGTGAAGTCACTTGCTTCACCTCCCTGTGTAGGAAGCCTTTCTCTTCTTTTTCCCCTTTATTTATTCAATTTAGTAGAACTATGCATTGGGACATTATTTTCAATGGGCAGAAGTGGGATCCCAAATTATTGAGATAAAATGAGGTCTCCCCTTTAGAGAAGTATTTTTAAGACCTCTGATTTAGGTTTTCTCACTTTATATTTTCCTCTTATCCCTTCTCTTCTAGGTTGGACGAGCATTAACACACAAGTAGACATAGACCAAGATGAGTAGTTTTGATGCTAGTGTAAGCATAGATCTAGTATGTTCCCCCAAGCTTCTCTTATTGGATGAATCGTACTATCCATCTGGACTTACCTCAACCTACAACACTTTCCCAAAGAAAGAAGTAGAATAATCAGGAATCCAAGCATTGAAATTGTCACACTTCTCTTTGATTACACTCAAAAGTATTTGGGCCATGCATTTTCCACATAGGTCTTATTTATATACAATGACTTACACTGAGACATGGCACGACATGATTCGAAAAAAGTTATACAACTGACTCAGACAAAAGAAAATAAAATGAAAAACAATATGTATAGGAAGTATGACTCATAGATGCTATTGAAAATAATGTTTTATGTCTTTGCCATTTACAGGTACAGGGTAAATCCTCCCATATAAGGATTTGATCTTGAAAGCATTGTAGTCAATTTTCTCTTCAATGGTGAATGCCCCAATCCACAGTGGCTGGAACTTTGTATTTTTACCTTTTTCCTCATGGGTTTTATCCCATCTTAAGACTAGGTCACCCACATCAAAGCTCTTTGTCCCTACAGATTTTCTATCAAAAAAACGCTTTATATGGTTCTTATGAATGGAAAATTAGTCCTTGGATTTGAGCCGCTCTTCCTTGAGTTTTAGTAAAGTGTCTATCATGTTCTGAACCAGTAGGAAAGATTTACCTTGTGACTCCTAAGAGAGTTTCAAGGTTGGGAGGTACGGGTTTAGAGGCAAGATAACTTCTTTACCATACTCCAGAAACTATGGTGAGGTCTTCAGGGAAGATTTGGGAGTAACACGGTTGACCCATATTGCATAAGTCAAACCAATATTCCAACTCTTCTTTTCAAAGAGGATGGTCTTCTTGATAATGCGAATAATCTTTTTATTTGTAGATTCAACTAGACCATTTCCTTGGGGATAATAATTAGATGCATGTCTGAGCACAATCCCATTTTCCAATGCTAACTCATAAAGTTTTAATGATGAAAAGTAAGTTGCATTACCAAAGACAAGTGACATAGGAACACCAAACCTGGTGATGATATTCTGTTGTATAAAGTAAATGACTTCATGTTCATTTACTTGTCTAAGTATAACTACTTCTCAAAAATGGGTGAAAAATTTTGTTGTTGTGAGGATATACCAGTCTTTCTTTGATGAATTGGGATAATTTCTCTGATAACATCAAGGCCCCACTATTGGAAAGGTTCTTCGACTACTACTGGGAGCAGTGGATTAGATGACCTTTGATTGCGACTAGTGCATTTATGAAAAACCTGGTACTTGCAGACATATGCATGAGCATCCTTAAAAAGAGTAGGCCAGTATTAACCAGCCCTCATGACATTGTGCATTGTGGTGTCATTTTCATAGTGGCCACCTGTCGGTCCATCTTGTAAATCCTTCAAAACATTCTATGTATCTTGCAGCTCAAGGAACCTTAATAGAGCTCCATTATGGTGCTTCCGAAAAATCACCCACGGACCGATTGATATGATAGATATTTTAAGTGGATTTTTCTCTTCTTTTTACTTGATAAGTGTGAGGGAAAGGTGCCATGTTCCATAAACTATTATATCTCTACATATCAAGGCATTGTGGATGTGGAATTAGGAATGAGATCAATATTGTATATTACAATTTCCTACTCCCATCCTTATAACTATTGTTCTAGAGCATCCTTTACTTCGACTGCTAGTCTGCATTGTCCATGACCCTTTATAGTATGAACTAGTTTGAATTCTAAATCATATTATTGAAGGCATGTTACTTAGTTAGCTCTTTTCTCACCCAGTTCATGTTGCACAAGCAAATTTCTTACTGTTGGGTGAGGTACAAACACAATCGTGTGAGCTTTCAATAAGTAGGGCCTAAAATACTTAACTATCTTTTACACTGCATATGATTGTTTATGAATGGCGAGGTAATTTAATTCTATCCCTTATACACTTGCACTCATAAAAGAGATAGGTCGCTCATTTCCTTCATCGTCCTTTTGAATTAACACAACAACAATCAATATATCTGAAGCAAATGTATAAAGCAGGAATATTTTCCATAGCTTGTACTAAAAAGTGTGGGTGCATCAACAATATCTTGTTTAATCTAAGAAAAAGTGCCTTTCTCCCATTTTTCCCACTTATATATTACATCTTTCTTGACCATCTCTTGTATAGGTTCGACTATTTGTGCGTAATCTGAGATGAATTTTCTAAGGAAATTGATTTTCCCTAAGATAGACTACATGGCTTTCTTATTCATTGGGAATGGGATCTATGTTATATCCTTGACCATCTCGAGGTCACTCTTCATACCCCTTTTTACTATGATGTGCTCTAACAAGATTCCTTCGGACACACCAAAGATGCTCTTCTTGGGATTCAAAGAAATCCCATACTTCTGACACCGCTCGAATATCTGCTTTAGGTGACATACATGATCCAACCTTTTCTTTGAAAATACTACGATATCATCTAAGTAGACAACAACACTCTAACCTATAATTCTAAAAAAGGCGATGTCCATCTCTCTTTGAAATTTTGCGCTAGTATTGATTAGCCCAAATGACATTATTTTGAAAGCAAACATACCCCATTTAGTTCAGAATGTAATTTTCAATCTATCTAGCTCTGCTACTAGTACTTGATTATAAACTGAAAATCCATATATTAGTGAAAACATTCTATACCTAGATATTATCTAGAGTCTCTGCTCCATGAATGGAACTTAATATTTGTCTTTATTAGAATCCTAGTTGATATTTTGAAAATCAACACATAGGCATATTTCACCGGAATTATTTCTTACTAGGACCAAGTTAGACACCCACATGGAATGTCTGACTTTGAAAATGATCTGGGCATCCAAAAAATTTCCCAATTCCTTCTGAATAAGGAGCTCTAGTTTCAGATTAACTTTTTGTAGTTTATGCTAGAATAATTTCACCCCTTATTTTATAGGAATCACGTGTTGGATGATGCGGGTATCATAATTCTTTAAATCGGTGTATGTCCAAGAGAACACATCCCAATATTGCTTGAATAAATGAATAGATGCTTGCTACTCATGCGAGGAACAATAGGTACCAATATTAACATACTTTAGTTCTGATGGGGTTCCCAGATTGACTTGTTGAGATTCCATATTTTAACTCCGAGTATTTTTGTTTGTTGGCCCTCTAAACTGATTTTTCAAGTCATATAGTTTCTCCAGGGACACCACACATTTCTTCATAGTGTTACCTTTCGATGCTTGAGATTATTCCTACAGAGTGTGCTCATGCTCATCCTCCTCTATGGCGGCATCTTTGAACACATCAACATTTTCCATAAAGTGTAGCATATGTTGATCGTCATTAAAAATGCGTAAGTTAGTGACATTTTCAGCTAAATATGGTTTCTAACTCTTGGAACAAAAAAATATTGAAAAGTTTAAAATTATTTATTAAACAACATACCTCATGATGGTAGTTTTTGATATGAGGTGAAATACAGTGTATAGTATCTCATAACTAATGAGTGACTACCTCTGAGTAACTGATTACCTTCAGAAACTCTACCTTCCGGTCTATAGCTTTCTTTAATCCAAGTATGAGTGCTTCATATTTTGCAGATTTATTAGTGCACTCAGACTCTAGACAACATTCAAGTACATTTTTCTTATTTTGTGCATTTGTCAGGACACAACAAGATCCTGAACCATCCGGTGTCTTAGAACCATCAAAGTACCCAAAACTCAGTCACTACCCAAAATTTACTGAAATTTATAGAAATTAAATAAAACATAGAGACAATTATGCCAATGCAAATTATTGAATAGATACTTGACTAGACCCCTACTAGCCATGATAGGCATCTCGTCAAACATATCACAAAGATGCATTCTATAGGTCATAATAACATATCTAAGCATTGGGATATTATACTTATCTGAGAATCTCTAAGAAGAATTGATTCCTCATATGATTAGTTGCATTATCATATATTAAGTCATATATTCATTTCTCATTCATTTACAAATGAAAACATGATGAGAACCATACATTTTCACTGTCATAAAACATATTCATAACTAACATATAAACAACATAAATACTGAGGATACAACAAACATAAATTCCACATATAGTCCATCTCATTTACACTTAAGATATGAAGGAAATAACCTCTTATTAATGAATGAAAAATCCAACTCAGCATGGGACTACAATGTTCCACCTAACCATATATTGACTAAGCCAAATCTCTCTTCAGATAATCACACTCATGCAATATTCCAATCATGAATGTGGGACTCAAACCAAAATAACCCACAAGGGCTTCTCGAGGCTAAACCACCTCACCCTCATCAATATGAATTGGCTTTACCACAATCCTCACTGGATCACTTGGCCATAAACAAGTATGGATGCCATCGGATTTCTCTACCTACACTGTGAGGAATTTTCTTGTCTCCTAGTCTCTAGGATTTATTGCAATCCACAATCAAATCTATGGATAACTAGGCCATAATCGAGACACAACCCTCCAATATTTATCATATATCTTTTCATTCACCGACAATGATTCTTAGGCGTGATCAAGAGAAACCACCTCTAATATTTACTGTATATCTTGCCATTCACTAGTCAAGGATTCTTAGGCCCACCGAGGCACACTATACCTAGATTTATCGCAACCCATAGTCTGGTTTAGGGGTTACTAGGCTAGTGGCTTTACCAAAATCCATAGTCTAGTTCAAGGATTACTAGGCCATGTCTTATTTCATTCAAAGATCCACCTCACTCAGTTTTTAATCCATCCAGCAATCTAGCTCAACCAAAACATGAGAACCCCATCACACCATGGCTTTCCAAAAATGGCAAGGCAAGGTTGAATAAAATTTTCACACCTAGAAAAACCCATGCGAATGACAACAAGAGAACCAAGAACGCACATGCATAACCATGCATGCCAAATTTAGCAAGGAAATCACACATGAAAATTGATGCCTATGAGTAAACCCGTTGTAGGTGCTTGATCCTCCTCTTCCTTGCTTTATATTTTCTTCCTCTTTGCCTTCTTTTCCTTCTTGATCCAATGTTGAAGTGCTCCAAGAAAAATCTAAGTGTAAAAGAGTGTGTGAGGTAGAGAATAGAGAGAGAGATCCAAAATTGAACTGACAAAAGGTACGAATTGATCCTTAAAATAATTTTTATCAATTAGGCCTCTATTTTCTTCATTTTCCATTATTTCCATTCATTTTCCTCCTCACATGAAACCTATGACCTTTCACCTTCCTTTTCTCCTAATTTCCATTATTTTCATAAATAAATTGCCAAACTTTCCATTTTTCCTTTCCAAATGCCTTTGCCATTTCCTTTAGCAATTTCCTTAGCAATAATAAACCAAATGAACACCCATATTGTGGTGCTTTTCGCAACATTCAACTTGTAATAAGTGTCCCATAACCGTGGTTATTATTTTTCCTTTATTAACTTTATTTATATGGAATTTTCACTAGTGTTGTTACATATTCCTTCTTCAGCACATTTTTGTTGCTCCTTTAGTTGTTGTTATTTATTCTATCCTTATTTAACTCGTCAAGAGTAATAATGAGTTCCCCTTTAAATTCCACCACTCTTTCCTCTTCTTCTTCTTCTTCTTCAGAGTCTGTAATATTTTTTTTCTTGGAGCCAGCTCTAAACACCATGAGTAACCACTCATTTGAATCATCCTTTAAGGAATTTTCGATATCTGACTCCAGTGTTGAGCTATCCTCTTTGGAGTAGAGCCCTTCTTCTTCGAGAACCTCTTCTTTTGATGTTTCTAAGCTTTAGCTCTGAACTTGTGATCATCTTCCTTTTCTTTCCTTTATTTGTAAGGGAATTGGATGAAAAATGTCTAACTCTTCCATAGTCAAATTATTTGAAGAGTGGCTTCCCTTTATACTTTCCTGGGTCATGCTTCAGTTTCCTCAAAAATTGTCCAGCTCCTGATCAAATTTGAAGTTGGAGCATTCCTGATGGTCTTTTTTCTCCTTAGCCTTCTTGGACACCTTCAAAGTTTCCTGCTTTGGTTTAGAACTCTCTTTTCCTAATCTCATATCATAGGTTGTGAGAGTACCAAGCAATTGGTCCATTGTGATACTTTTTAGATCATACATTTGTTCAATTTCAGATATTTTGGCATTAAATATCATAGGAATATATCTTAATACTTTTTGAACAATTATATCTTCTTTGATAGCTTCACCAAGTCCTCTAAACATATTGGTTAATTCATCGACTCTAAGGAAGTATTTTGCTATGCTTTCTTCTTCACTCATTTTTAAGCTTTAAAACCTCATTTTGAGGTTTGAATTTTGTCTTGCTTGACTTTATCATCTCCTTCATGAATTTGATTAAGGTTGACCCAAACTTCCTTCACAAACTTACATTGCATAAATTTTACAAGTTTATATTGACCAAGTCCAAAGAGAATGGAATTCTTGGCTTGGGAATTTTTTCTATACACCTTTTTATTGTTTTCATTTGTGGGAGGGACATTAGGAACATTATAATCCACCAACACAAAGCTCCAAACAACTACTCCCAAGGACATAAGATAGGATTCCATCCTAACCTTCCAAAAGGAATAGTTTGTCCCGTCAAATATTGGTATCTTACTCAAGTAAGCATCCCGACTCTCTTTCCTAGACATAATTCCTTATGGATCTACCTTCCAGTAGTTAAATTTTTCGTAGAGGAACCTTGATATGAACCAATTTTTGGGATAAGAAATAACTTGGTGGGGGGTGGGGGAATCAGTAATAGTGAGGTTATTAAAATTTATGCTCAATTCTTATATTTCCTTTGCCTTTTGCTATTTATTTGTAAGAGAATCCAGACTACAATATAAATGCGTAGTAAAGAAAACTATTTGCATGAGCACACAGTTCATAAATTGAGCAGCACACATATATTGACACATGTATTGTTTACGTAGAAACCTAGAGAGAGAAAACCACCAAATTGTTTTCTATTATGATTTAAATTAAGAACCCATTAATTACATCAAGTTGTTTGTGAGCAACCACTTGCACGAGGCACCAACCCCCTTCAAATAGTAAGACACCACTTTCTAAGAGGCACTAGCTTCTCTAGCTATTGTTCTACTTTTCATATAATTTTCAGACTAAAAACAGAGGCTAATACATATTCTCAGAAATATAAACCCAATCTACTGTAATATCAATTCCTTCTCTACACCTCCACTGCTCAACAAGTTATAGTATCAACCCTATGATATTTTGTAAACACAATTAACTCTCAACACTTGACTCTATGCACTCCACTCACTCAAGCTCAACACAACTATTGTATCCCCCACATTTCTCAAAGGAAAATCTCAATGTTTTTCCTGTTCTGCACAAAATTCGATGTTATATTTGTTTTCCTCCTGTAATATCTTCTATATTTGTTGCTCAGTTCCTAATAGCATGTTACTTCATGGCTCTACCTGTTGTTGTCCCATAAAAACTAAAGGCCACTGCAACTGCATTAAGAGCAATAGGTACAAATTAATTTTCCATATTTGAGAATTTAATCCCATTTTATCCTGCACACTCAACAAGTACCTCTATTTAATTTAGCCTGCACAGATAACTTGGACCTCCATTCCTCTTAAATTCCCAAATAACATAGAATGTACTTCAAGTATGTATCTTCTTCTTGCTCTAGATGCAGCACGCCATCATAGCTCAGAAAATTGTTGGTTTGGTGTCTCTCAGCCATCTTCCACATTAAAATTATAGTGGTGTGCAAGTGAGACAGAGGGAGTCTTGTTTCAATTATCACCATTAATACAATGGCACCAACATCTTTGTGCATGTTAGTCATCAGTATTTTTACCTGTTATTGATGACTTGTTTCCTTAGCTGAGTTTTCTAGAAGCTGATCTCCAAACTGTAAAATCTGTCATCTAGAAAACACCCTAAAACAATTTTTGTCCTCCTACCCCTTCCTATTAGTCTATGATGAGAAAAAAATTCAAATGTCAAGTCCTATCTGATTTCAGCAAAGTAACCATGTCTATAGTTGTCATAGCTGTAAAGAATTTGCCATCATTTACCCTTGTTTCTCAAGCCATTTACTATCCAACTATGGAAAAATGTCTGCAACCCTATCCCTGGTCATCTTGTCATTTAAGAATCTAATCATACCAAAGAAAACACTCAAAAACATATCAATAATTATTCCTAAGTTAGATAGTGGTGTTTAGGGAGTTTTTCCTTGGCTAAGATATCTTGAGTCAAAAGCCTTTGTCTAGTACCAACTTGCCATAGATTGCAGTCTTCCTATTCTGAAAAACAAGTCTTTTTCCATCCATAGGTCGCACACCACTAAGAGGTCATTTTTTCTCAGTTCAGAAGAATTTCAACAAAGATCCAAATCAGAAGAAGATAAGCAAGTTCACTGTCTAAAAGGAATATACTTAGATTGGGAAAAATATCCATAAGACACCAAAGGAGCTCTCCAAGGCTCAAAGTCATATGTTTTACATCTCTGCAAGGGTGTAAATTGACTGATAAATAGTATGAAAATAATAGCAAAAGGAAAAGTTCAAATAGGTCTCTCATATTGAAGAGATTTGCCATCAGTAAATCAGATGGAGGGCTGTGAAGTAAAGAGCAGCAGAGGTACGATTTTAAAATCCAAGAACTGCATGAAGAACAGAGATCATCTTCAGAGTCACATGAATACAAAGGACTGATGTAATACTGATCAGCAATGTTTCAGTATCTCCTCCAAAATCAGTGCTACATAAACTTTCCAAAGGATATCATCATGTCAAGCATGAGAAGATAGCTTCTTCTTATGTCACCTTGAGCCTGGGATGTGAAGATCAGCCAAAGAGCTATTTCAAGGTACCCCTGAAAAAACAGTCAAGGAAAAGTTACCTCGGTGAGGTCCAAATAGAAAATACTATCCTTGTACCAATCACTTTGTTCAAAACCCTAAAAACTCACAGTGATATGGTGCTAAGCAGAGACATATATTGCATAGAAATGACGCAAGGATGAAATGGATGAAATTTCATGGTCTATGGTGGAACCTCCTTCAAAAGAGAAGATGGTTAGAAGTACAGTGATAGAGCCTCCTTCAAAAAGCAGAGGGCTAGGAAGACATGTTGTGGCCTCCTTCACAAACAAGCAGGGTGCCAACATGTTCTTAAGTGTTTTCAAAAGCTATTATTAGCCACCTCCTTTAAACATGAACAGTAGGTGCATCAATAGAGTTTCAAATTGTGTTTGAGTAAGTTGTCTATTTGAAAGACAGGGTTGAAAATCAGTAATGAATCAATGAGAGTTCATAGGTTGAAAAACCTATTTCATATCAAGCAAAAGGATAGCATGCTGGTGTTAAAAAGTATTTGTTTCTTCTGTTTATAAAGGCCTCCTTAAAATTGTAATATGAGGGTGAAATTTTTTACTAGGGATAGCCTTATCTAAATGGCCAAAGAAAGTAGGCCAAGTTTGATTTTAAACTGACTTCTGTACATGAATACAGAGAAACAGTAGGGATGAGAAAGGCCTTGACACAGCTCATCCAAAGGGTCAAAGGTGTGATAAAACAATGCTTCACTTTCAGTCAAAAAGGGCTCATCCATTAACTGATAAAAGACAGAGTTTTGGGAGACCCAGGTAGTTTGTCAAACATAGGCCTCCTTCACAAATAATTAGAGGGCCCACCATTGTTTGAGGGTATTCAAAAGATGACATGTGGAACAGATCAAATCATAACTGTTGTTGTTATATGGTTTTAAAGAATGTTGGCATAACAGTTTTAAAAAGGCTTCATTATTTTTTGTTAGGATTGCCTCCTTTGTAAATAAACAAAGGCGCAAATTCACTTTTCATAAGTTTCTTTCAAAATCAAAAAGGGAAGTTTGTCTTTTTTCAAAATTGAAGGAAACTTGGTATTTTCAAGTATAAAAGAGCTCGATTGTCAGTCATTCATCAATTTGCAAGACCAAGTCAAGGAAAAGAAGAAGTTTGAGCGTTTTTTCAAAACATTTGCAAGCTTAAGGTTAGCGCGGCAAGCCTGTGTACACACGCAGCGCACCTGTAGGCAGAGTCAGGGAAATTTATTGAAGGGCGCAGCACCTGTAGACGTGCACGGTACGCCTGTGCCCAGCACCCAGGGCCGACCAGACAACCTCCCTGCGCGGCGCGTTCTCCGTTCAACGCCCGCCCATCAATCTAATTTAAACGTGCTTCTTTTCCCATTGAACCAATACTCAAAGAACATCAAAAACTCGTTTCTCAAGGTATTCCTCCTCTCTTAGCTAAGTTTTAGTTTGAGGGAGGGTTTTGGTTACAAATTTCAAAGATAAACAGTGGTTAAAGAAGGAGGGTTAATGTGAAAATTTGAAATATTTTTTGTGCTGTGAAATAGCTAAAAATACACAAAGTCCTAAGAGAAAGGCAGAGTTTGTATAAGATAGGGCTTTTTCAAATTAAAGAGGTTTTTCTTGCTGTGTATTGCAAAGGATTAAAAACAGTGATTGAAGGGGAACAATATTTGTGTCAAAAAACAAAAGAGATTTGTCTCCAAAATCACAAACAGACCTTGTCAATACCTCTTTGCTCAAACACAAATACTGAAGAGGTGAAATTGTTTTCATTCAAATACTACTTGTTCGCTAAAACTCAAAGAAAAACGATGATCATTAAGGGGAGAAGGAGTTGTTTTGAATGCTTGTTACTCAATAACAAGGAGACTCCCTTATGTTTTAGAAAAACAAAATCATCAAAGAAGGACAGTTTATTCCAAGGGAGAGCACAGTGTTTTTTCTAAGAGTGCATTCTTTTTTTCAAGTCAGTCTCTTAGAACAGTAATATCAAAAGAAGAAGTGATTTCAAAGAAACCTCTTTCTTGCTTCAAATAACCACAAAAATCAGTGAGTTTAGGGAGAATAGTTCATATTGTCAAAATCAAAGAGAGTTGTTTCATTTAAACAAACTTATTGGCTAACTAAGGACAGACTTAGTTTTTCAAAGAGTAAAAAGTGTGTTGGTTGAGGACTTATTTCAGTGATCACTTGAACAGTTTATCTTGGTAAGTCAGTGAAGAATACCAGAAGAAAAAATTCCTCCTAAGAAAGATATCAGGAGTGGTTATCACAATAGGTATGAACCTTTTTCTACTCAGGCAGTGAAAGAATCTCCTTCAGTGCTTTTTAATTTTCATGAATTAGGGTGCTTGGAATTTTTCCAAAAAGGTTCAAGAAGTGAAAAGTCATCTTCCTTTGACCAATTTGTTTGCTTTAAGGCTACAAAGGAAGCATGCTCATCTGGTAGGTTTAGATTTCAAGATCTCTCCTAGGGCTATCTCCAAAGCTACCAAGATTCTGTATATTAGAGAAAAATGGTTCAAGCAAACATACCTAGACCTAAATCACTACAAAACCTTCTTAAAACCAGAACATCGGGATGCTTGCCCAGCTATTTTCCATTTTTCCCATTTGTTGACCAGTTATGCTCCACTCATGAAAATCATCATGAATTATTTCACATGTGAAGGGAGGTTTTCCCGGGTTTATGCTTATCATATCAGGCTTCTCATGCACTTCAAAATAACTCAATTTCTAAACCTGCCTTTTTTCCTCTATAGAAGCATTGACAAGATGGCTTCTACTGTCCAAAAGAAGCCCTCTTCTCAACAAAAATCTTGTCTATTTCATCATTCCCTTATCAAGATCATCATCCTCCATCAACTTGAGAAAAAGGGAGTTTCTTGGGACTCTTTCATCTCCCATCCCGATTTTTCCATTGCATCGTCATCTCATGCGCCTTCCTCACCATCCACTCATCATTTTTCTCCTTCTTCTATTAAATCCACTCCTAAAGGACAAAAATCTCCTATGATTGAAAGTGAAGAAGAGAAAAGGAAAACTAGTAGTGAAGAAAGGAAAAGTGAGAGGAGGCAAACTAGTGATGAGGAAGGCCAAAATGAAGAATCTAAGCATGACAGTGAGCATAAAGAAGGAAATGATGAAGAGCTGGAACAAATTGATGTAGAGCACAACAGTCATGAAGAGGAACATGTTGGCAGCCAACACAATAGTGAGCATGATGGTAATGAGGCACAAAACATTGAGGGTACAGAGCACTACAGTCATGAAGAAAGAAGAGACAGAAAAGAACAAGGCAGCCCTCAAGGAGACATACAAGGTGGCAGCCAAAACACTTATGATGAAAAACAAGAAAGCCCTCAAGTAGGCAATGAAGGTGACAATCAAACACCAAACAGTGAACATTCCAAAAAGGGAAAAATAGAGCAAAAGGGCCAAATCAATGACCATGAGCATAGCAGTGATAAAGACAAACAAGGCAATCTTCAAAAGGAGGAAAATAGTGACAAAGATGATGATGGAAGTAGCAAGGTTAAAGACCAAGTTGAGCAAGTGAAAATGAATAAAATTCCTCCTTCTTCTCCGCCACACAGTCAAGAGCATGTGCTCGCTGCCTCTCCTAGGCAAGGGGCCATGACTCTTCCTCTAAAAGTGACGAAGCCTACAAACACTAGGTCAGCAAAGAAAAATACCACTCCAGCAGTGGCTAGCAATGTCACAAGAGCACTAAGAAGCTGAGGCAAACTTCGTAAAAAGAGCATAGTTGAATTACCAAAGAAGAGGAAGACCAAGAAGTCTATCCAAGGCAAGGGGAAAGAGAAGGAGGAAAGTATTCATGAGAAGGAAAGGGAGTTTGATATAATACATATAAACAGTAATGACAGTGAAAATGAAGCTAGAATCCTTGAGGCTCTCTTGCGAAACAGAGAAGACCAAATTCATGATCTACAAGCTGATCTAGAAAGCTCAAAAGACTTCATCCATGTCCTACACATGCAAAACAAACAAATGAGTGGTCAAATGGCAGTATTTGAGGCCCGGGCTTTCAAATATCAAAGGGAGGCATCCAAGGCACAAACCAAGCTTGAAAATCTGATGGGTGAATTCACTGATACTGAAGAGGAAGATCAGCCAAGGAGGAAGAGGCGTAGGACTATGGGTCTCAAGAGAGCTTTGGAGAAAAAGAAAGAAGAAAAGGCAGCCCTTGTCCGATCTTATCCTCTTACTCATTTTCTCGCCCAAGAAATAGAATATAATAGAGAAGCATGGCTTGAAAAGGAAAATAAACATTTGGAGGATAAGTTAGAAAGAGATAACAGAGACTTGAGCCTGCAAAAGAAAATGACCAGGCATTACAAAAAGCTAAATCAATTTACCCGAAGGAAATTGAAGGTTACACAAGAAAAGCTCAAGGTTGCCCGAAAGAGGTGCTCGGTAGAAAAAGTGAGGAAAGGTGCATAAAAGCTTGAAATATTGGTCGTCGCTTCTCTACATGTTTCTAAAAACCCATGAAGGGCTTGCTCGCCAAAATTAGGCAAATTTCGACAAGTTTTTGTTTTTTGACATTTTTGGGCCTATTTGCAGAAATTCATGGGCATCGCCATTTTTGTTTGGAGAATCCTCAAAGGTTGAAAGTGGTATCATTGGATGCATTAGATTCAAGGGCATCTACTTAGAAAATTTCAGATCCAAAGGATAGGTTTTGATCCCCCAAAGAGGTAAAAAACATTGATTTTTTTACTTTCTGCCTCTCATATCAACAAAGGGCTAATTTCTGGTTTTTTCCACTCAGGTCAGCTTTTCTCACACTTCCAGCAATCAGTTTGGGGAAAATAAAGTATTTTCAGAAACTAGACATTTAGGGCTTTCCAACGAGACATCACGGGCCTCTTTTATATATCGGGAGGTCCCTAAAAAGGTGTTTTCAAAACATGGAATTTTCTGCTGCTACGTTCCTGTAGTATTTTGTCAAAACAGCAGTTTTCTGAAGTGGCTTATTGAAATGTGCGCTAGGACATTTTTAGCCATTTTCAGTTGTGAAAATTCAAATATCTTTTCCATTTTTATCATTTTTAAGATATTTATAAGATATTTTGTGCCTTGGGATTTGCAAAGCCTCAGGGACAAAATTAGATATTTAAATTAGGCCAATGGGCTTGTTAGTTGCTCTAGGAGGTTTTACTTCTCTTTGGCCTATATATTCCAAGAGATTTCATTGTAAATAGAGGTTGAACTTGATGATATAGAGCAATACATGATATTACAAGCTTTGAAGAAACACTTTGTCTCATGATGTGGATGATTTCTTGTTTGTCTTGGATGGTGGAAGAGGACTGTTTGTGGGATTCCTTGGCTTGGTAAATGGTATAATGTTCCTATCTGTATGTTTTCCATAGTTTATCATACATGTTTCCATGATTATTGCTTGTTGTAGGTTAGTAAAGAATATATTTGAGAGATGCCCATGGAGGCACCTCAAGTTTCTTGATTTTATTATAGCTTCTATGTTTTTCTTCCTTCTTAGTCATATCAAAGAATTCTTAACTACTCTTTGATCACTGAAGAACTTGTTGCTTGTTTCATTTATGGTTGTTATGCATGCTAAGTATGATTCATGGTACACCCTGCTTACTCATGGCTAGTCAAATCTCCATCTCTGAAAACTCTCTTTGATTTATTGATTGTCTTAGTTGAACCAAGGAGGTCTTGTTTCGATCTTGCCCTTTGCCTAAAACTTTATTCTGTTTTCAAAGTTCCCAATAACTCAAAATATGATGTTTAGGATTTCCCTCTTTGTAAATTGAGTTTTTTTTCCATCTTGATTGTTTTCCCAAAAATCTGAAGGTGATTTCCCAAATTTTGAGGGTCTTATATTTCCATGCATCACTGAATTGTCTATTTTATGCATTTATTAGTTTAAGTTTCGTTCATAGAGATCAATGGTTAGCCCTAACTTATGAATGCTTGCTGATTAACTATTTATGTTTAAAATCTCTTTTTCTTTCACAAACTTAGTGTCCATCCCATTTCATTCCACCTAAAAGAATCCATTTTACCTCAACCAAATCGGCCCTGCAATATACCTTATCCACCCTTTGAGGCAGTCTCTACCTTATCGACCCCATATTCCAGTTGATCTGATATCTTGTTATCTATTTATCCTTTGATCAGTTCTTCCCTCAAAAACATAAAACAAAGCAAAACACACTTAAAAACTAGCCTAAAATCAGAAACATAGAAATAAACAAGTTTACATCCTTTGCACAAATAGAGAGAGCCCTCTCTGAGTCCAGGAAGGCTAGGTCCTTGGGCTCCAAAGTTGGTTTGATGTTACCCTATCATTTGGCTTTCCAATCTGCCAAATCACGGCACCCTAACATAATGGCAATCACGGTGGGACTCTGAGTGATAAACAAACTTAGACTTCCCTAAACCTTCAGAAACCTTTAAGAACACTATCTTGTGGACTTATCCCACCGCTCACTAACATAATGGCGATCACGGTGGGACTTTCTGAGTTCATATCAATCTGAATATCTTTCAAGACTCACGAAAAACCCCTGTCCAACTGAAAAGACTATCTTGTCGACTTACCCCACCACTCACGCTTAATGGCGATCACGGTATGACCTTTCTGAGTTAGTGACAATATAAGTACACCTTAGGACTCCAGAAATCCCTTGTCTTCAAGAATATCCAGTGATTATCAGCGACCTCCTCACCACACTAACATAATGGCGATTATGGTGAGACTCTCTGAGTTCATAACTGTCTAGAAAATTGTTGTTGACTCATTAGTCCTTCAGATTAAATCATAAAATCAACTGATAAAGCCATTAGAGTAAACTCTCTTTGTTTCATCACCTTAGCTAAGTGTTGAAAACAAATTTAGGACACTCTTGCAAATCAGACTGCATATAAAAACTCAGAAAAACCCCAAAAAACATTTTTTTTAGATTGTCTTCTTATGTCAGTTATTGGTGGTAGACCATAAGTACATATCTCTAAAAACAACAAAAACATCCATCTGGTGACTCCACTAGCCTCCAGTAGGCCTAATACTCCATAAAAAAACCAAAAATTCCATAAATCATCCTTTTATGTTGATTCACCTTTCCCAAAACTCAAAGTTCATGATGTAGCCTCTAAAATCAGTGACAAACTAAGTACAACTTAGGGATTCAGAAACCTTCATCTAAACATAGGAAATCAACAGAATAAACATACAAATAAAACCATAGCTTTCTCAACAATCTAGCAAACTGTTGAAACTAAGTTTTAAGGCATTTTTTGCAAGTTTCCACATAAACTTTTCTAGAAAACATTTTTTCTAAAAAATATCTTTGTCAGTATTGGTGGTGGACCACAAATCTCAAGAAAATCCACCTAGCGACTCCACTAGTCTTCATTTTGTTTTCACCTCGCTCACATTAGCAAAAACCCCTAGAGAGGTCTTCCATCCATAAAAAATCACAACTATCACCTTCTCTAAACTTTGACTTTGAAATTTGGCTGCACGAAGAATTAATAGCAGATCTCACTCGGACCCAAATCCCCCTATCATAGTTGATAACCCAGAAAATATTTTGTGGAAAACTTCTGAAACTGGTAACTTAGCTACCAATAGGACCATCCACAAAGCAAGCTCTTCTATGGAACACACACTCTTGCCCATTCATCTTATGAGTTTGATTGTACAGATCCAAAAAGCTCCTCAGCGGATCAAAGTGAAGAAGAACCTGCTGATAATCCAGTATGCTCTGTTGGTAGTATTACTTATATTCATGTTTTTCCTATTTCCGATCTCTCTCCGATTGTTGAGGAGGTAAATCCCTCTCCATGATTATAGCGATCCCTACTCCCCTTCCGTCTAGCAACAAACAAACAATGCTATGACGCAAGCTCCTAGTTACGAAATGAAAGACTTGGGATAAGAGCCTACCTGGATTCCAACGCTAGATCTGAAGAAGAAGATGCCCCCGTCCTTCAGCCCTGGCAGATCACAATCCTTCCACGATCTCCGTGGACGAAAACGCTAGATCCGAAGAAGAAGATGCCCCCGTCCTTCAGCCCTGGCAGATCACAATCCTTCCACGATCTCCGTGGACGAACACCTGCACACAGAAGAGACGAACATATACATGCATAGGAACCAGCATACGTAACTAAATATCGGTCAGAAAAGATATTACTCGCATTAACATGATTGCAAAAGGAGTGGAACCATAATCATAGTCATCTATTAAATTGATAAACGAATAGAAGTTACAACCGAGTTCTGACGTCGCAGCCTCCTTCGTACGGGTCTCCGGTTGTCCACGTCTCGCAAAGCTCGCCAAGGAAAGGGAAACCTCTCCAGAGTCTCGTAACAAAGATCTCCTTGCTTAATGGGCCTTAAGGGAAAGAAGGGATTCTTTACAGCACAAAGGCACTTGGGAAATAGGGAGATGCAAAGCTTCAGCACTTCAAGACTAGCTTGCCATGGATCTGAGCAAGATTATATAGATGGGGAAGGAGGGAGTTGGGATCCCTATTATTATGGGATTGGCCCTATCAACAAGGAAGGTTCCATAGAAGGTGGCAAAACTACTTCCCTTCCATAGAACTCCCGTAGCCAAACTTCCCAACTCAAGATAGGCAGTGGTTGTGAGTTTGTTTGAACTCAACTTCCGCCATCCATATATAAAAAACAGTCCCTAAAATGGGTGGCGCGATTGCCGCTCTATGACAGAGCGCCAAGTGGCGCGACCTCTTTACAGGATTTCCCTGAGTGGCGCGAGTACTGAACTGTCTACCCGCGCCAATGCAAAAAGAGCTGTTTTTCATGGATTTGGCAAGGAGATGTCTCAAGGGGAAATGAAGCTCATACTCAGAGGGATGCAATGATGATGTTTTCAGTGCATGACAGTGTTCACAGGTCACATTATGGGTCCTCCATTGTGCGGGACGGGGAATGGTAGGGATGGTGACAAATTACTGTGTAACAGATGCCCCCTAAAGCATGAGGCCCGAGAGTGAGAGGGGTGAAATGCTTTACGAGATCATGTGCAACCGAAGGCCCGCCGTCAGAAAACTTGCGCAGAAAGATACAACTGATATCTCAAGTACATGATGTATATATATGGTATGGACGCAGCCATCCGAACAGAGTATGCTATAATCCGGATCCAGGGTATGGGCGCAACCATCCAACTAAGATCAAACAAATAGACTCAGGTATGGTCGCAGCCATCCAATTATTGAGTCACGTACATAATGACAATAATCCACAATCGCAGCCTGGATTACAACAGACACAATCCAGGGTCTTGCGCTCCATCTCGACCCAAACAAGTACAAGTTCTAGCATGCGAATGTGTGAGCTGATGTCGAACATGCAAGAACATCGTCTGATTAGCAGCCAATGATGAAAGCCGTTAACAGACGCGGGAGAAACCACCAATAATGACGATGGTTCTCAAGGTACTACAGGTACAATCCACGGCGTGCGAATAAATGAGCTGACGTCGAACACCCGCAGAATCATCCGATCGGAGGCCAATAATGAAAACCTCCCGTCGAATGCGACGAACCTGCCATTAAGGCATGTAGGCTCCAAGGTACCATCAGGAGTCTCTAGACCAACTTCCTGGATAATGAGTTGAAGTCGACAGGAAGTGACCTTGATCGAAGGTGGACCATAATGATTCCCACATCATCGACACGAGACAGAGGAACATAATGTTTTGTTGTGAATCGGGGCCATATGAGAAACAGAGGAAGGTTGATAATCGCAGAGGCCAACTTCTCTTGAACATATAAATGGCACGACAATGGACTTGGCAGTATTTGACGTCAACAGATCAAAGGTCATGGCGACGAGGCAGTGAACAGATGAGAGGTCAAAAGAGATTACCCAAACCCATGGAAGCAAAGTGAAGCAACGAGATGAGATGTCCCCAACCCGACACGAATGCAGACAAGTGCCATGTTCAAGAGCGACATACCGCCGACGACAACGACGATGGTTCCATTTTTTCCCCCACCATTTCTGGCGAGTACCCCAATTATTTTTGATAACAAGCTTGAAGGGGATAGCATATGCTTGTAATATAAGTCCGCCCTTCGGGCGAATCCATCCTAGTGCATTTAACGAGTCCTAGGAAGGAGAAACTCGGAGAACGTCATCGCGACGGAATCCAATGTCATCAGGGTTTAACGAGTCTGACAAAGGAAGAACTCGGCGTCTTTTCATGTTTAGAGAGTTTGAAAAGACAGCGGAAAAGAAAACTCCACAGGTTCCTTTTCGTAAATAGTTCCCCAGATCCGAAAAGGTAGAAAACAATATCCGGGAAAACCTCCTAGTCACGATAGGCTAGGGTATTCCTTTTTCGTAATCGATCCAGCCCAGCCCGAAAAAGGGTTAAACTTATACTGGGTGAATGTCGATTCGTGTCCATTTTAACGAGATCGAAACGACAAGGGCCTCCGCGATCTTTTCATATTTAGAGAGTCAGAAAAGAGCTGAAAGATGACTCCAGAGTGACTTTTTCGTGTATTTACCGAGTCCGAAAAAGTATAAAATACAACTCGTTTCCACCTTCTAAGTCGCGAAAACCTGTCACTGCACATACCTAACAAGCGTAAAATCCATTTTCGACATAATACATGCAAATATTTGACAAGAAATAACTTTTAAAAACTCATTTTAACGTCGAAAAGTTATAAATATGTCCAATGGTAAAAAATGAAATTACTTTTTACTATTTACCTTGTGGAGAGTAGCAGTGGTCCATTTGGAGCAGAATCTTCTGACGGCGATTGCGACCGATCCAGGCAACCATTCAGCGTCTCGTCCGTGACAAGTAAGAGGCGCTCCTTTTCTCTTTCTTTCCATGTATTTTTTAATGAATTTCCCTTAGAAATCAGCTCTGTAAGGGCACTCTTGAATTTTTAGGGCCGGCCCAAGTGGCGCGGGTATAGGGCACGGACCCGCGCCACTGAGCTCTTTTTATCAAAGGGCCCGCGCCACGTGGCGCGACTGTCAGAAAAACAGTCGCGCCAGCGGCGCAACCCAAATTTCCGCCTAAAAAAACCTCTATTATATGCCAAATTCTTGAATTTTTAAGCTTACAGAAGATCTAATCAAGGGCTTTTGAACCATGTGAATGCAGATAAACAGTCAGAATGGCAATTGAATGGAAGGAACGGGAACACGGAGATGAGGACGAAGAGGCCATGCAAAATGAGAATTGCATGAACGCTCTAAGGGACTGTGGCCTAAAGAAATTCTTCCTCACGCCATGCTTACAAGCTCAGCCTGAGCTCCTCCAATATTTGATCAACCTCTGGGATGAAAACGACCAGGTATTCAGAATACGAGACCAGGTGTTGGAATTGGAGGTCACCGACATTTACTTTATTACTGGATTATCCCGCAGGGGTCCAATCCCTGTACTGACTGGGAGCAGACCATCACGGGAGAAGATGGAAGAAGTAATGGCGCGGGTGTGCCGCGGGGCACAAACAGGAACAGGGAGTAAGAAGGTGTACATCTCGACCATCCCCGACCTAGCACTGAGAGTCGTACTCCACACCATTACGCGGGCTGCTGGATCGCAGGCACCGCACGAGGCTTCAAAGGCTCAACTCTTACTGGCCTCAGAATGCATGGGTCCCCGACTGTATGACTGGGCAACAGCTGTCACCATTAACATGAAAAGGCAGCTCACAAAGTGCAAAAAGGGAAAACTGAAGCAGTTTGGGTATGGTTCCATCTTGGTGTCGTTCATTCTGGAACGCATACCAACCTTTCAGGGCCAAGAGGCCCCTGTGGCGAGTCCAGTACCACGAGAGCCGAGAATGGCTCGCTGGGCAGCACTGATGCCCAGATCTGGAGGCGGGCAACAGATGTCCTGGAAGCCCGAGTTCTTCAGATGGATACAGCGCCAACTAATCGTTGTGGAAGATTGGCCCTATGCGGGAACTGACTTTACAGGGGACCCGGATCTCCCGCTACCAGAAGGAGACCACTGGGACGAAGAGCTGGGTAAGACCTCATATTTTTGATTTTATGTTTATATGATTTTTTTATTAATACACAGTTGTCTTAACACAAATATACATGCATGCAGATGTAGGACCCGAGAGACCAGCCGGGATGTCTCCTATCTTCCGGAGGACACAGCTCGCCCCTGAGATCCAGGGGGAAGGTGTCGGAGGAGGGGCACTGGTTCAGAACCTTGAGGGGATCGTTCATGGGATCCCAGACTATGCCCGACTGTCAGATGTACCACTGGAGTACCAGCGCCATACGGTGGGAGTCCCAAATCGGCTCCACCTAATCCTGAGGCGGCTAGTGCGTGCAGTAACGTGCTATCATGAGCACCATGCTGATTAGTCTCTAGGATTTAGCCACACCTATTTTTTGAGAGACTCAGTGTCTCCGGATGTATTAAGACACTTATGTATATTTTTTGAGTTTTTATGTGACACACTTCTATGTAAACATTTCGATGCTATATATGCATATCTATTTCTGGATGAGTCTTCTTTACATGTGATGATGATTTATAAATTGCGCAAATGTCTATCTAACACCAAATTTGCTATTGTATCTGCTAATGCATTCAAATGTCTGGGTATATGATGATATGTAATATATTCAAAACTCCTTTCCAGTAATCGAATACGCAAATACAATCGTAAAATGGACGGGTTTCTTACCGAATAGTGCCCGTTCAGCTGCAACACTACAAGCTGTGAATCTAGGTACACGAGCAATTCGCGGATACCAAGGTTTATTGCCTCGGTTAATAATTCCAACACGACGCTATATTCCGCGATATTGTTCGTGGTACGCCCTAAACAAACACCTTGCAGGTCGATCAACTCGCCAGCAGGATCGTAGATTACCCAGGCTGCAGAAGACAGATTCCTGGTACTGCGGGAGGCACCGTCCGCGAAACCAACAAACGGATGAGTAGACATCTGCACAACCAGGAAGACCCGATCAGCAGAAAGATGTTTACAAAGCACACCACACCATGCACACAAATGACAATCACACACCTATGTACACACACTACACCAAAAATCATTTCAGGCGTAGTACTTCTTAAGGTACAGCCCATTTCTGGGCTGCGCCAATGGAACTCCTTCGTAGTCTATAAGCTCGTAGGCCCCATTTTTCAAAACACGTTTTACTATGTAGGGACCGTGCCACATGGGTTGGAGTTTACCGGCACCAAGCTTATCATGTGCCTGATCGTACAAGAGGACTAGGTCTCCTTCAATGAAAGAACGGGGAGAAACAGATTGATCAAAATGAGATTTGACCCTCTTCTTTTGTGCTTCGATGATCAAAGCAGCTAGACGACGGGTTTCATCCAACCGTTCAAGATACAGAAGACGCTCTTCCTCAGGAGAAGTATCCGGTAAGAGCTCCACAGCTAAATTAAGCGAAGGAATTTCACATTCAACCGGCAAAGTAGCTTCCAGACCGTACACCAGTTGGAATGGTGTGAATCCGGTTGCACTTTTAGCAGATGTTCGGTACGCCCAGAGAGCTGAGAACAGTTGGAGATGCCAACTGGATTTAAGAATCCCAACTGTTCGTTGAAGCATAGTGACCAAAACCTTGTTCACCGCTTCAACCTGACCGTTCGCTTGAGGGTAGTATGGCGTTGAGCTGTCGTGACGCAGGCCCAACGCAGCTGTCAGCTCCGCCATCATGTAATCACGTAAATGAGTACCGTGACTGCTGACGCCCATAGCTGAGGACCCTGGGTCCGTGGGCTAACATGTGGCTTGAATAAAAGAAGCGCCGTTCTTCCGTCACAGCGTGTAGGCATCGCCCGGCCCGCCAGAACGTGAAGGGTCGACGCGACGATGACATACGATGCCCCCCCGGCCGGAAAGGAGGGGGGCAAATCATAAAAATCTACGCCCCATTTTCGAAAGGGCCGACGGTAATAACGGGATGCAAAGGCAACGGCGGCGCGCGCATCTTGCGCCGAAAACCGCACCTGATGGCATTTTCGGACCCAGCGGATGCAATCTCAATATAGACGGTTGCATAACCCTCGCCCTCATCTTTTGGCGCGGGTACATATCCGACATGTCCACCGACAGCGACCAGGAAAACATTCACACTTTCTGTACTTTCTGACAAGGTAGCAGATCGTCGGAGCACCGAATCTACTCCAATACGATATAGGGTATCCCCCACTATGCGGTAGGGTTGGGACTGGTGCCGAATCCGACGGCGTGCAGCTTTATCCAACTCAGACCGGAATGTCGCGGTCTGAAGATACACTATGATGTCCCCGTACCAAGGATCGCGAGTATCGATAAGAAACAACGTTTCGTCCGGAATATGATCTTCAGATTGTTCAGGAAGAGAGTCTGTAGGGAGAGAACAAATCAAGTCCGCGAAGACCAGCGATTTAGTTGACTTGGCAGTGGTGAACTCCAAATCAAACTCCTGCAGGATGACAATCCATTTGGAGTACTTGCCCCCCAGCAATTGTCTGGAAAGAATATATGTCATGGGGTTGCAGTCTGAAACCACTGTGATCGTGCGCAACAGGATGTAATGGCGGAAGCGCTGTACAGCGTGTACGGCTGCTAAGGCCAACTTCTCAACATGTGCGTAACGCGTTTCCGGGTCGAGAAGGTTCCGAGAAAGGTAATAAACAACACGTTCATCACCGTTCTCGTCATCCTGCACCAAGACCATGGCGATGGTGCTTAATGCGGCGGCTAGATACAAAGTAAAGTCGCGGTGGTAGTCCGGAGGACGAAGCAACGGAGCATTGACTAGCAATGTCTTAAGCTTCTCAAAGGATTCTTGAGCGATTTCGTCCCAATGAAAGGGAACATTCTGCTTTAACAAACGAGTGAATCCTTTGGCCACCTCGGCGTAATTCGGGATGAAGCGCCTAAGAAAATTCGCTTTCCCTTGCAGACTCTGCAACTGATAAAGGGAGGAGGGTGACGGGAGATTTACAATGGCCTCAACCTTTAGAGGGTTGAGGCGAATTCCGTCTTTCGAGACTATAAAGCCTAAAAGACGGCCAGAGTCGACGCAGAAGACGCACTTATGAGGATTCAGCCTAATATTGTAGTGTCTGCAGCGAAGAAATATCTGGCGAAGATGCTCCGGATGATCCTCTCGCTTACCCGAATGGGCAGGCAAGTCGTCCAGATAAGGCTGGACAATATGGCGAATATCATGAAAAGCATATGACATAGCACGTTGAAACATGGCGCCAGCGTTCTTTAAGCCGAACGGGAGTTTTTTATATGCAAAAGTGCCCCACGGACAGATGAATGTGGTCTTATGTTGATCCTCAGGTGCAATGTTAATCTGGTTGTAACCTGAGAAACCGTCCATTAAGGAGTAGATCTCACTCCCGGCGCAATCGTCGATAATCCGATCGATAAACGGAGTGGGATAATTATCCTTAGGACAGGCGCGATTTATATCGCGATAATCCACACAGAATCGAATGGTACCCTGCTTTTTATCGACAGGGACGATATTGGACACCCATTCTGTAAGGGGGATAGGATAAATAAACCCCGCGTTCAGAAGTTTTTCAACCTCTGCCTTGATAGCGGCGGCTTTCCGAGGATTCATGGGACGCAAGCGTTGGCGCACGGGTTTCGCACCTGGATAGGTTGGAATCTCGTGCACGACAATACTAGGATCAATTCCCGGCATTTCCTCGTAGGACCATGCAAAGACATCTCTGAACTCTTTGAAAAGTTCCGTATAGACCCGGATCTCTTCAGGAGAACAGGTCACACCCACATGAATGTTCTCAACAATCCCTGGTTTGACAGAGATGTTGATAGGAACCGTTTGAGTAATGTTACTCAGATTGCCTTCCGTAAAGACCTCATGCGTCAAGATCGGTGTTTGAAGAGGAGGGGAAGGAACCTGAGTAGCATAGCACTCTAGACAATCCGTCATTGCCCCCAAGCTAGGCATGAACGAGGAACGATGATGCCCATCGCCCCAAGGTAGCTCCTCCAGAGACATAGTTTCAATTATAGCCTCATCTGAGGGAAAAGTCTCTCTAAGAGGATCAGGCGAATCAGCCTGACCAAGCCAGGGGGATTGTGAGTAGACGTCAAGAGCCATGCTCATCGGAGCATGCCGAGGAGGTGGAGGGTCCGATGCAGCAACAATCTCACAGTAGCTGATCTCTACTGGCGTTAAAGGCATGGACTCTCCAAACTCATATACCTGCTCAGGTGTAGGAATCAGCCAGGGGTCATCAGTCCTGGACAACATGTTGACTTGAGCGGTATTCGGTAGCGGCGCAGGGAAAATACCCATGAGGACTGGGTCTTTGAAAAGACCAGGTCCTATGCTGTCTAGGGGATTTGGAATTTGATCCACATACGGCACGTTGTTCTCGGAGCTAGAGGTAAAAAATGACAACTGGTCTACCGTAACAATCTTGCCCTCGTGAGGGAACTTGATGAATCGAAAGACAGTAGACGGCACGCAGAGCATGGCATGGGTCCAGCTGCGGCCAAGAAGTATGTTGTAGTTGAGTTTAGCGTCAACTACTTCTACTTCCACGTTGACGGTTTTTCCCCGTAATGTAATCGCCAGACTCTCGAGAACTCCCAGGGGTTTAGATTCCCGGCCATCAAATGCCTCAAGGGCATTGGGAGATGACGATAAAGTTGGAGAACCGATGGCTCTCCAACAAGCGGAGGACATAACACAAGTAGATGCACCCTCATCTACGACGGCTCTGTGAACGTCCAGGCCGTTAATCCTGACTTGAATAATCAAAGCGATTTGATGTGGAAGCCGGGGAGTAAAATTCTCCAGATCAAAGGTGAGAAGGCTCGAATCGGCAGGATCAATACCACCGATGGCAGACAGCAAAGCCTTCCGTTGTGAAGGACAACTTTGAAGAACCTCAAGTGCAGACATGGCACATGGCGCCTGGGCCAGATCCTCAACAATACTGTAATGTTGGGCGGCACGGGCGTTTGGAGTATAAGAGGATCTCCGAAGAACACCCTTGGGAGGTGGCTTCACAACGGGTTCGAGAGTCGGCTTCTCAATTTCCAATGAACCAGAAGCAGATGCGGGAGGCGATCCATCCGCCACTGCCTTCCCGGGTGCCTGCTGCTGATTATTGTAATCCTTGGACCTCGTAGCGATAGTGATAGGTGCATTAGTCTTCATCATGAAAACTTGAGACCCAAACGGTACAGATGATGAACCTTGTTCGACCATCTGGGTCTGCTGAGATGGAAATGGCTCTTTTAAAACAGCCGGAGTTCCCTTTGAGCCTTTAAGAAGTTGACTGACTTCGGATCGTCTTGGACAATCTTTAGTGTAATGGTCACCTTCACAGATGAGGCAAGGAAATTTCGGCTTACGTTGTGAGCCATCCTCAGATCGAGATTTAGATTCTGGTTTTGGGGCATCAGATCTTGATTTGCCTTTGCCCTTCTTCTTCCCCTTGGAGGATTTGTCCGCAGGATTGGCCTGGATGGCATTTACCTCCGCGGTTTTACCAGAATCGGATGAGGCGGGATTAGCAGAGGTATTATTGGAAGAATTAGCCTTCTGCCTCCCATTCGAAGACTTCTTCGAATTTTGAGAAACGGAACCGATGACACCATCCACGGAAGGGGTGGGTTGGGTCTTTTTGGCTCCGGGCCGTGGTGCATCAGGCAGGATGTCATAAAGCGTGCCAGATTGGGAATAAACCAGATCCAAGTACTGGGCACGCGCGATAGCTTGTTCCTCCGTCACACATGCTCCCATCGCGATATCCTGAGCGATTTTGTTCACAAAGGAGGTGGTGAACCAGTGAGTCAGAATTTGATCAGGTATGTGAAACTTGATCAGTCGACGACGGCGCCGCCACTCGTGGATGTGATCCGAGATGTGAGTGGCCGAGTCCTGCTTCAGAGAAGACAGGAGGTGCGTCCCAGTCTCATACCGGACTGGTAACTGGAAATGCGTGAGGAAAGCCATAGCTAACGATTTGAAATCCTGAAAAATACCACGGGACAGCTCTATGTACCACTTAGCAGCAGCTCCTGTCAACGTACGCTGGAAAAGACGTAAACGAACTGAATCGTCCGTCCAAGAGTTAGACGAACACCAGAGGTGATACGTCATCACATGCGCCTGGGGGTCTTCTCCAGATTTGCCCTCAAACTTGGGACAGTCTCCTGGTATCTTGGTCGAAACCGGGGGCCAATATGGATTATGAGCAATCGGATCATTGGTCAACTTCGAAACGTCCGGTAGATCCAAGGTAGCCAGGAACGGCAATGGAGGGTTAATTCCCATGCCAGTCCCAGAATAAGGTCCGGTACCCATGCTCCACGATGGTTGTGAATATCCCCGCCCCCATGGGTTCTGTCCCGTAGGATTCTGACCGTGAGGGGCATAATTCGTATAGCCAGACTGATTTGGTTGCTGGTAACCATTGTGTGGGGCCTGATAACCAGGGTTCGGGCCCTGATTAGGTGTCTGCCCCGTATAAGCAGCGTTTGGATTTGGCTGCTGAGCATAGTTAGAACCGTGAGGAGGAGGAGGATACTGAGAGCCTCCAGAGTGGTTATAGTTCGGTTGAGATTGACTATGCGGATAATAACCACTCTGAGGATGAGTAGACTGCTGATAAGTGGAACCCTGCGGAGCCTGGTACGTAGGGCGCAGCTGTTGATTGGGCTGCGGCATGGAGTGAGCAGGCTGGTGAGCAGAGTGAACGGAATGAGGGGGCTGGCCTGAATGAACAGGTTGACCCGAATGAGGGGGCGGCGCCCGGTTGCGCAGTACGGCACCGCAAAGGAGCCCAGGTCAGCCCCCAATGGAGCCGCTGGCCTCGGAACAGACTGTGCTTGCTGAAAACCGGGTTGACTCGCGTAACCATAAAGTGGTCTTTGCTGATATGCAACGCAGACACGGTGGACATCGCGCAGACGCAAGGCGATTGACTTGGCTCGTGTCCATAGGTCGGTCCTTGTTGATACCCCGGCTGAGGCTGAGCAGGTTGACCAGCAGGGTTATAATATGGTCCTTGCGGATTATAGAATGGCCCTTGCTGGCCCGCAGAGTAGCCTTGATTGGGCTGTCCCTGTGGGTCGTACTGATAGCCAGGTTGGCCTGCAGGTTGACCTTGGAAAGGTTGTGCCTGCAAGTTCTGAGCCTGGTTGTACGGTAAACCTTGAACATAAAGATAGGCCTCAGGAGTAGGGAGACGCAAAATATCCCCATGCTCGTCAAGCTGACCCGGAAAACCATACACGGGAGTGCCGTCTTGTGCATAGTGCGAAAAGAAAGACCGATAAGGATCTTGGGGGAGCTGTCTAGCTCCGGCGTTCGGCTGCTGTAAAAACAACCGATACGCCTCCGAGAGATATTCTCCGGTGATAGCGTAGCGACAAATGTCCTCCTGAGCTGGGCCTGCATCTGTAGCTGCATGCCGAGGCAACAGCGTAAGAGGCAACACACAAACAAGCAATGCACGGAATGGCGGGGACGGCGTCGAAGGAGACACCCCCGAGGTGGCACCGGGCTCCGCGGAGATGATATTCCACAGGAGGCAGCAGCTGAAATAATCCGACCCAGAGATCTGTATCCCTGTGGCAAAGAAGAACTGGCTGACGAGGTGGAAGCCAGCTCGGAGCCATCTCCCTCAAACAATCTACGAGGGATGCGCTGATAGTCATCAGACCCGGGAATTTCCTCACCAGAATCACTCATGGTTGATCCTGCCGTTAAATCACGCAGAAGACGGCGAGGACTAGGAGGAAAAACAACAGCAATAAACGGTGAACCCGATGTAAGAGAAAGGAAATCAGCTCCTAATCTCAATTCAGACACAGGGTCCGAAAAGGGCCAGTGGAACTCAACTGGCTCTCCAAAGGGTTGCTCGGCGAGGACCGTTCCTCCGTCAGGGAACTCGGAAACAACAGGCTGCTGTGGTTCAACAGAAGGTTCAGAAGCCTCTGAAGAATCGTCCGTGTAAGGACTACCAGTAGACGAAACCGAGGGTTCCGCCACCGTGACAAAAGACTAGAAGAAGAGAGCACACACACACACGGGCTGAAAATGAATTAAGACACACGATCAAACAGTCACAAGCAATATCTAAACGGGTGTGTTATCGTGGGAGATTGATTTTACCACATTGGAAAATAAACAAATTCTACCGTTGCATGTTTTAAGAGTCGAGAAACGATAAAAAGATGACTCTATCTCTTTCAGAGTTGATACAAGCGTGAAAGGACAAGCGCTTGACGGTCTTTTCAAGTTTAGGGAGTCAGAAAAGACCAAATGACTGCTCAGGGAAAACTAGGCACAAAGGGTGTACCAAATATCCGTGAACTGCAATATACACCTTGGTTTCAATAATGAAACAGAAATCGACCAAGGACTTTCCGTACGTGCAGGTAGTCTCCCCGAATGCTGTGTTCGGTGTATCACGGGTATAGGGCGGTAGACTCGGCTTCCTGTTGGTAAAGGATTGAAAACCTAGATGGGTCTCCCTTTATATACGCGACGGTACGGGGAGCGCAAGTCCGTACTAGCGCTGTCTAAAGCCAAAAGGCGAACGACAGCTGCTAGGTTTAACGACGCCGGAACACGTCTCTAGCCTAGATCTTCTAAATATGTTGCGTTAAGTTCCAATGTTGCCTTAGGTTAATTGAATGAATTTTACAGTTGATCTTCAATTAAGTTTCAATTTCCAGGCCTTATCGTATGTAGTGTCTTCTAAATGCAAGCTATATGCCACGATGCAACATTTCGTTCGATGAAAACTAGTTAAATGAGAGTTGAGAGCTTTAATACAAACGAAATGAACGGAATACAAACAAGAATGTCTCTAATGCAACTAATGCAATTGCACACTTTTCATTCAAACACTAATCACTAGTAATACGGAAAAGATGACAATTTGCACTAATTAAAAACAAAAGAGATTATATATTTTTTTTGATTTTCAATGTTTAATGGCTAATGTGCACTGAAAACAAAAGGAACAATTGGAGAAATGATAACTAAGAGAGCGAAGCAAGCAACATTCACTCAACAAAGCAAGCAACCAAATCTCTAAATCGACCCAAAGTCTCTCAAATCGAAGAAAGACTCGAAAACACCCAATGGACCGTGTGATCTGGGTCCAAAGCAAGGGCAAACGACTTCTGAATGAAAGAATGAACAATCACTCAAAAGACGCAACAAAACAATCAAAGACTGCTAAGAGGGCGTGGAGAATCAATCAACAAGTCGACGGGACAATCAAGACACCAAAACTCCCAAGGAGGGCTCGATTCACTATGCCACTAGATGCCCTAGGGCTCAAATCGTGAAACCGATAGATAGAGGCAAACAACCAAAGGATAGCGGTGAATTCCAGTCAAACCAGACTCCAATACACTCAAACAATCAGGAAATCAAGAAGAAAAGTACCGGTCAAGCTCAGAAAGCCAAAAATTGAAGAAACTCAAAAAAGTCACAGGGGTGGCGCGACTGTGGCCTTGAAACTAGCGCCAGAGGCCGAGTGGCGCGAGACAGACAAATGCAACACGCGCCAAGTGGCGCGACTGTCAGGTAAAAACGCGCGCCAGTCGAGTTCTTCAATGAAAATTAAAAACAAGCTAATCTGAAAAGAGACCAACACAAGCTAAGCAAACCAAGAGGCTAAAATAATGAAAGAATCCAACCCAGAAGGTTCATCAAGCAAGGAGAAACAATCAAAGCGAACCAATCATAAACGGGACAAGGAAAACCGAACGATCCCCAGCGGAGTCGCCAATTTGTTGAGGAGGTAAATCCCCTCTGCGGACAGAGGCGATCCCTACTAGCCCAGCAGGGGTCTAGCAACAAACAAACAATGCTATGACGCAAGCTCCTAGTTATGAATGGAAAGACTAGGAATAGAAGCCTACCTGGATTCCAACGCTATAATCTGAAGAAGAAGTGTCCCCGTCCTTCAGCCCTGGCAGATCACAATCCTTCCACGATCTCCGCGGATGAACACCTGCACATAGAAGAAACGAATAGATACAAGCATAGGAACCAGCATACGTAACTAAACATCGGTCAGAAAAGATATAACTCGCATTAACATGATGGAAAACGGAGTGGAACCATAATCATAGTCATCTATTAAATGATAAACGAATAGTGTTGAGGAGGTAAATCCCCTCTGCGGACAGAGGCGATCCCTACTAGCCCAGCAGGGGTCTAGCAACAAACAAACAATGTTATGACGCAAGCTCCTAGTTATGAATGAGAGAGCTAGAGAAAGAAGCCTACCTGGATTCCAACGCTACGATCTGAAGAAGAGACGTCCCCGTCCTTCAGCCCTGGCAGATCACAATCCTTCCACGATCTCCGCGGATGAACACCTGCACACAGAAGAAATGAACAGATACAAGCATAGGAACCAGCATACGTAACTAAACATCGGTCAGAAAAGATATTACTCACATTAACATAATGGAAAACGGAGTGGAACCATAATCATAGTCATCTATTAAAATGATAAACGAATAGAAGTTACAACCGAGTTCTGACGTCGCAGCCTCCTTCGTACGGGTCCCCGGTCGTCCACGTCTCGCAAAGCTCGCCAAGGAAAGGGAAGGCCTCTCCAGAGTCTCGTAACAATGGTCTCCTCACTTGAATGGGCCTTAAGGGAAAGAAGGGATTCTTTACAGCACAAAGGCACTTGGGAATAGGGAGATGCAAAGCTTCAGCACTTCAAGACTAGCTTGCCATGGATCTGAGCAAGCTTTTATAGATGGGGAAAGAGGGAGTTGGGATCCCTATTATTATGGGATTGGCCCTATCAACAAGGAAGGTTCCATAGAAGGTGGCAAAACCACTTCCCTTCCATAGAACTCCCGCAGCCAAACCTCCCAACTCAAGATAGGCAATGGTTGTGAGTTTGTTTGAACTCAACTTCCACCATCCATATTTAAAAAAACAGTCCCTAAAATGGGTGGCGCGATTGCTGCTCTATTACAGAGCGCCAAGTGGCGCGACCTCTTTACAGGATTTCCCTGATTGGCGCGAGCACTGAACTGTCTACCCGCGCCAATGCAAAAAGAGCTGTTTTTCATAAGTTTTGCAAGGAGATGTCTCAGGGGGAAATATAGCTCACATTCAGAGGGATGCATTGATGGTGTTTTCAAAGCATGACAATGTTCACAGGTCACGGAATGGGTCCTCCATTGTGCGGGATGGGGAATGGTAAGGACGGTGACAAATTACTGTGTAACAGATGCCCCCTAAAGTATGAGGCCCGAGAGTGAGAGGGGTGAAATGCTTTACGAGAACATGTTCAACTGAAGGCCCGCCGTCGGAAAACCTGCGCAGAAAGATACAACTGATATCTCAAGTACATGATATATATATATGGTATGGACGCAGCCATCCGAAACAGAGTATGCTATAACTCGGATCTAGGGTATGGGCGCAGCCATCCAACTAAGATCAAACAAATAGACTCAGGTATGGTCGCAGCCATCCAATCAGTGAGTCATGTACATAATGACAATAATCCACAATCGCAGCCTGGATTACAACAGACACAATCCAGGGTCTTGCGCTCCATCTCGACCCAACAAAGTACAAGTTCAAGCATGTGAATATGTGATCTGATGTCGAACATGCAAGAACATCGTCTGATTACCAGCCAATGATGGAAGCTGTTAACAGACGCGAGAGTAACCACCAATAATGACAATGGTTCTCAAGGCACTACAGGTACAATCTACGGCGTGCGAATAAATGTGCTGACGTCGAACACCCGCAGAATCATTCGATCGGAGGCCAATGATGCGAACCTCACGTCGAATGCGACGAACCTGCCATTGAGGCATGCAGGCTCCAAGGTACCATCAGGAGTCTCTAGACCAACTTCCTGGATAATGAGTTGAAGTCGACGGGAAGTGACCTTGATCGAAGGTGGGCCATAATGATTCCCACATCATCGACACGAGACAGAGGAACATAATGTTTTGTTGTGAATCAGGACCATATGAGAAACAGAGGAAGGTTGATATTTGTAGAGGCCAACTTCTCTTGAACACATGAACGACACGACAATGGATTTGGCAGTATTCGACATCAACGGATCAGAGGTCATGGCGACGAGGCAGTGAACAGATGAGAGGTCAAAAGAGATTACCCAAACCCATGGAAGCAAAGTGAAGCAGCGAGATGAGATGTCCCCAACCCGACACGAATGCAGACAAGTGCCATGTTCAAGAGCGACATACTGCCGACGAAAACGACGATGGTTCCATTTTTCCCCCACCATTTCTGGCGAGTACCCCAATTATTTTTGATAACAAGCTTGAAGGGGATAGCATATGCTTGTGATATAAGTCCGCCCTTCAGGCGAATCCATCCTAGTGCATTTAACGATTCCTAGGAAGGAGAAACTCGGAGAACGTCATTTCGACGGAATCCAATGTCATCAGGGTTTAACGAGTCTGACAAAGGAAGAACTCGGCATCTTTTCATGTTTAGAGAGTTTGAAAAGACAGCGGAAAAGAAAACTCCACAGGTCCCTTTTCGTAAATAGTTCCCCAGATCCGAAAAGGTAGAAAACAATATCAGGGAAAACCTCCTAGTCGCGATAGGCTAGGGTATTCCTTTTTCGTAATCGATCCAGCCCAGCCCGAAAAAGGGTTAAACTTATACTGGGTGAATGTCGATTCGTGTCCATTTTAACGAGATCGAAACGACAGGGGCCTCGGCGATCTTTTCATATTTAGAGAGTCAGAAAAGAGCTGAAAGATGACTCCAGAGTGACTTTTTCGTGTATTTACCGAGTCCGAAAAAGTATAAAATACAACTCGTCTCCACTTTTTAAGTCGCAAAAACCTGCCACTGCACATACCCATCAAGCGTAAAATCCATTTTCGACATAATACATGCAAATATTTGACAAAAAATAACTTTTAAAGCTCATTTAACGTCGAAAAAGTTATAAATATGTCCAATGGTAAAAAATGAAATTACTTTTTACTATTTACCTTGTGGAGAGCAACAGTGGTCCGTTTGGAGCAGAATCTTCTGACGGTGATTGCGACCAATCCAGGCAACCATTCAGCGTCTCGTCTGTGACAGGTAAGAGGCGCTCCTTTTCTCTTTCTTTCCATACATTTTTTAATGAATTTCCCTTAGAAATCAGCTCTGTAAGGGCACTTTTGAAATTTTAGGGCCGGGCCCAGTGGCGCGGGTATCGGGCACGGACCCGCGCCACTGAGCTCTTTTTACCAAAGGGCCCGCGCCACCTGGCGCGACTGTTAGCAAAACAGTCGCGCCAGCGGCGGAACCCAAATTTCCGCCTAAAATTATGATATTTATGCCAAATTTCTTGAATTTTGAAGCTCACAAAAGATCTAATCAGGGGTTTTGGACCATGTGAATGCAGATAAACAGTCAGAATGGCCATCGAATGGAAGGAACGAGAACACGAAGATGAGGACGAAGAGGCCATGCAAAGCCAAGCATGTATGAATGCTCTGAGAGACTGTGGCTTAAAGAAGTTCTTCCTCACGCCATGCTTACGAGCTCAGCCTGAGCTCCTCCAATATCTAATCAACGTCTGGGATGAAAATGACCAAGTATTCAGAATACGAGACCAGGTGTTGGAATTGGAGGTCACTGACATTTATTTCATTACTGGATTGTCCCGTAGAGGTCCGGTTCCTGTTCTGACTGGAAGCAGGCCATCAGGGGAAAAGATGGAAGAAGTAATGGCGCGGGTGTGCCGTGGGGCACAAACTGGATCAGGGAGTAAGAAGGTATACATCTCCACCATTCCTGATCTAGCACTGAGAGTCGTACTCCACACCATTACGCGGGCTGCTGGATCACAGGCACCGCACGAGGCTACAAAAACTCAACTCTTACTGGCCTCAGAATGCATGGGTCCTCGACTGTATGATTGGGCAACAGCCGTCACGATCAACATGAAAAGGCAGCTCACCAAGTGTAAACAGGGGAGACTGAAGCATTTCGGCTATGGTTCCATCCTGGTATCGTTCATTCTGGAATGCATACCAACCGTCCAGGGCCAAGAGGCCCATGTGGCGAGTCCGATACCATGAGAGCCGAGAATGGCTCGCTGGGCAGCACTGATGCCCAGATCTGGAGGCGGCCAACAGATGTCCTGGAGGCCAGAGTTCTTTAGGTGGCTACGGCGCCAACTGATCATTGTGGAAGATTGGCCCTATGCGGGAACCGACTTTACAGGGGACCCAGATCTCCCGCTACCAGAAGGAGACGGCTGGGACGAAGAGCTGGGTAAGACCTCATATTTTTGATTTTATGTTTATGTGTTTTTTTTGTAAATACACATTCGTCTTAACACAATTCTATATGCATGCAGATGTAGGACCTGAGAGACCAGCCGGAATGTCTCCTATTTCCCGAAGGACACAGTACGCCCCTGAGATCCAGGGGGAAGGCATCGGAGGAGAGGCACTGGTCCAGAACCTCGAGGGGATTTCCCATGGGATCCCAGACTATGCCCGGCTATCAGATGTGCCGTTGGAGTACCAGCGCCATACGGTGGGAGTCCCGAATCGGATCCACCGAATCTTGAGGCGCATAGTGCGTGCAGTGACGTGCTATCATGAGCACCATGCAGACTAGTCTCTAGGATTTATGCTACTCCTATTTTTTGAGAGACATAGCGTCTCCGGATGTATTAAGACGACTATGTATATTTTTTGAGTTTTATGTGACACACTCTTATGTAAACATTTCGATATCTATACATATGCATATCTATTCCTGGATGATTCTTCTTTACATGTGATGATGATTTATAAATTGCGCAAATGTCTATTCTAAAACCAAATTTGCTACTGCATCTGTTAATGTATTCAAATGCCTGGGTATATGATGATATGTAATGTAATCAAAATTCCTTTCCAATAATCGAATACACAAAAACAATCGTAAAATGGACGGGTTTCTTACCGAATAGTGCCCGTTCAGCTGTAACACTACAAGTTGTGAATCTAGGTACACGAGCAATTCACGGATGCCAAGGTTTACTGCCTCGGTTAATAATTCCAATACGGCGCTATATTCCGCGATGTTGTTCGTGGTACGTCCTAAACACACACCTTGCAGGTCAATCAACTCACCAGCAGGATCATAGATTACCCAGGCTGCGGAAGACAGATTCCTGGTACTGCGGGAGGCACCATCCGCGAAACCAACAAAAGGATGAATAGACATCTGCACAACCAGGAAGACCCGATCAGCAGAAAGATGTTTACAAAGCACACCACACCATGCACACAAATGACAATCACACACCTATGTACACACACCACACCAAGAAATCAATTCAGGCATAGTATTTCTTAAGGTACGGCCCATTCCTGGGCTGTGCCAATAGAACTCCTTCGTAGTCTATAAGTTCGTAGGCCCCATTTTTCAAAACACGTTTTACTATATAAGGCCCGAGCCACATCGGCTGGAGCTTCCCATCACCAAGCTTATCATGTGCCTGATCATACAAGAGGACTAGGTCTCCTTCAATGAAAGAACGGGGAGAAACAGATGAATCAAAATGAGATTTGACCCTCTTCTTTTATGCTTCGATGACCAAAGCAGCTAGACGACGGGTTTCATCCAACTGTTCGAGATACAGAAGACACTCTTCCTCAGGAGAAGTATCCGGTAAGAGCTCCACAGCTAATTTGAGCGAAGGAATTTCACATTCAACCGGCAAAGTAGCTTCCAGACCGTACACCAGTTGGAATGGTGTGAATCCGGTTGCACTTTTAGCAGATGTTCGGTACGCCCAGAGAGCTGAGAACAGTTGGAGATGCCAACTGGACTTATGAATCCCAACTGTTCGTTGAAGCATGGTGACCAAAACCTTGTTCACTGCTTCAACCCGACCGTTCGCTTGAGGGTAGTATGGCGTTGAGCTGTCGTGACGCAGGCCCAACGCAGCTGTCAGCTCCGCCATCATGTAATCGCGGAAATGAGTACCGTGATCAGTGACGATAGCTTGAGGAACCCCGAATCGTGCAATAACATGGTTGAATAAAAATGAAGCAGCCGTTCTTCCGTCAGCAGCTAGTTGTAGGCATCGCCTCGGCCCACTTAGTGAAGTAGTCGATGGCGACAATGATATACGCATGCCCCCCGGCCGAGTGAGGGGTACACGTCATAAATTCCACGCCCCATTTCGCAAAAGGGCCAACGGTAACAACGGGATGCAAAGGCAACGGCGGCGCGCGCATCTTGTGCTGAAAAATCTGGCACGGATGGCATTTTCGGACTGCAGTGATACAATCCTTGAATATAGACAGCCAGAAATAACCTGCCCTCAGAATCTTCTGGGCAGTGGCATATCCGGACATGTGTCCACCACAGGCGCCGCTGTGGCAGTCATTCAAGACTTTCTCAGCTTCGTCCAAGGTAAGGCATCGTCGGAGCACCGAATCTACTCCAATACAATATAGGGTATCTCCTACTATGCGGTAGGGTTGGGACTGGTGCCGAATCCGACGGCGGGCAGATTTATCCAACTCAGACCGAAATGTCGCGGTCTGAAGATACACTATGATGTCACCATACCAAGGATCACGAGTATCGATAAGAAACAGCGTCTCGTCCGGTATATGATCTTCTGAGTGCGAAGGAACAGAGTCCGTAGGGAGAGAACATATCAGATCCGCGAAGACCAGTGATTTAGTTGACTTGGCAGTGGTGAACTCCAAGTCAAACTCCTGCAGGATGACTATCCATTTGGAGTACTTGCCCCCCAGAAATTGTCTAGAAAGAATATATGTCATGGGGTTGCAGTCTGAAACCACTGTTATCGTGCGCAATAGGATGTAATGGCGAAAGCATTGTACGGCGTGTACGGCAGCTAAGGCCAACTTCTTGACATGTGCATAACGCGTTTCCGGGTCAAGAAGGTTCCGAGATAGGTAATAAACGACATGTTCGTCACCGTTCTCGTCATCCTGCACCAAGACCATGGCGATGGTGCTTAATGCGGCGGCTAGATACAAAGTAAAGTCGCGGTGGTATTCCGGAGGACGAAGCAACGGAGCATTGACTAGCAATGTCTTCAGCTTCTCAAAGGACTCTTGAGCAATTTCGTCCCAATGAAAGGGAACATTCTGCTTTAACAAACGAGTGAATCCTTTGGCCACCTCGGCGTAATTCGGGATAAAGCGCCTAAGAAAATTCGCTTTCCCTTGCAGACTCTGTAGTTGATACAAAGAGGAGGGTGACGGGAGATTTATAATGGCCTCAACCTTCAAAGGGTCAAGGCGAATTCCGTCTTTCGAGACTATAAAGCCTAAAAGACGGCCAGAATCGACGCAGAAGACGCACTTATGAGGATTAAGCCTAATGTTGTAGCGTCTGCAGCGAAGAAATATCTGGCGAAGATGTTCAGGATGATCCTCTCGCTTACCCGAATGGGCAGGCAAGTCGTCCAGATAAGGCTGGACAATATGGCGAATATCATGAAAAGCGTATGACATCGCACGCTGAAACGTGGCGCCAGCGTTCTTTAAGCCGAACGGGAGTTTTTTGTACGCGAAAGTGCCCCACGGACAGATGAATGTGGTCTTATGTTGATCCTCAGGTGCAATATTGATTTGGTTATAGCCCGAGAAACCGTCCATTAAGGAATAGATCTCACTCCCGGCACATTCGTCGATGATCTGGTCGATAAACGGAGTGGGATAATTATCCTTAGGACAGGCGCGATTGATATCGCGATAATCCACACAGACTCGAATTGTACCCTACTTTTTATCGACAGGGATGATGTTGGACACCCATTCTGTAAGGGGGATAGGATAAATAAAACTCGCGTTCAGAAGTTTTTCAACTTCTGCCTTGATAGCGGCGGCTTTCCGAGGATGCATGGGACGTAAGCGTTGGCGCACGGGTTTCGCACCTGGATAGGTTGGAATCTCGTGCACGACAATACTAGGATCAATTCCCGGCATTTCCTCGTAGGACCACGCAAAAACATCTCTGAATTCTTGGAAAAGTTCCGTATAGACCTGAATCTCCTCGGGAGAACAGGTCACACCCACATGAATGTTCTCAACAATCCCTGGTTTAACAGAGATGTTGATAGGAATCGTTTGAGTAATGTTACTCAGATTACCCTCCGAAAAGACCTCGTGCGTCAAGATCGGTGTTTGAAGAGGAGGGGAAGGAACCTGAGTAGCATAGCGCTCCAGACAATCAGCCATTGCCCCCAAGCTGGGCATAAACGAGGAGCGATGATGCCCATCGCCCCAGGGCAGCTCCTCAAGAGACATAGTTTCAATGATAGCCTCATCTGAAGGAAAAGTCTCTCTGAGAGGATCAGGTGAATCAGCCTGACCAAGCCAGGGGGATTGCGAGTAGACGTCGAGAGCCATGCTCATCGGAGCATGCTGAGGAGGTGGAGGATCCGATGCGGCAACAATCTCACAGTAGCTGATCTCTACTGGCGTCAAAGGCATGGATTCTCCAAACTCATATACCTGCTCAGGTGTAGGAATGAGCCAGGGGTCATCAGTCCTGGACAACATGTTGACTTGAGCGGTATTCGGTGGCGGTGCAGGGAAAATACCCATGAGGACTGGGTCTTTGAAAAGACCAGGTCCTATGCTGTCTGGTGGATTTGGAATTTGATCCACATACGGCACGTTGTTCTCGGAGCTCGAGGTAAAAAATGACAACTGGTCTACTGTGACAATCTTGCCCTCGTGAGGGAACTTGATGAATCGAAAGACAGTAGACGGCACGCAGAGCATGGCATGGGTCCAACTGCGGCCAAGAAGTATATTGTAGTTGAGTTTAGCGTCAACCACTTCTACTTCCACGTTGACAGTTTTTCCCTGTAATGTGATCGCAAGACTCTCGAGAACTCCCAGGGGTTTAGATTCCCGACCATCAAATGCCTCAAGGGCATTAGGGGACGATGACAAGGCTGGAGAGCCGATGGCCTTCCAGCAAGCGGAGGACATAACGCAGGTAGATGCACCCTCATTTACGATGGCCCTATGAACGTTAAAACCGTTAATCCCGACTTGAATAACCAAAGCGATTTGATGTGGAAGTCGGGGAGTAAAATTCTCCAGATCGAAGGTGATAAGACTCGAGTCGGCGGGATCGATACCACCAATCGCAGACAGTAAAGCCTTCCGTTGTGAAGGACAACTTTGAAGAACCTCCAGTGCGGACATAGCACTCGGCGCCTGTGCCAAATCCTCAACAATACTGTAATGTTGAGCGGCACGAGCATTTGGATTATAAGAGGATCTCCGAAGAACACCCTTGGGAGGTGGTTTCACAACGGGTTCGAGAGTCGGCTTCTCGATTTCCAATGGACCAGAAACAGGTGGGGGAGGCGGCCCATCCGCAACTGCCTTCCCGGGCGCCTGTCGTGATTCATTGTAGTCCTTCGATCACGTAGTGATAGTGATAGGTGCATTAGTCTTCATCATGAAAACCTGAGACCCAAACGGTACAGATGATGAGCCCTGTTCGACCATCTGGGTCTGCTGAGATGGAAATGGCTCTTTTAAAACAGCTGAAGTCCCCTTTGAGCCTTTAAGAAGTTGACTGATTTCGGATCTTCGTGGACAATCCTTAGTATAATGGTCACCTTGACAGATGAGGCAAGGGAATTTCGGCTTCCGTTGGGAGCCATCCTCAGTTCGAGATTTGGATTCCGGTTTCGGGGCATCAGATTTTGATTTGCCTTTGCCCTTCTTTTTCCCCTTGGAGGATTTTTCCGCAGGATTGGCCTGAATGGCATTGACCTCCGCGGTTTTACCAGAATCGGACGAAGCGGGATTAGCAGAGGTATTATTGGAAGAATTAGCCTTTTGCTTCCCATTCGAAGACTTCTTCGAATTTTGAGAAACGGAACCAATGACACCATCCACCGAAGGGGTAGGCGGGGTCTTTTTGGCTCCGGGCCATGGAGCATCAGGCAGGATGTCATAAAGCGTGCCAGATTGTGAATAAACAAGATCCAGGTACTGGGCACGCGCGATAGCTTGTTCCTCCGTCACACACGCTCCCATCGCGATATCCTGAGCGATTTTATTAACAAAGGAGGTGGTGAACCAGTGAGTCAAAATCTGATCAGGTATGTGAAACTTGATCAGTCGACGATGGCGCCGCCACTCATGGATGTGATCCGAAATGTGAGTGGCCGAGTCCTGCTTCAGGGAAGATAGGAGGTGCGTCCCAGTCTCATACCGGACTGGTAACTGGAAATGCGTGAGGAAAGCCATAGCTAACGAGTTGAAATCCTGAAAAATACCACGGGATAGTTATATGTACCACTTAGCAGCAGCTCCTGTTAACGTACGCTGGAAAAGACGCAGACGAACCGAATCGTCAGTCCAAGAGTTAGACGAACACCAAAGGTGGTACGTCATCACATGCGCCTGGGGATCTTCGCCAGCTTTTCCCTCAAACTTGGGACAATCTCCTGGTATCTTGGTGGGAACCGGAGGCCAATAAGGATTATGAGAAATCGGATCATTGGTCAACTTTGAAACGTCCGACAGATCCAAGGTAGCCAGGAACGGCAAAGGAGGGTTAACTCCCATGCCAGTCCCAGAATAAGGTCCGGTACCCATGCTCCACGATGGTTGTGAATATCCCTGCCCCCATGTGTTCTGTCCCGTAGGATTCTGACCATGAGGGGCATAATTCGTATAGCCAGACTGATTTGGATTCTGGTAACCATAGTGCGGGGCTTGATAACCAGAGTTCGTGCCCTGATTAGGCGTTTGCCCCGTATAAGTAGCGTTCGGATTTGGCTGCTGAGCGTGGGAAGAACCGGGTGGAGGAGGTTGATACTGAGAGCCTCCAGGGTGGTTATAGTTCGGTTGAGATTGACCATGTGGATAATAACCACTCTGAGGATGAGTAGACTGCTGATAAGTGGAACCCTGCGGAGCCTGGTACGTAGGGCGCAGCTGTTGATTTGGCTGCGGCATTGAATGAACAGGCTGTTGAGCAGAGTGAGTGGAATGAGGGGGCTGGCCTGGATGAACAGGTTGGCCTGAGTGAGGGGGTGGCCCTGAATGAACAGGTTGGCCCGAATGAGGGGGCGGCCCTGAATGAACAGGTTGGCCCGGATAGACAGGCGGCGCTGGTTGCGCAGGTTGACCTGGTTGTAAATGAGCCCCAGGTTGCATCGAATAAGCCGGTTGGCCTGGAGGCGGGACACCAGGTTGTACCGGATGACCCGGTTGGCCTGGTGGTGGAACAGGACCAGGTGCTTGCTGGAAACCAGTTTGACCTGAAGCAGAACCATAAAGTGGTCCTGGCTGATATGCAACATTAGAAACAACAGGATACTGCGGTTGCATCGGTAGAGAAGGCTGGATTTGCCCCCCAGGACCATAGGCCGGTCCCTGTTGATACCCCGACTGAGGCTGAACAGGTTGACCAGCAGGGCTATAATATGGTCCTTGCGGATTGTACAATGGCCCTTGCTGGCCCGCAGAGTAGCCTTGGATGGGCTGTCCCTGTGGGTCGTACAGATAGCCAGGTTGGCCTGCAGGTTGGCCTTGGAAAGGTTGTTCCTGCAGGTTGCGAGCTTGGTTGTACGGTAAACCTTGAACATATAGATAAGCCTCAGGAGCAGGAAGACGCAAAATGTCCCCATGCTCGTCAAGCTGACCCGGAAAACCATACACGGGAGTGCCGTCTTGTGCATAGTGCGAAAAGAAAGATCGATAAGGATCTTGGGGAATTTGTCCAGCCCCGGCGTTCGGCTGTTGCAAAAACAACCGATACTCCTCCGGAGAGATATTCTCCGGTATAGCAGTAGCTAAATAAACATCTTCGGGAGTTGGCCCAGCCCTGGTAGCTGAGACAACAGCAGAAGAGGCAGCTACACAAACAGTGGGCCGCACGGGAACAGAAGTGACGGGCGTCGAAGGAGACACCCCGGGTGTAGTGGCAGCTGGCCTCGAAGCAGGAGATGATATTCCCATAGAGGCAGCAGTTGAGATGATCTGACCCAGAGATCTGTATCCCTGCGGCAAAGAAGGACCAGCTGACGACGTGGTAGCCAGCTCAGAATCGTCTCCCTCAAACAATCTATGAGGGATGCGCTGATAGTCATCAGACCCGGGAATTTCCTCACCAGAATCGCTCATGGTTGATCCTGCCGTTAAATCACGCAGAAGACGGCGAGGACTAGGAGGAAAAACAGCAGCAACAAACGGTGAACCCGATGTAAGAGAAAGGAAATCGGCTCCTAATCTCAATTCAGACACAGGGTCCGAAAAGGGCCAGTTGAACTCAACTGGTTCTCCAAAGGGTTGCTCGGCGAGGACCGGTCCCCCGTCAGGGAACTCGGAAACAACAGGCTGTTGTGGTTCAACAGAAGGCTGAGAAGCCTCTGAAGAATCGTCCGTGTAAGGACTACCAGTAGACGAAACCGAAGGTTCCGCCACCGTGGCAAAAGACTAGAAGAAAAGAGCAAACACACACACGGGCTGAAAACGAGTTAAGACACACGACCAAACAGTCAACAAGCAATGTCTAAACGGGTGTGTAATCGTGGGAGATTGATTTTACCACATTGGAAATTAAGAAATTCTACCGTTTCATGTTTTAAGAGTCGAGAAACGATAAAAAGATGACTCTATCTCTTTCAGAGTTGAAACAAGCGTGAAAGGACAAGCGCTTGACGGTCTTTTCAAGTTTAGGGAGTCAAAAAAGACCAAATGACTGCTCAGGAAAAACTAGGCACAAAGGGTGTACCAAATATCCATGAACTGCAATATACACCTTGGTTTCCAATACTGAAACAGAAATCGACCAAGGACTTTCCGTACGTGCAGGTAGTCTCCCCGAATGCTGTGTTCGGTGTATCACGGGTATAGGGCGGTAGACTCGGCTTCCTGTGGATAAAGGATTGAAAACCTATAGGGGTCTCCCTTTATATACGCAACGGTACGGGGAGCACAAGTCCGTACTAGCGCTGTCTAAAGCCAACAGGCGAACGACAGCTACTAGGTTTAACGACGCCGGAACACGTCTCTAGCCTAGACTTTCTAAATGTTTCGTTAAGTTCCAATGCTGCCTTAGGTTAATTGAATAAATTTTATAGTTGATCTTCGATTAAGTTTCAGTTTCCAGGCCCTATCGTATGTAGTGTCTCGAAAGACTCCTAGATGCAAGCTATATGCCACAGTGCAACATTTCGTTCGATGAAAACTAGTCAAATAAGAGTTGAGAGCTTTTATGCAAACGAAATGAATGGAATACAAAACAACAATGTCTCTAATGCAACTAATGCAATTGAACACTTTTCATTCAAACACTAATTACTAGCGATATGGAAAAGATCACAATTTGCACTAATTAATCAAAACAAAAGAGATTTTTTTTGGTTTTCAATGTTTAATGGCTAATGTGCACTGAAAACAAAAGGAACAATTTGAGAGATGATTTTCAAAAGAGCGAAACGAACAAAATTCACTCAACAATGCAATCAATCAAATCCCCAAATCGACCCAAGGTCTCCCAAAGCAAAGAAAGACTCAAAAGCTTCCGATGGACCGTGTGATCTAGGTCCAAAGCAAGGCAAACGAATTCTGAATGAAGGAATAGACAATCACCCAAAAAACGCAAGAAAACAATCAAAGACTGTTAAAAGAGTGCGGAGAATCAAACAACAAGTTGACAGGACGATCAAGACACCAAAACTCCCGAGGAGGGCTCGATACACTAAGCCACTAGATGCCCTAGGGCTCAAAATGTGAAATCGGTAGATAGAAGCAAACAACCCAAGGATAGAGGTGAATTCCAGCCAAACAAGACTCCAACAGACTCAGACAGTCAGAAAATCAAGAAGAAAAGTATTGATCAGATCCAAAGAGCCAAAAAATGAAGAAACTCAAAAAACTCACACGGGTGGCGCGACTGTGAGAGTGAAACTGGCGCCAGAAGCCAAGTGGCGCGGGCTAGACAAAGGCAACACGCGCCAAGTGGCGCGACTGTCGGGTTAAAAACCGCGCCAGTCGAGTTTCTCAACAAAAATTAAAAACAAGCTACTTCCAGAAGCAGACCAATACAAGCTAAGCAAACCAAGCAGCTAAACAATGACAGAATCCAACCCAGAAGGTTCATCAAGCAAGGAAAAACGATCAAAGCGAAACAACATAAACGAGACAAGGAAGACCGGACGAACTCCCCAGTGGAGTCGCCAATTTGTTGAGGAGGTAAATCCCCTCTGCGGACAGAGGCGATCCCTACTAGCCCAGCAGGGGTCTAGCAACAAACAAACAATGCTATGACGCAAGCTCCTAGTTACGAATGAGAGAGCTAGAGAAAGAAGCCTACCTGGATTCCAACGCTACGATCTGAAGAAGAGATGTTCCCGTCCTTCAGCCCTGGCAGATCACAATCCTTCCACAATCTCCGCGGATGAACACCTGCACATAGAAGAAACGAACAGATACAAGCATAGAAACCAGCATGCGTAACTAAACATCGGTCAGAAAAGATATTACTCGCATTAACATAATGGAAAACGGAGTGGAACCATAATCATAGTCATCTATTAAATGATAAATGAATAGAAGTTACAACCAAGTTCTGACGTCGCAGCCTCCTTCGTACGGGTCCCCGGTCGTCCACGTCTCGCAAAGCTCACCAAGGAAAGGGAAAACCTCTCCGGAGTCTCGTAACAATGGTCTCCTCACTTGAATGGGCCTTAAGGGAAAGAAGGGATTCTTTACAGCACAAAGGCACTTGGGAATAGGGAGATGCAAAGCTTCAGCACTTCAAGACTAGCTTGCCATGGATTTGGGCAGGCTTTTATAGATGAGGAAGGAGGGAGTTGGGATCCCTATTATTATGGAATTGGCCCTATCAACAAGGAAGGTTCCATAGAAGGTGGCAAAACCACTTCCCTTCCATAGAATTCCCGCAGCCAAACCTCCCAACTCAAGATAGGCAATAGTTGTGAGTTTGTTTGAACTCAACTTCCGCCATCCATATTTAAAAAACAGTCCCTAAAATGGGTGGCGTGATTGCTGCTCTATGAAAGAGCGCCAAGTGGCGCGACCGCGTTACAGGATTTCCCTGATTGGCGCGAGCATTGAACTGTTTACCCGCGCCAATGCAAAAAGAGCTGTTTTTCATAAGTTTTGCAAGGAGATGTCTCAAGGGGAAATATAGCTCACATTCAGAGGGATGCATTGATGGTGTTTTCA
>CM076584.1:914365221-914412332 GCA_034641835.2 Pinus albicaulis
TTTTTGAAAACATAGAATTGATCTAATGCAAAATTTACAACTTTAGATTTAATTTTCCAATGATAAAGAAAACATATAATGAAACATTGAACAAACAATTATCTAAAGGAGGAAGAACAAGTAATGTTTACTGGTCTCTAAGAGCAATCCGACATCTGAGAATACGTTAGAAAATTGGTTGAAACTGAATGCAAATACAAATTTTGATGGAATTTGGTTGCCTTAGGGGACAACACACCCTGTAAGGGCAGAAAGTGCATTGTAGAGCACCCCTAAAAGGGAAAAAATTCTTTGCAGAGAAATGTACCCTAACCAACAGTGCGTTGGGCACAACCAAGTTTGGAAAAAAAGTAGATTAAACACCATTAGGGGAATTTTGAGGTCTAAAATGGGCCTCTTAAGAAAAATGTACAACCAAAATAAACTTTATGAGAAACAATAGGATTCAAGATGATGATGTCAACCATGGGGGATGATTCACCATTTTTGGAGTAAAAAAGTAAGAGATTAAAAAATAATAATAATAAAATTGATGAAACGTGGTCTGCAGTGGTTCTAAGGGCTGAAGCCTTCAGTGTGTAAGTAGAAGCTCCCTTCTAGTAGAAGTTGGTGTTTTGATTAGGGTGTTGGATCTCCCTTCCAGTAGTGGCCGGTAAACGAGATCAGGGGGTTGTAGCTCCCTTCCAGTAGGAGCTGGAGAACGAGAGAAGGTTGCATTCTTCTGTAGGTAGATGCATGTGTACTGATATGAGTCTGCGTCAGTAAAATACTGTAAGCAATTTTCCATTAATAAATATTGAAGACAGAGACGACAACAATGGTGGTTTTCTCCCAAATTGGGTTTCCACCTTAAATATTGGTGTTCATGTGTGATGCTTTTATGTGATGATTTATTCTGCTATTACTACACATATTTACTGATTAACTATCTGATGCATAAATGATAATTTCAGTTAAAGATTGTTTCTGAAAGTTTATCTAACAATAAAGTTATCTCAGTATATGCAAGTTTCTATTGGTATATCCGCGTGTATACATGATTTGGGTTCATTAAAGTCGCGTATAGAATTCATTAAAGAAAAAGAAAAAGTTTTCAGTGAGCTATAAATATTGATTCACCCCCCCCCCCCCCCCTTCTTAGTATTTTTCCCAACAATTGGTATCAGAGCAGGTCCTTATGAAGAAGCTTAATCGCTAGAAGGAAGATCAGCTAATATGAGAAATCAATATGGGACAACATGTATTAGGCCTCCTCTCTTCAACGTAAACAATTTAATATTCTGGAAGACAAGGACAAGATCCTATGTTCAGTCTCTTGGAGCAGATGTGTGGGCTATAGTTGAAGGAGGTTATCAATATCCAACGTCAGTTCCAACAGATCCAGCCTCAAGAAAGAACTATGAAACCAATGCAAAGGCAGACAATGCGTTATTGGGAAGTTTGACTGAATCATAATTTGTCAAAGTCATGCAATTGAATACAGCAAAGGAGATATGGAACAAAATAATTTTGAGCTATGAAGGTGATTCCAAGGTATAAAGTGCTAAACTCCAAACTCTCAGAATTCAATATGAAAATTTTAGAATGCATAATGAGGGAGTCATTGCTAGTTTCTTTTTATGTCTAGATGATATTGTAAATTGTATGAGAAATCCGGGTGAAATCATAACTGACACTACTCTAGTAGAAAAGGTTTTAAGATCTCTAACTCCCAAATTCAAAAGAATCTGCTATTGAAGAGAAGCAAGATCTACAAACTCTTATTGTTGTTCAACTTCATGGGATTCTAAATGCATGTGAAATGAGGAAAGGAGGTCCATCTGAAGACAAAGAAGTTGTTTTTAGAGCTACTACAAAAGGAAAGGAAGTAGAAGAACAAGAAGGATTAGGGTATGTTTCAAAAGAAGATGAGATAAATTTTGTAAAAAAGCTACAACTTGGCACTGGAAGGTTCAAGGGTAAGCTTCCTTTTAATTGTTTTGCTTGTGGAAGAGTTGGTCATTATGCTGCTAAATGTCCCCATAAAGATAATCATGAAAAGGGAAGGGAAGTGGCAAAAGGAAATAAGAAACGGTTCATCAATAGAAAAAGCTATTATACTCATGAAGATAGTGATGGTCTATCAAATAGTGAAGAAGGAGAATCTGATCAAGATATTAGACTACTCATGGCTTTTGAAAAAGACTCTAGTGAGGCAAAAGATACTTTATGGATGCATTAGAAGAAAGTGATTTTCTTGAAGAAATAAATCATCTCAAAATATGTTTGGAAGAAAAAAAAATTTCCATAGATACTCTAAAGAATCAACTTATAGAAAAGGAGAAGCATAATGAGAAATTAGAATGTGAAATAGTAAGTCTAAGAAAGGAAATTGAGAAAGTGAAAACTTTGAATCTTATATTTGCTAAAGGATCTGAAACCTTAGATGAAATTATCAAGGTACAACACTCTCCTCTTGTAAAGACAGGTCTTGGATATATTGGATAATCCTCTCAGTCTTCAGCACCAAGCTATCTAAATGCAGCTAAAGCTAGCCTGCAAAATTTTGTCACTCAGCAAAATAACAAAGAGACTACGCAGGTAAAGCATGAGCACTTCAATACAAGGAAGAACAATAACAGAAATATCAATTAGCAGGTAAACATAAATTGAGGGTTTCATGATCACGAAAATTTCTTCTTTAATGGAAAATGTTTCTCATGTCATAATTTTGGTCATAAAGCCACTCAATGTGTTGCATACAAAGCCATCATGACTATTGAGATTTTTTGTATATTAATTTGGAGAAAATCTCTTGGATATGCCAACAATAGTTTTTTGTTGCAAAATTGATGGCATCAAATCAACATGAGGAGATATTCTATCCTAGTTTGGTGTGATAGAATTAATTATTCAATTTCTTCACTCTTCTATATATTATAAGCCTGTAGAGGCAAAACATATGAGATGTGAGGTGTGAGGAAGAGGAAGTGCAGATGAGTAATTTTGCTATTGTAACCCCTGTTGATGAATAAGATTGCTGATACCTCTGTTTGGTGGATGTAGCCCAGATTGGTTGGGTGAACCACGTTAATTGCTGTCTTCATGTTTGATTGTTGTGTGTATGATTCTAATTAGTTTTCCGTTGCATACTCCTACATTGGTATTAGAGCAATAAGATGTATACGCTGCCTGGCGAGGAGCACTATTATCTGGTTCACATCTATGTGTATGCGTGGTTCACAGGTTTCATGTGCGCATGGATTAATAATTGAGTTGTCGAGTTGTGATAAGGTTGTCGTGGAGGAGAATCAATGGTTTTTTCGAATCCAAAACTGAATGTTCTTCATAAGAGGTTGAACAACGCCATAAGCCGTGAGCTGGAGCCGGAGTTTGTCCACAACATGTGAACTGGAGACGAGAGTGACCGATCTGCATTTGCGTGGATCAAGTTGCTAGTTTTCTGTGTGTGGCTTGTGGCTTGTGGTTCTATGGTTCGAGAGGAGGAGCCTCTGTCTATGGCAGCAAGTAACCAACGTTAAAATAGCGTTGAAAGAAACCAGTGTTGAAATCTGATTGCGCTGTGTTTTTTACAAAGGTTGGAACATTCTGTTCTCTTGATTGCTTCTGTGGAGCAGGAGGAGGAGCCGAATTCGAAAGCTCAACAATCAAATAAAGTCTCGGTTATGTCAATTCTTTCCTTGAAGTTATATGGTTTCCTTTCCAAACTAATATTTTCTTTCAAATAAATTTAGTGTGATTCACCCTAAGGTTTAACGGTGGCTGCTCATTCCCGATGGTAATTGCTTAATATTTCCAGCTTCAAAGTGAAAATTATTCGTCAAACAATTTATATCGATTTATTGTATTCATTTATATCAATTTATTGTAATATGCCATTATATTGGGTAGGGCCTAGGGCCTAGGACAAATTTTTTTCGACGGTGGAATGGTGGCACGTTAGTTTATGAGAGCTGACTATTTGCCGAAAAAGCTTCATTTTGAAGGCGAAAGTAATTGCATGTTTTGAAAAAGGGCATTTTTATCAAAATTATTAATTTTTATTAAAAATAAAATCTTCGTTTATTAAGATTTGAAACTGCAAATTATTGACACAAGCTACTCAATATGGCAAAAACTCAAAGTGCTCGGTTTGAGATCGAGAAGTTTAATGGGAGAAATAACTTCGAGATATGGAAAGTCAAGATGCACGATCTACTTGTACAACAAGGTGTGGCGAAGGCGCTTTTGGGAAAATCCAAACAACCTTACACCATGACAGATGACGAATGGAGTGACATCGATAACAGAGCACTGAGTGGCATACGTTTGTGTTTGGAAGATGATGTGTTATTTAACATCGTGTCAGAGAAAACATCTGCTGGTTTATGGACAAAATTAGAAATACTGTACATGACGAAATCCTTAACCAACAGGATTCTTCTGAAAAGACAGTTGTACAGCTTGCGCATGAAGGAAGGTACGACAATCATTGATCATTTGAATACCTTTAATACTCTCTTGGTTCAGTTAGAAAGCGTAGAAGTAAAATTTGATTCAGAAGATAAAGCTGTAACTTTATTATGCTCGTTGCCTGAGTCATGTGATCATTTTATTACTTCTATAAGTATTAGTTCATCAGAAACCCTTGAATTTGATGATGTTGTTGGAGCTATGTTGTCTGAAGAAACCAGGAAAAGGTCAAATTTAGAATTCTCTACATCAGAATCAATGATGGTTAGAGGTTGATCTAAAGAAAAACGCTTCAGTTAGAAGAACAATTCTCGGTCAAAATCGAAAGGGAAGAAGAGTAAGATAAAATACTGGTTTTGCAGCAAATCGAGACATTTGAAGAAGCACTGTTGGAAAAGATAGCTAACATCCAAAGGATACTATTCAACAGAAAATAAAGATGCAAACACGACAGATACAGGTTCAGGTTCGGCATCCGGTTTAGGTATAAGTGATGAAGTTCTATCAGTTAATTTGTTAAATCATGATCAACATTGGCTATTAGATTCTGGTGCGTCCAATCACATGTGCATTCATAAAGAATGGTTTAAATCTTATAAATAAATCAATGATGGAGTTGTTTACATGGGTAATGATTTCTCATGTAATGTTGTGGGGATTGGAAGTATCCAGATTAAAATGTTTGATGGGAAAAATAAAATCTTAACTGATGTAAGACATGTGCCTAAACTCAGAAAAAATCTTATTTCTCTAGGAGTGTTAGACACAAATGGATATAAAACTTTTATTCAAGGTGGAGTAATGAAAATTTACAAAGGAATCCTTTTAGTAATGAAAGCACAGAAGGTTGGAAATATTTTTCAGTTAGAAGGAAGAACGGAGTTAGATCATGATTCTACTGTATATGAAAACGACAGTGATTCTATTCGACTATGGCATCAACGGTTGGGCCATATGAGCAAAAGAGGATTAAAATTTTTATCTGATCTTATGTTACTTCCTAGTTTAAAGTCTTTTAAGTTATATTTCTGCAAACACTGTATATATGGGAAACAAAGCAAAAAAAATTTAAAACTGGAAAACATACTAGTAAGGGAATCCTTGATTATATCCATTTTGATGTTTGGGGTCCATCTCCTACAACCTCATATGTAGGATAATCATATTTTGTATATTTTATAGATGATTTCTCTAGAAAAGTATGGGTCTACATGTTAAAAAGAAAGTCTGATGTATTCACAGTTTTCAATAAGTTTAGAGCATTAGTAGAAAAAATCACTGGAAGAACCATTAAATGTTTAATAACTGACAATGGTGGTGAGTTTAATTCAAAGGCATTTGATATCTATTGCAAGGAAGTTGGGGTCGAAAGACATAGAACTACTGCTTATACTCCTCAGCAAAATGGAGTTGCTGAATGCATGAATAGGACTCTTTTAGAAAGAGCAAGAAGTATGATGTGTAACGCCAATTTGTAGAAGGAATTATGGACAGAAACAATATCTACGGCTTGCTATTTGATAAATCGATCACCATCAACTGCAATAGGATGCAAAATTCCTTAAGAGGTATGGAAAGGTCATCCTTGTGATTATTCTAAACTGAAAGTTTTTGGTTGTGATGCATATGCTCTAATTCCAAAACATCAACGTTCTAAATTAGATCCTAAATAAAAAATATATATCTTTTTTGGATATGGTGATGGGATTAAGGGATACAGGTTGTGGGATCCTACAACTCACAAGATCATCATTAACAGAGATGTTAAATTCAATGAATCTTCACTTGATAATCCAAATGTAGATATTAAATTGAAACATGAAAATGTACCTAAGTTTCAACATATTCAATTTGAAACTAGTTCAAATACTGATGATAGTCCAGATGAACAAGTTTCAAATGCAGATCATGAACAAGTTTCAGATGCAGCTCATGAAGAAGTTCCTACAGATAATAATCAAAAAATTGTGGAAGAACCATACACATCTTTAAGGAGGTCCACAAGAATCAGACATCCTCCTAAAAGGTATGATGATTATGTTACTTCAGTTGCTTTAACCGCTAATGATGATGAACCTTTATGCTATCAGGAAGCTGTAGAAGGTTCTAATAGTAATAAGTGGAAAGAGGCTATGAAGGATGAGATGAAGGCATTAGACAAGAATGCCACATGGGATCTGGTGGAACTTCCTAAAGACAGAAAAACTGTGGGATGTAAATGGGTTTACAAATTGAAAAGGGGTGTTGATGATAAAGATAACAGGTACAAAGCGAGGCTGGTCGCAAAAGGTTTTTCTCATAAAGCATGAATTGACTTTCATGAGATATTTTCACCAGTTGTTAAGATTGTTTCAATTCGGATTGTCTTAGCATTAGTTGCTTTACTTGATTTAGAATTACAACAACTAGATGTTAAGACTGCATTTTTACATGGAGATCTAGATGAAGAGATTTATATGGAACAACCTGAAGGGTTTGTTCAAAATCGCAACAAGAAATTTGTCTGCAGGCTCAAGAAATCATTGTATGGTCTCAAGCAGTCACCTCGACAATGGTACAAGAAATTTGATTCTTTCATGATGAGCCAAAATTATATAAGAAGTGAATATGATCATTGTGTTTACTTTAAGAAATTAAGTAATGGCATATTCATTATCTTAGTTTTGTATGTCGACGATATGATTTTAGCAAGAAAAAGCATAACTGAGATCAACAGGTTAAAGGCTCATATGGCTAGGACGTTTGATATGAAAGATCTAGGAGCAGCAAGACAGATTTTGGGCATGGAGATTTTCGGAGAGAAGAGCAATGGTAAGCTGTGGCTATCACAAGAGAAGTATATTGAGAAAATACTCTTAAGGTTTGGTATGAACAATGTGAAACCAGTTTCAGTCCCTTTAGCTTCCCATTTTAAGCTTTCTTCAAGTTTATGTCCTAATACAAATGAAGAAAAGGAATATTTGTCTCGAATACCTTATGCTAATGCAGTAGGAACTTTGATGTATGTGATGGTATGTACACGACCAGATATTTCACATGAATTTTGGGTTGTCAGCAGGTATATGGCAAATCCAGGGAAAGACCACTGGTCAGCAGTGAAATGGGTGCTTCGGTATCTGAGAGGCACAAGTGATTATTGTATCACTTATGACAGAAGTAGTGAATTTGTTTGCGGATATGTTGATTCCAATTTTGCAGGTGATTTGGATAAGAGAAGGTCAAATTTAGGATATGTCTTTACTCTTGCAGGTGGAGCTATTAGCTGGATGTTAAAGCTACAAAAAATTGTTGCTTTATCCATTATAGAAGCATAATACATAGCTGCTTCACATGCTTGCAAAGAAGCGGTTTGGTTGAAAGGATTGTTTGGTGAGTTTGGTAGGCTGCAAGACAACATAAAGTTATTTTGTGATGGTCAAAGTACAATTCATTTGGCTAAAAATCCTGCCTATCATAGTAAATCAAAGCATATAACTATAAAGTACCATTTTGTAAGACAGGTTATAACTGAACAAGGTGTCTCTCTTGAAAACGTGCATACAAAGGAAAACTGTGCAGACATCTTCATGAAACCAGTTTTATTAGAAAATCTATGATGGTGTCTAGCTTCTCTTGGCTTGCAAAGAAAATAAAAATAATAAAGGAATGAGGTATCAGGCTAATTATTGTTAAGGTGGATATTGTTGAGATTTTTTGTATATTAATTTGGAGAAAATCTCTTGGATATGCCAACAATAGTTTTTTGTTGCAAAACTAATGGCATCAAATCAACATGAAGAGATATTCTATCCTAGTTTGGTGTGATAGAATTAATTATTCAGTTTCTTCTCTCTTCTATATATTGTAAGCCTGTAGAGGAAAAACATATGAGATGTGAGGTGTGAGGAAGAGGAAGTGCAGATGAGTAATTCTACTGTTGTAATCTCCTTTTGTCGGTACCTCTGTTTGGTGGATGTAGCCCAGATTGGTTGGGTGAACCACGTTAATCGTTGTCTTCATGTTTGATTGCTGTGTGTATGATTATAATTAGTTTTCCGTTGCATACTCCTACAATGACCAGAGAAGCAAGAAAGTAAAGAAATGAGACTGGAATAAAGAAGAATACTTATAACAAATTTTCTCCTCTTCAAAATGAAATTGAATGTTCCTATTGCAATAACTTTGGACATGAAGAATCTGAATGGAGGAGAAAATTTCAGCCAAGAGATCATATACCTTCAAATTCCAAGGCAAGGAGAAAGAAGGACTTATAGGTTGAAACCTATGGCATAGATTTATTTGCAGAAGGGGAAGAAAATCAATGGTACATTGATAGCAGATGCTCAAAACACATGATAGGTGATAAAAATAAACTCCTTTGATACAATGCTCTAGAGAAGGAAAAGAATGTTACCTTTGAAAATGACTCTCCTTCTGTCATTAAAGGAAAAGGTTCTATTTTTCTAAAATAAAAGGTGAAAGCTAACAATGTTATGTATTTGGATGGATTAAAACATAACCTATTGAGTGTGAGTCAAATGTGTGATCAAGGAAATTAAATTGTCTTTAGTTCAAAAGAATGTGTAGTACGTGAACTTCACATAGGAAAAACGGTAATAAAAGGAACTAGAACACCAAGCAATCTGTATGTATTTAAAGGTGGCCAAGAGCAACGATACTTAGGTAAATCTTCAGAAAATTGGTTATGGCATAGAAGATTGTGACATTTGAGCTTCTCTCAAACAAGAAAATCTAGCAGACTCAAAGTTGTTCGTGATCTTCCCAGCATCACTCTACCTGAAAGTACCATATGCAAATCATGCCAATTTGGTAAGAAAACCAGGGTGCAATTCAATGCCAAAGAAGGATCAACAAGTAAGCCTCTTGAACTTATACATACTGATCTATGTGGTCCTGTAAGGAAAATTCATCTCGAGGAGAACAATAAAATATTTTATTTATTGACTACTTCTCTAGAATGTGTTGGATTAGTTTACTGAAACATAAAGATGAAGCATTTGAAAAATTTAAGATCTTCAAAGCTTTTGTTGAAAATGAAATAGATCTGAAAATAAAATGTCTTAGATCTGACCGAGGAGGAGAATATATATCAGATGAATTATTTTATTTCTGTGAACATGTTGAAGCCTCGGAAATCGCTGCTTCAAACATTGGGGGAAAACCACCCGGTCGGGACCTTAGGACAACTCCTTTTCCGTTTGGTGTGGTGGCTCTGACTGGATTGATAGGACCAGTTTCCTAATAACTTAAATGGGTTGGTGATGGAATGATTGGATGAAATGGAAAATGGGACTAAAATGACTTAAACAATCTATCTAATTTAATCTATAACTGATAAATAATTCTAAAACTAACCCGGGTAACAAATATGAATACAAATTTAAAGATTGTTTCAATCAAATCTATAACCATGAAAATGTATTATAATTTAATTGAAATATGCAATATCAAATAATGATAACTCTGTTTAAGAAATTAAACAGAGTTATAATAACACATTGTATTCATCATTTTATATATCATTTGCATATACTAAAAGAGATGAATATTTCTACACACTCAGAAATGATATGTATAAAGAAATATTGTAAAACAAGTACATATAAATGATAGAAAATTTTAAAGAGAATATCTCATAACATAAGAAAATTAACAGTGAATAGATAGAAATACCATATCCATCTTGATACTTTTCCTGATGCAATTCGATATCCAAACCCAACACTTCAATGTAAAATAGACTCCAAGATACAGAAATGCAATTCTTAAAGAATTTTTTCCATAAAATCACCAGATGTGATCCTTTATAAAAATATAAGAGTCAATGGAGTACAAAAATGTAACATCCAAGTCAAAATATTACAAATTCAGGACCCCTTTCTAAATGCATGAAAGGGGTTTAAATAGGAAATTAAAATAAAACAAAATAACTAAAACTACTGCTACAATCTATCTCATCGGAAATATCTAAACAAAACTGCTATATTGAAGTGAAACCGATTCATTGATTATCTCCTGCGTTTAATGTGCCCATATGGCAAATTTTGAGCATATCCTTGACTTCTGTTGGATGACTTAGCCTTGAATGTAACTGCCCAGTATACGTAGCATCAGAGAATTTAGGAATGATACAATGAATAGCATTTGAAAGGAATTTGATGGCCATTTGTTGACTGTGTGGCTTGATTATATAAGTCCACATAATATCCCATGAAATTCCTTGAAGTTTGCTAATCTGTTGATTCTTATTGATTATCTCTTCCTTCCACCTGGAATCAGCTTCTTTTACTTTTGGTAATTTGCCTGGGGTACAATCTGAGATCAAATTAGTGGCATACAAGCTATCATTAACCAGCTGTGTAATATTATTCATCATACTTTTAGCTCTTAATATGGCTCTTTCTAATTTCATCAGCTGTTGTTCCCATTCCACAAGTAAAATTTCCTTGTGTCTTTCCTCAATTCTGGGAAGTTTAGCTTTTCTTCCCTGCTCTGTATCCTGCCATGAAAGGAATTCATAAATTTTGTCATCAACATCATCAATTTCTTGCCTGAGAGTGACTGCTTCATCTATTAAAGATGATGTTATTTCACACAAGGGCTCAGCTTGTGCCAATTTTAGACAAAATTCATTTAATTGTTGAGATAGCAGTTTGCTCATTTCAAGAGCTTCAGTTTTGAATTTATCTATTTTAGGGTAATCCTTGAACTTGTCCAATGCTGATCGGAATATTTTCTCTTGTTCAATCTTTGCATTTTTCTCATTTTGCAGAAGATTTTGTAACTTTTCTATCTCTTGACTCAACTGTTGCTGTTTGTTCAAGGCTTGTTCATCAATCTTCTTCTTTTCAATGCTAAGCTGCTCTTCTAGATGTTTAGATCTAAGCTCCTCATCTTGCAATCGTTTTTCCAACTGAACAATATTTTGCTGATTCTCTGTGGCCTGTTCCTCCAGCATAGCTATCTGTAAGTTTTTTTGTTTCATTAATTGGGAGACTTCATAATCTTTGTCTATAGTTGCAGCACTATAGGCACCTGCATATTGAGATAATTTGGTGATATCCTCCGACAGATTCACCTCAGCATTTTTATAAACAATATTCATAAATTCCACTTGTGATGTTGAAATTGGATCCTGGTCAGTTCTTCTCCTCTTCCTCTACTTTCTAACAACAACCCTATGCTTAGGACTATAAAAGACATCTAGAGGAGGAATATCTTCTACTTTCAACATAATTTCACCTGTAGGATGTTCATGAATAACTTCCATATCTTGATCTTCCAGAACATTAACTTGGGGATTATTTTGTTGTCCTATTTGCTGGGAAAATTGCTCATATTGGCTCAGAAAATGGGAAGAAACTATAAGTTCAGCAGATTCCACTACTTTTTCAGTAGTTTCTTCTCTTCCAAGTTGAGAATCTGGATTATTGCTCATATCTCCTTTTACTTCTTGTACAATAGGCTTACTGCCTGTGTCTCCTTTCTCAGTATGCACATTGGTCTCAGTACCTGTGCTTTCCTTTTCTGTCTGAGCTGTAGATTGCTGATCAATATGTACATTGAGTTTACCATTAGTATTCTCTTTTTTCACATTTGGTTTGCCGCTAGTGTTTTCTTTCTGCAAAACAGGATTAGTTCCTGTGACTTCCTTTTGTGTCTGTTCATTGACCCTACTGGTAGATGTCTCTTTAGCTGCTTTTCCAGATGCATCCTCTTTTTCCTTTTGCTGTATTTCAGATTCTTGCACAGGATTTATTAATTGATCTAGTGGGGCTTTGAGCAGTATTTGGCTTCTAAATAACATGAATTTATTCATCTCTTCAGTCTGAAATTTAGACTTGGCTAAGTTATAGACTTGGGAAAAATTATCAACGGAAACAAACAAATCATCAAACTCATTTGGTTCATGCTCAAATCGAGCGATTGAAACTGAAGTGGTGAAATCAAATGCCACCTTCTTTGGGTCATATTGCCTTCCCGGGATTGTTGAGAGCTTAAGATCTCTTATTTTGATAACCTCCTTCTCATCATGTGTGAAGTTATTAAGAGTAAAATCTCCACAATTAAATGGAAAATTAGGCCACATCAATTTCTTGTTATTCTTCAAAGACCTGGACATGCCTTCTACTGTTAAATGATAGGAAATCTCTTGTGCTAACAGTTTATCGGGAATATACAATGGTAAAATATGGGGTTCTATAATGCTCCCAAAAATTTTGACATAGGTAAACTTATCTTCCCCAAACCAGTCACCAATCTGGGATAAATTGAACTTAGCTTTTTCAGAAATCCTGGGAGGGAATCGGTCAAAAATAGTTTGATAAATAGGGATGAGGAAACTGTGACAGATTCTGTTAACGTGGTTTTTAAAATGAACTTTCCACAAGAACTTATGATATATATATGAATAGGAGTAGGATCTTTAGGGGTCCATTTCCATCCTAACATGGGAAATTCAGAGTTGAAACATAGGGCATCTCGAATATAGGCACAAAAGTAAAATTGGGTTGTGTTTCCTGTGTCCTTGTCCTTTCTATACTCAAGAATTATATTGTCTATCTTATCTAAAAGGATGACATCCCAGTCCATGATTTCGGAATTTACAGCAGAATGGATTAAAGGTACCATTTGTATTGAAAACCTAGCTGAATTATCATTTCCAAATAGCTTGCACATCATTGCGGCGGCGTAACAATATGGAGGCCAAAGGGACTCCAAAGAGTACATACCTGATGCCTCGTTTTTGTGCTTCTCTGGACTGCTTCTCCATTCTCTGATTGGCTCCAACTGATTTTCATTATTTGCAGCAAATTCCTTGATGAAGGCTTTGTTGTAGATTTTCTGCGGGTCTGGAAGGTGGTACATTGCTTTAATGTCCTCTGCTTTAAATGACCCAAATTTTGTCCCAGTAGCTGAAACAAACGTCCTGTTATGGATGGTGACATTATCTATCACCCACTAGATTACATCATAGTAAGGGAAAATGTTTTCCCGAGCTGAAATTTAGTGCAGGAATGAATTCACAAGTGCTTGAAGAGAAGTTTCTAAATCGGACTCTGAGTCATTTTTGTCAGGAACTGTTGCCTTCGCCACAGTGACCTTAGGATTTTCCTTTTCAATGAGGTTATATACATCTTCCCAAGATATTTTTCCAAGACCTTGGCACGATGTTTCTGTAACCAACTTAATTATGGATGGTTTCTCTTTAGGTACCATGGTGAAAATAGGGGTCTTTTCAGTGACAGTGGCCTTTTCTTTCCTAGATTTAAAAGACATTTCATTGTCTGGTAACATTTCTCTTGCTCGACGAATGAAAGGATTGGATTTTCTGTTGTTTTGCAATGGAGAAAAAGCTTTCAGACGTGGTAAAAGGAGAATAAAGAGAACAACTATATGAAAGATCTATTCATTGATTTCCATTTATTAACTCTGTATTTTAAACTTTTATGCTCTCTTTAGAAGTCACACTCAACGTATTTGAAATAGAATCAATAACCATCATTCTTTTGATTTTATATTAATAATAAACGTACAATCGGAGATCGGCGGTTTTGAAATGAAAACATAAAAATTTCCCTTTGAATCATGCGATTGCAATGAATAAATAACATACGCGCTATGTAAAATATAAAGATTAAGTGTTAATCGCATCGGGGATTTTCAAGAGAGACAAAAAATAAGATTTCATGATCTCCACCGATTTTCGATTGCGATGATGGTGTATCGCATCGAATTTTTTCAAAAGAAATGAGTTGCAAATGATATTCATCGATTTGCGATTGCGATTACGATGGGGTCCATCACATCGGGATTTTAGTATCATGAGTGAATATAATGTTTATTCCTTCGAAATGCGATTGCGATCAATCGCATGGCATCAGAGTTTTGCAAATGACCGATTGAAGAGTTTGCATTTTCGTTTTGCCATTTTGCGATTATGATTGGTTCAATCACATCGGATTTTTTCAAAAACAAATATACAACTTAAAGATATCTGCGATTTGCGATTGCAATTACTGTATCACATCAGACTTTGTTCCAATTGAATACTTTTATGTATTATGTTAATGTGATAAAGTCCTTACATCTCATCGGATCGGAAATTTTTCAATGTTGCATTTGTTTATATACACTTGCTTTTGAAGATATGCAATATATGCCCTTTAATCAATGAACTTTTATTGTTTTATTTCAAAATGATCAAATTTCCTCTAATTTTTTATTCCTATCTAAAGAAAAAAGGGGACCTATTTCTAAATGAAATTTATTCTAAAAATTTAGAAATGGGGAGGGTTGTTGTACTGTACAATAGAACATCATGGCATAAAAAGACAGTTTTATGTAGTTGGAACCCCACAAAAAAATGGCGTGGCAGAAAGGATGAATAGAACAGTTCAACAGATGGCTCGAGCTATGCTTGATGAATATGAAACTCGTGAAACCTTTTGGAGAGAAGAAACACTGCAGTAAATATTCTTAACAAGGCTCATGTTCGTGTGACTAGTGATAAAACTCCTTATGAACTCTGGTATGGCAATCTTCCCACTGTAAAGCATTTTAGAGTTTTCAGAAGTAATTTTTTTATCAAGAACAATGATGAAAAAATTGGTAAGTTTGAACCTAGAGCTGATGAAGGAATATTTCTCGGTTACTCTTCTAGAAGTAAAGCATATAAATGTTACAATAAAAGACTTCAGAAGATTGTTGAATGTATTGATGTTGTAATTGATGAGTCTCTCACAGCTCCTAAAATGGAAATAACAAAAACAAATGAAGATGATGATGATGTATATTTTCCCTCATCAAATAGCAACAATATAGAAGGTGAACCAAATGAAGCACCAGAAGAAGATCTATCTGAAAAGACTCCATCTATCTATGTTCAAAAGAATCATCCAGAACCTTAAATTCTGGGGGAAAAGGGATCAGGTGTCCAAAAAAGAAGAAATCTTGTAGGGTCCCCTAGCTATCTGGCATTCTTATCCACTATTGAACCACATAATGTTAATCAAGCTAGTAAAGATGAATGTTGGATTCAAGCCATGAATGAAGAACTTGATCAGATTGAAAAGAATCATACTTGGGAATTGGTTCCAAGACCTCATGATAAAAATGTTATTGGAACAAAATGGATATTCAAAAACAAGTTAAATGAAAATGGAGATGTTATTAGAAACAAATCTAGACTTGTTTTTAAAGGGTATGCTCAATAAGAAGGTATAGACTTTGAAGAAACATTTGCTCCTATAGCCAGACTTGAATCCATAAGAATGTTTCTTAATTTTTCAAGTTTTCAACAATTCAAAGTTTATCAAATGGATGTAAAATCTGCTTTCCTCAATGGTGATTTAGAAAAAGAAGTTTATATAGAACAACCAGAAGGATTCATTCTGGGAAATGATGAAAAACTTGTTTACAAACTTAAAAAGGCTTTATATGGTCTGAAACAGGCTCCTCGGGCATGGTACTATCGTTTTGACAAATATCTTCAACAACAAGGTTTCACTAAAGGATCTGCTGACAGTAACTTATACACAAAAATTGAGAATGATAAATTATTGATTATTGTTGTGTATGTTGATGACATCACTTTTAGAAGTAATGAAGAGTCCACGAGTCAGAAATTTTCTTCTGTTATGCAGCAAGAATATGAAATGTCATTACTTGGGGAACTAACATATTTTCTTGGCTTACAAGTGCAACAAGCAACAGATGGTATATTTCTATCACAAGCAAAATATCTCAAGAAAATTCTGAAGAAGTATGGGATGGAAGACTACAAACCTGTGAGTACTCCAATGGTATTTGGATGTAACCTCAGTTCTCATGATGATTCTCCCATGGTCAATCAATCAGAGTATAGATCCATGATTGGAAGTCTGCTTTATCTAACAGGGACAAGACCAGACATTATGCATGCTGTTGGGATTGTTGGACGATTCCAAGCTAACCCAAAAGAGTCTCACCTTCAGGCTGTAAAAAGAATATTCAAATATCTACAAGGGACTCAAGAATTTGGTATATGGTATCTAAAGAATGATGATTTCACTCTTCATGCTTACACAGATGCAGATTGGGTTGGAAATGTTGATGATCAAAAAAGCACTAGTGGTGGTGCATTTTATATGGGGCCCCGATTAGTATCTTGGTTCAACAAGAAACAAATTTCTATTGCCTTATCTACAATGGAAGCAGAATATGTCACTGCCGCATCATGTTGCTCACAAATTCTTTGGATGATGTAGACACTACAAGAAATTCAAATCAAATGTTCACCTCACATCTCCATTATATGTGATAATACAAGTGCCATTAGTATCTCGAAGAATCCTGTTATGCATTCCAAGACCAAGCACATTCCTATCAAGTATCACTTGCTACATGAACAGGTTCTTGAACAAAAGGTTAAATTGGAGTATGTTCCCTCCAAAGAACAAGTTGCAGATATATTTACTAAACCTCTTCCCAGGGAAGCATTTGAATATCTCAGATAAAAGCTGGGAGTTGTATCTGCCTCTCTTATCAAATCTGCTTAATTTCAGAAGATTAAATTTGGTACGCTGGTTTCATAAAGGCGAATTGCGTATATACGTGAGTTTTTGTGCATAAAACTGCTTATGGTTTTTGCTGACAAGAAATTCTATAGGTCAGCTTTCAGAACAGTCTGTGGTGTTGTTGGGTAATCTCTGTTGTTGTTACAATATTCATCTTACTATACCTTTCTTTGATATTTATCTCCTTGATGAAGATGCTTTGATGAATTGGTTTTTGAAGGTGTTTAGGATGCACAAGCTTAGGAGGAGCACCTACCTTGCTAAAAAAGATACATTGTTGGGATTCTGATTGGTTTCTAATCTCTCTCTTGAGATATTTTGGTCCTGGTTATAAAAAGTCATATCTGTAATTTGATGAAAAGGTGATGTTGAGACCTATGATGTAAAATTGTTATATTCAGTCATGTAAGGACTTGTTCAAATTTGTAAACCCACTTGGTTGGGTAGTTGAGTCAAATATGTAATTCCAGTTGGTTGGATCATTAAGTATGAGTCCTTGGCGATAGGAAAGGTCATACTCAGTTGAGCTATAGAGTCATGTACTTCATTGAAAATTTTGTTTGAAGATTCAACATGAACTCATGGGGAGCATGGTCAATACAGTGCAACTCAGATCTGCAGAGATCTTGTTTCGGTATTGATCCACCCTTTTCCCTTGATGACAAAGGGGGAGAGTATTTTAGTGTTTGAATAATGGTTATGATTAATGTATTCATCTGTTCTGGTTATCAAACACCATCATGGTTTCCATCAAGTCCAAAGGGGGGGATTGTTGCCAATATGATGCAATAAGTTGTCCTTGATGGAAACCAACTTGTTGAGTTTCCTTTTTATAAGAAACCTATGTGTTGAATATGTAAAAATGATGTATATTCAGGTCAGTTCAGATATGACAGAGAAAGGAATTCCATTAAGTGCCAGAAAAATATTTCTCAATGTATTTGCAGGTTTGATGAAGGAAACCCATGTATGGAAGCAATGTATACGCTACTTGGTATACAGGCAACCCACGTATACATCCAAATAAATTAGTATATACACAGTTTTGATGAGGAGAAGTCACGTATACATGCAAGTACAAAGAAACAAAGTCGCGTATGCTTTTTGCGCTCTAAAATTATGATACCAAGGGGCGTTACCATGGTATTAGCCCATAGTATTGAGCATTATATCATCTATTTGATTTCGTACAAGAATACCATCGACACTTTTGTGGTTTTGGCTCATGGTATTGGTAAAGGCTAATCCTATATAAGGAGAGGAAGATCATAGTGCAAGGTAGTGCTTGTGTAAGGGCTGTTACCGAATAATTCTCTTTGAAGTATATCTGCATGGGATGACATTTGTTTTATTAGTAAATTTGAATCTATGATGAACCCTGGGATACAATGATGGAGCAGGATCTCTAGACCTGAAATGACTATGTACTTGCATGATCTAACGATGAGATGTTTGGATTTGTGACCTGGCGCATGTTTGCTGAAGTGAAGTGAATAAATCTCGGTAAGTCTATAGATCTGAAACATTCTGCAAAATTAATATTTTACAAATCTATACACTATTTCATCTCAGTGAAAGCGCATATATACGTGGATTTGTCTTAGGAAAAGTGGGTATGGAAGTCAGGGTTTTCTGAAGCTTACTGCAAAGGTTATCTATTTAATGCTGTTGTATTTATGTTGTCTGTCAATGAATTCCTAATGTAGATCTGGGTTTCATGAATACTGTATATGCTGCTAAGTTGAATATGTACAAATCTAATCAATGTGTGAGGAAATATGTTTAATGATGACTGACTGATTAAGGGTTCTGCAATACTGAAAAGATATCTGACTGAAAGACTCAGATCTGGTTCTGAGATTGACCATATTCTGGAAGATCAATATTCTCAGATCTATACGTAGGTTGGTGTGAAGGAAAGCACGTATACACACAAGTTCAGTAAAGCAAAGTAGCGTATACATTTTAAAATAATGAATGATCAGGGTTGAGATTGTTTCTACATGTTGATTCTGAAATATGGGTTTATTACTGTGTTTTGGTTACAATAATATCACTGTTCTGATTGAAGTTTGGGTTAAGTATATTATTGATGATATTTATGATGAGTTGTGTTGAAGCTGTGGGATCCAAAGTGAAAATTGATGAAACGTGGTCTATAGTGGTTTTGAGGGTTGAAGCCTTCAGTGTGGAAGTAGAAGCTTCCTTCTAGTAGAAGCTGGTGTTTTGATCAGGGGGTTGGATCTCCCTTCCAGTAGTGGTTGGTAAACGAGATCAGGGGGTTGTAGCTCTCTTCCAGTAGCAGCTAGAGAACGAGAGAAGGTTGCAACCTTCTGCAGGTAGATGCCTGTGTACTGATATGAGTCTGCATTAGTACAATATTGTAAGTAGTTTTCCATATAATAAATATTGAAGACAGAGACCATAGTAGCGGTGGTTTTCTCCCGAATTGGGTTTCCACCTTAAATCTTGGTGTTCATGTGTGATGATTTATTCTACTATTACTGCACATATTTACTGATTAACTATCTGATGCATAAATGATAAGCTGAGTTAAAGATTGTTTCTGAAATTTTATATAACAATAAATTTATCTCAATATATGCAAGTTTCTGTTGGTATATCCACATGTATACGCGAATTGGGTTCATTAAAGTCACGTATAGAATTCAGTAAAGAAAAAGTAAAAGTTTTCAGTGAGCTACAAATACTTATTCACTCCCCCTCTCAGTACTTTTCCCAACACTTTGTAGGACCAATCAATCCCCCAGGAAAGAATACTGGTGCACGTTATATCATTACTGCCACTGATTATGTGACCAGATGGGCGGAGGCCAAAGCTGTTAAGGATTGTACTGTAGATACTGCTTCGCACTTCATCTTTGACAATATTCTGAACAGCTTTGGTTGCCCAAAAATCTTGATGAGCGATAGAGGTATGCATTTTGTTAATGAAACTATTGAAGCTTTGATAGAGGAATTTCAGATCCATCATACGAAAATTACCCCGTATCACCCAAAGCCAATGGCGCAGCAGAAGCTTTCAATAAAATTTGTTAGAATTCACTTACCAAGATCCGTAATGCCAATCGAGATGACTGGGATGTGCGCATCCCTTCAGTGTTATGGGCCTATAGGACTACATGCAAGAAGCTGGCAGGGAAGACTCATTTCAGGATGGTCTATGGACAAGAGGTCATCATGCCCATGGAATACATTGTCCCTAACCTATGCATTGAAGCCTTTAAAAATATGGCGAAACATGATATCATGGAGGAACGCTCGGTGCATCTGGTTGCCTTGGAAGAAGATCGGTTCATTGCTAACTTTCATCAGCAAGTACAAAAGGCATGGGAGAAAGCTTGGCATGATCAACACATCCGGCAGAAGGTGTTTAAGGAAGAAGGGTTGGTTTTTCTCTATGATAGTCAATTTTCACGCCACCTAGGGAAGTTCCATCAGCACTGGTTGGGACCGTATATAGTAAAATAAATTATAGATGGTGGTGTGGTGCACTTGGCTCCAGTGCACGGAGACTACCTTCTCGAGTATGTTAATGGAAGTCGTCTAAAACCATACAGGGACAACCTGATGCCTACCAAATGACTACATGGCCGGAGTATCAACGTTAAAGGAGCTACATGCCCTAAGAAGGGAAGGCACAGGCAGGTGCGACGGAAGTGTAGCAAAAGTGCGTAGGTAAGGAGGTGTGGGAAGGTGTGACAAAGGTGCAAGGATAGTGCGCAATTGGAAAAACTAGCCGTTGGAACAGTAAAACTGGGTGAAAAATCGATTTTACCATTGATTGGAGCGAGTGTTTCGCATTTAATGTAGCGATCTTGGAAATTTTTTTATCGTTTCCTCAATGACAAGTCACATTTAATGAGAATCTGACCATTTTTACCCATGGTGGCCTATAAAAATAGGGGCGCAGATCATAATTGGTTCCTTTTCTCTCTGAAGATCTTATGATTTGTGCCTTATTGTGAATTCTCGATTTCTTGTGATCGTGCAACATGTATGCCTGGGCGAGCTACCTCATTCGATAATAGTAATCCTGAGTTTATATTCCGAGCAAGGATGATAACCACTAACCCCACTGAGTCATCGCCCATTACGAACTTCACTGAGATGGGGTCTGAACAAGTTTTTGAGGTTACCCCTAAAGTCGAAGAGGTCGTGTCCACGCTGGCTAAAGGAAAAGGAAAGGGGAAGGTTAAAGGAAAAGATGAAGGTAAGGAGAAGGGGAAAGGTAAAGCCACAAAGTGGGCTTCAGCAAAGCCACGCACCTCCCCCAGGATCGTGCACTCCCCCAGGCAGGTGCCCTAGGCATGCTCGCCCAATCCCTCAAAACAACCCATGTTGGCCTAGGAAGAAGCTCTGTTGGTAACTCTACTCTCATGGCTACTGGCTTATGTGAAGCCGCGCAAGCCAAAGGTGTGCACGCCGAAAAATGTAGATTTCGTCCGAGAGTATCTTCAGATGCTGCTAGTCCCAGAAGAAGTTCCATTGATTGGAGACATGTCTGGCAACATTTCGGCCATTAAATTTGACAAGCATGATCTAGCTAATGAAGACACCTTTCCGGATCTAGCCCCATAATTATATTTCGAATGAGTATTGTATGATGACGTACCAAAGGTGGAACCAATGCCATGGGAACACGAGTTGTAGGGCTCAGGAATCTTGAATTTTCTGTGCATCCCCTACCTCAGGCGATACTCTATCACCAGTTTGGTTGTTCGACAATTGCTCCCGTTGATCCATGATGGCTGCTTATGGATCCAAGGCCGCATCCTTCTTGACGCTGCACTGATCCACAAGATCACTGGCCTACCCATGAAGGGGCCCCATCCCGTGAAGGGGTTTGGGAAGAAGAACAAGCAGAAGCTGGCTGACGATGTCAAAGAAAACTACAAGGTGGACTGCGAAAAGCACAGGTTCTCAGTGGAGAGCATCATTGACCTAGGAGTGTGCATGGGAAATCTTCTGCTTGGGTGTAAGATGATGCGCAAGTGTAGGCCATCAGCCATCCCTGCATATTTCATTCAGTTGGCAGGGTAGTGCAATAAAGGGGTCTGCTACAATTGGTTGCAGCAACTGTGTGAAGAAGTTTTAGATAACGTGCGTGAGGCGCAGGACCAGGGTAAGCCTTTCTACTACACTTGGTTATTGCTATTGATCTCCCTGGTTGTGTGGGAGACGCATGAGGATGCGGTGCTCCCTGAGCTCGAGCCCGACGTATGCGAAGGATCATGCTACCTGTATCTATGGGACTCCAAGGATCCGCAACGCATCAAAGAGAACAAATTCTTATGGGTATTATTTGACGGTGCGCTGGTGGCAGCCATACATTCTAGGCCACACTTGTCACCTACTGTATATGAGAGTGCATTGTCGAATTTCATGTCACCATGCACAATGTGAAAATCAGGGCATGTAAGGATCCTGTGTGGTACAACCTCCTATATATGGTCACCGAGGTGAAGATCGACCAAGTCATCGCAACCTGGCCACCTGCATGGAAGATATTTCTGAAATCCACTGCTCAGGTCATAGCGGGCACGTATGGAAAATATGTAGTGCCAAAGGATACTGTCCCACCGAGTACAACGAAGGAAACAGAGCTGTGTTCCAAGGAGAAGACGACCACCAAGGAAACCCCCAAGGACACCACCAAGGGGGTGGAGCAGGAGCCAAAGCATAATGTTGAGACTAGAGGAGATGGTGGGGAGGGAGCAAATCCCCCGTGAAGAACAAAGAGCATTGGAGAGCCTCCCAAAGGGAAACGAAAGAAATGAAAGGGTGACAAGTCAGGGGGAGAAGCAAAAGTTACTTTAACTGAGGAGGATTTGGAGAAAATTGCAGATGTGGTCGCCACCGCATTCGAAGATAGATGGAGTGCCCTCGAAAATCCAAAAAGTTGGTGAAAATTCAAAAGTTAAAAAATCTAGGATTTTCTTTTATAGAGATTTAAACAAAAAGGTGCATCTAAATGTCACCTTTTGAACCATAGTTTCTTGGATTTCTTATTCCTTCATTTCTATCTTGTTAGAATTTTTATCCCTCTCCTTTCATATTAAATCCATATCAACCTCCCCCACCTTTGGCCTAATTATTCTTAATCACAATTTTTTTTACCTTTTAATTAAAAAACCCTTTAAATTATAATTTAGTATTATGAGCCTTTATTTTACTTATTTTATCTATCTTATTTATTGTGCACCTCTCCCTTTCCCTAATTCTTGCATCCATTTTTATTATATTATTAATTATAATATTAACCTATCCTCTAAGATACCCCTTTCTCTATTTTTTTATTATATTAATAATTCATCCCTCATCCTTACATCCTATAAATACTATATTATAATTAATAATATTATTATTTATAGTTATGTTTATTTAATAACACCATAATATTAGTTAATATATCTCCCTACCTTTATGGACATCCTCTAATTTGTTACCTTAATTTTTTTTCTTTTTCACTATTTTTTCTTATTATATCTTTATTTATCTTATTTATTGTGCACCTATCCGTTTCTTTAATTATTTCAAACAGGGGGAAAAATAATCATAACTCAGTTGTCAAACCAATAGTGAGGACATCCAGATTCATCACCATTATTCAAGGAAAACCATGCCTCCTAGAATGACCCACTAGTGGTTTGTAAGGGGGCAGAATTTCACTTCTGCCAGATGCCTCTAAGTCTCATGTCGTTAACCTATTTATTTATGTTCGAGGAAGACAGGCTCTTAGCCAAGTAGAAGCAATTTTAGGGCATACTCCCTTCCCCTAAGTACTGTATCCATTATTATTATATTATTAATTTATACTCTATAATCCCTCCTTTCTCTAATTACACAAAAGGTGTTCTCTCTGTGGGGTTCAACTAGGAATGCACTATTCATCCCATCTAATCCAATTGCTCCATTTTTCATCCTCCTCCGTCAAATAAATAACTAACACGTGGCTTTTGTTTTCAGACCATGTCTGACTTGGGTTCAAGTCTCCACTTACTCTGATACTTTTCTCTCCCACATTGAGACTGCATCATTCACTGTGATATCAAGCCTGAGAACATTCTCCTCAATGCCAATTTTTTCCTCAAGCTCTTTGATTTCAAACTGGCAGAATTGGATGGCCGATATTTTAACCACGTCTTGACTACCATGAGAGGAAGAAGAGGGTACTCGGCGCTGGAATGGATTTCTGGGATGCCAATTACTTCCAAGGTTGATGTTTATAACTTCTACATGACATTGCTGTAAATCAAAGTCGGGTGCCAAAATTTGGAATTTAGCGTTCCCCCGAGTCTATTGTTCTTCGTGACCTGGGGAGGGACTCAAATGAAAATGGGAAACATAATGGACTTGCTGGGATATATCCCATTGCTACCAAAGAACAAAAAGTGCTGGTGAGAAGGAAGTAACCACGAACAAAACTCGATTGCCAACATCCTATAAAAATAGTCAAATTTCTTATCATATTGACATGGCCGTTGAGATAATCTAGTGCGAATTAGAGTATCTATTCAAAGTTAGATATGGGAGTATTTAGAGTCAGATTTGTTTATATTTATAACTAACTAATCTATAATTTTCCATTTGGGTTTTTTGGTTCTCAAGAGCTCTTCGAACCTGAGCCCTCTGTTGTGGCTCATTTGTAATATCCTTTATTTTTAGTTTTTTCAAAAATACAAAAAAATAGAAAATTATGAAAATATATGTTAAAGTATAAAGTTTCTCATACTTTAGCATAAAATATGTAATATTTTTTACATTAATTTTAAAGTTTAATACTTTAAAACTTTTCGTGGAAGTGGGTCCCAGTACACAACTAAATAACAAGCATATTATGAAGTGGGATCCGATGATTCATAAGGCAAGTAATAAAAGTGGAAACCTGTGGGCACATTTAGTACGTGAGTTAACAAGGAGGGTGCCTCCGCAGTTGATCTAGTTGACTGCAGGGCCGATCCAGATCTGTGGATGAGATTAACTACGGGACATGAACCCGAAGAGCCCTTTGTACTTTGAGACCTCCTGCAGTGATGTGAGCAACTAGTTGGTGACAACTATAAGCCACGTGAGGGTACATGTAACGGTCTTGTGGTGCGTCAACTCAACATTTAAGTCATAAGCCCGTGCCACCTATTTAAGATTGGTTCTCATTTTTACAAGGTTATTGCTTTTCTTTTGTATTGGATAATTTGTCTGTGCTGCATCATTCCTTGTTTTCTGCCACCTTGTCGTTGTTTGCCACCCCAAGATGAATTATGGCCAAGCATTCGTCTCTTTCAGGTTCCTTCAGTCACATTCCTCTCATGGATACTAAGAGGGATATTCAAGACATTGTCTTCTCCTTAGACCGCCTCCAGTTCTATCAACAGGTCTGTATAAATGACAGAGCTTCTCCAATTTTTAGTGCCATGGTCAAAACAGGCGTATTGTCTGCATGCATTCCAAGAACATGCCTTTTTTTTGAGTTTATATATTGGCTAGTGTCCGTCATGTACCCAGGCAAGTGTTTCGTGATGATTGTCATGGAGAAAATGTTTTGCAGGTCTCAGCTCTATTAATTTGTCAAGCTCTGTGTTACCCTGATTATGAGTCCTATGTCCAATTCAATGATGATTCATTGATAGCACATTATGATAACCTTGCATGTCAAGAATTCAATCAATTCATCTTTTTCCTGAAGCTAGATACGAAGCAGTTTGTCCCTGACAGTAAAGAATTTTACTTGGAGGTTTTTAACGAAGACGTTCCACCGGTGCTGAGGTGCATTTCAAAGATATTGGGGAAGGAAGATGACAACACCATAGAAAAATTAGTTCTGGGAATTTTTGCTTTGATGATGAAGCGAGAGGTAGTGCTGGATATTTCTTCATACTGGCAAGAAGTTGTTAATACCTAGCTCATGAGCCTATCACTGATTGGGTCATTCAGGTTCTGTGGGCTCAAATATACAAACTCCTGTCATATCAGAGAAGTCTAACTAGAGGAGTAAAGAAGCAGTGATTGATTCAGAAGATGAAGAGCAGAGAGCTAAAAAGAGAGCAAAGCTAAATGAAGACTTAGTAGGTGCTCAACCCAGTTTCTCACTATAATTGGGAGATGAACAAAATGTACCCTCCTCACCAAGAAGACAGGAAAATGCTCAGGAGAAAGTACCCTTGATTAAACAAGTATTTTCTCAGATTGCTGAAAGAAAACAGAAGATGAAGGCTAGCATGGAGGCACAAGCTGAGTATCAAATAACTCTTGATCAAACAAGATTACTGACTACCATGGATCTTGAAAAAGATCAATTTAAGATTTCTCTTTCTCATCCCTCAGACATGACTATAGGTTCATATAATAGTTTCAATACTGTAAATATTACTGTTGATGTAAGAAAGATTCCTCTGCTTGATAAAGTAAATTTACATATGCAAATTGGTCAACTGGTTGTGAATGATTTGACCAAAACTAATGCAATGGATCTTAAAACTGATAACATGCTAGGAAAGGTCATCGAGCAATTGAAGTTAGAGAAAGCCAATTCCAGGGCTTTAACAATCTAGAATGAAGAACTCAAGAAGATTATTGTGAAGATTAGAGTAGATCCAAATGACAGGTCTATTGTACAGAAGTTGCTACAAAGTGTAGAATCATAAATTTCTGTGTTGAAGAAAAAGTTGAAGTTGCCTACAGGAGAGCATTGTATGGCAACAGAGGTGGCACAAGTGGAAAATGAGAAAGAGAATATTCTGCAGAAACTCTTGCAGAAATATGAGGAAATTACTAAGTTGAAACAAAATGCATTTTCATTACAGAATCACATTGATTCTCATACTTGTACTTTCATTTTACCATCTGGTAATGAAGATACAACAACACAAATATCACAATTGAACACTGAATTGAAGATGGCAGAGAGATTGCAAAAAGGCACAAACTAATCTGGAGGCAACAATCAAAATAATGCAAGCCAAGGATGGGGAAATCGGTAAATACAAAACAGATTTCGAAATAGTTGATGTGAGATTAAGAATCTAAAAGAAAAGTTGAAGGGAAATATATCTATGATACAAGCTAAGGACATCATTTGGAATGATATAATTGAAGAGATGAAAGCAACTTGGGGATCTATAACTATTATATCAGAGGAAAGAAGCATTATCAGATATTTCGAGGAGCAGGTTATGGCAGACAAACAAAGGACAATTGACAGAGCCATCTAGCCAAAGAAATTTATCGATTTTATTGATCCCAAGACTGACCAAGAGTTGAAAGAGAATGAGATTAAAGATATGATTTCATGTGTTGTGGAGATTAACAAACTGATTGTTAAAAATAATTGCAGGAAGACTACAGATAAAAATTTGACAAAGATCAAGGAATTAGTCAGCAAGTTCGACAATTTATATGACAAAAGAACCAGGGTAGGTTTTCCATCATGCTGGGGCCTTGGAGGCAGTATTTTATCATGGGAGTCCTATGAACCACTACTAGTATTAGCTAAAATAAAAGTGGACAACACCTATGAAAAGACTCAGATTCTAAAAGGAGCAACAATGATTAATTTTCTTCAGAGACACTTTCATCTTTTATCGTTGGTGAAGACCCTGTTTACAGAGAGACCATCATTCAACTAGATTACTGCCTTTAGATTGGAATATCACAGGCTGATTAATTCACCTAAGAAAAGCATTGAGGTGTGGAATAAATGTAGAGCCTGGATGATTGATCTCCCTAAAGATCCCTCAACTTCAAAGAAGAACAAGACAACAAATCAAGAGAATACAACAACAACAACATCAGTTCACATTCAAAAAATAGATTAGGATTTAAGTTTTATTTTATTTTGTCTCCTTTAAGAGAATGTAATTGTAATAAGACATTTAGATGACATGTAATAGGTAGTTTACGAAGTCCTAAGTAGTTGAAGCAGTTAGGATTAATTTCAACAATTACCAACTGCTTTTCATTGTATTTAAAGAGATAAACAAGAAAGAGAAAGGTTCCAAGTTTTGGACCTTCAGACCACTGCAAATTTTGTACTCAGTTTTCAAATGATTAATGAAAAAGATAAATATTTTGGTATTTTTTGATATTGATATGTTTTCCAGTTTACATTCTGTGTTTTCTGTCTTTGAATAAAATGAATTAATGAAGCTGAAAGTCTCTTTTTACATATGTGAATAAGAGTTGAAATCCTTAATGGGCGCTCCTTCATTTTAACTATTTCTTGTCTTAAAATTATTCTGAAGTTTAAAGTGATAAATATTGTTTCTCAGCATATCAGTTTTGGCTTCCCTCCTTCACGTTCTTCTAATCATTCCATTTAATATCAGCAGATAATGGCATTGTGAAACATTGATTGCATTTGATTACTAAGGGTTTAATAAGTAAATCTATGAAGGTGATTAAGCAAAGACCATTTGACATTAGATTTCTATGATATATATATATATATATATATATATATATATATATATATATATATATATATATATATATATATATGTCTTGAGAACTGATTCCTTACCATAGCCAAGGGATTTTTTCCTAAGATACAAAATATTTTGGCGTCGTTGCCGGGGACGAAGGAGTGAAGTTCATTCCCTAGGTTTTTTTCATATTTTCTCTGGTTGTTCAAAGAGGAGGAAATATCAAGTTGTATTTTTATTCCATAATACTGGCATATAAAAGGCCACATACGAGGTTAGACACCTCTGGCAAACACCAATTTTGTGAATCCTGAGATGCACTTTTCTCGCCAAAGCCAAAGAAGATTTCTACACCTGATGCTACACTTCCTGCACCTAGAAGCAATTCACATAACCCCTTAGCCAAGGATATTTCTCGGAAACTCATTTTCTCAGAACAAGAATCCTTTTCTCCAGCAGTTCATTTTCAAGAACCATGGTTAGAAAAAAATCTTGTGAGTCTATTTCATTCACATTTACAAAAAATCAACCAAATATAGTTGTTAGTTCTTCTGCTATTGTTCATCAACCCCTTCCTATATCAGTTGTTTCACCCCATCCCTCCGCATTTACAATAGGTATACGAACCCCACCTACCCAAGGAGCAGTTAACCAAGGCATAAACATGGCAGCCCCTGTCCCTGCTTTCTTGATGAATAGATATGCACCGTTAAGTCTTCCACAACCTAGGAATTCCATGCCCCAAGAATACCTAAAGTTACTTCCTCGTTTTACTGGTGAAGATGAAGTAACTGCAGAACAACACTTGCCATTGTTTTTCACTTTTGTTGAGAATCTAAATGTTGAACATCTTGATGTAGTGATGAGACTTTTTTTATAGTCTCTGAATATAGAGGCAAGAAAATGGTTTAAAGGTTTTCCTAATGCCTCAATTCAGAATTGGGACGAATTAAAAACACAATTCATCCGAAGATGGGGTGAAAAGAGAGATCATGGTTATTTATTGAAAGAGTTTAATGCTATCAAGAAAAAACCTAATGAAAACATGACTGATTTTATTAAGATATTCAATAAATTGTATAATATTTTTCCCACAAAAATGAAGCCTCCTCCTATTGGAGCAAGATTAGTTTTGTTGGAGCTTTTGTATCAGATTTTAGTTTCACTTTGAGAGAGAGAAGATCTGCTACTCTTGAACAAATCCAAACTGATGCTTTGGAGATTGAGGCAAACATGACTACTGCTGGAAAGACACAAGAAAATCAGTCAGTTCAAGAGAAAGGCAAGGCAAAAGAAGAATCACCACAAGATCAAAGGATTGGTGACATGAAATTTTTTATCAATAACTTGTCAAATAAACTAGTGAAGATAGAGCTAGACAGTAAAAAGCATGCACAAAAAAATAGAGGAGTTTTCAATCCTCAATTCAGAAAAAAACCCTTGCATATTTTGCAGAGGGAAAGGAGAGACTAGGATCAAGTTCAAGCACCTTTATATATAGAAGCGACACCTTCACAGTCTGCTGAAGATGATCAAAAATAAGTTGATAACCAAATATCTGATATTTATATGGAAGATGACGAGGAAGAAGAGGAATGTGAAGAAGAATGCACTGAAGCTGATGTGTCATTTGATCAGGAAGAAATGGATGAGTATTGTAAGAAATTCACAGATTTTATGCAAGCAGAGCTGCATAAGAAGTATGATTTGAGATCAATAACTCAGGATGATGAAGAAAAAGAACCAGAGTCAATCCCTTCTCCAATGGCAACTCCACAACCAAAGAAATCAATAAAACAATCAGCTAAGGGGAAACAACCTATGAATCAAGTGAGTGGAAATGAAAAACAATAGGATGAGACTTCAAAAAATAAGTCTATTGATTCTAATAATTTGGAGAAGGTTGTTAATGTACCTAAACATAATACTAATCCTAGCAAAAACCAAGAAGAACCTGAGAAAATCATCAAACAAAATCAAACCTTTCGTCTGTCTAAAGAGCTAGAAAAAATCAAAATTCAAGTACCTCTGCTCAAGCTAGCTAAGACACCAAGATACAAGAAGGAAATTGTAAAATTCATTATCCTTTATCAGTTTGATGATATTGGTGATATTGTGAATTTGAAAGAGGAAAAACCAGTGGTTACTTTTGGTCCACATGTGGAGGAGGTAGATTCTTCTGTTCCCCCATTTTATATATCAGTGCTTCTTCATGATTTTATTCTTCATAATTGTATGTTGGATTTTGGTGCATCACATAATATCATGCCATTATCTGTAATGAAAGAATTGAATTTACAAATTACCAAACCCTACAGAGACTTATATTCATTTGATTCAAAAATGGTGAAGTGTGTTGGGCTTATCAAAGACATGGTGGTGTCCCTAGCCTAAATTTCCACCAAAAGTATTATGATGGATGTAGTGGTTGCAGATATTCCAGCTAGATTTGGCATGATTTTGTCTATATCTTGGGGAGCGAAGCTTGGAGGTGTTTTAAAACTGGATTTCACATATGCTATTATTCTTGTGTTCAATGGGGAAGAAAGAAGGTTATACAGAGAAACAAGATTTGTTAAAAGTACCACAGATAAAGATGCAGAAAATTTCCCTATTTATGGTCAAGAGAAGGAAGATCTTTCATGTTTTATGCTACATGAATATGAAAAATTTGCTAAAGACTCAGAGAAGTAGCTCACTTTGGAAATTTTACATAATGAGCTAGGTTCAAACAAAATTTGGATGTGTGATTTTGATGGTGCCTATTCAAAGGATGGCACATGAGCTGGATTTTTACTCATATCTCCAGAAGGTAATCTTTTTCCTTTTTCTTTTAAGCTTGAATTTGAATCAACCAATAATGCAGCTAAGTATGAGGCATTAATATTGAGTCTTCAAACAGCTAAAAAAAGGGGAATTCAATGTATTTCCATTTTTGGTGATTCTAAGTTGATTATAAGACAGATTAAAAATTTGTGTCAAACTAAACATCCAAGATTGAGATCATATAGGAATGAAGTATGGGACCTGATTGAGAATTATTTTGAAGCTTTGAATCTTCAATTCATTTCAAGAGAAGAAAACAGTCTGGCAGATTCACTGGCAGTTGCAGCCAGTACTTTCAAGCCACCTATTAATCCGAAACTGAGATATGAGATTGAGTTGAGCCATAGACCCTTAATCCCTGACAATGTTAAACACTGGCAGGTATTCGAAGATGATGAGCAGATCAACAATTTACTAACAATGATTGGAAACTTCGAAGATAGCGAAATATATCAAGAAAGTGAACAGACTGATCAGAGTGAGAACTTGAAAAATTTTAAGCAATCAATAGGTGATAAAAAAATATCCAGTTGAAAGACAATATATTACCCATAGGATTAGTTCCTCTTGAAAGACTGTTTGATGCAAATGATGTAGCATTGGATCAAAAGAAGGTATCTCAAGAGGGTGAGATGGAGGACTGTAATCTAGGAACTTAACAGGAGCCCAAGGTTGTCAAGTTATTCAAAGGAGTTCCGAAGGATTACAAAGAAAGATACATTGATATTTTCAAGAAATATATGGATGTATTTACATGGTCCTATGCGGATTTGAAGACATAATATCTGGATATTATTCAGCATAAAATACCATTAAAGGATGGGGTTAAGCCTCACAGGCAGAAACTTAGGCAGATCAATCCATTTCTCCTTGTTCCAATTGAAAAGGAAGTGAAGAAATTGCTGCAAGAAAAAATCATAATCCCACTTAGATATTCAAATTGGGTTTCTAACCTAGTTCATGTGAGGAAAAAGAATGGAGAGATAAGGCTATATGTTGACTTCAGGAATTTAAACAGAGCATCTCTTAAAGACAAATATCCTTTTCCAAAGATGGATTATGTTTTATAGAAAGTGATAGGAGCATATAGATTGTCTATGGTTGATGGCTTCTCTGGGTACAACCAAGTAGCTATTGAAAAAGAAGATAAGAAGAAAACCACTTTTACCACACCTTGGGGAACGTTCATGTATGCTAGGATGCCATTTGGTCTTATGAACGCAGGTGCCAATTTTCAAAGGGAAATGGACATAGCATTTGTGGGTGATAAGTTTGTAGTTATTTATTTGGATGATGTCACTATCTTTTCAGGTTCTGATGATGAGCACTTGGAGCACTTGTAAAAAGCTTTCATGAAATGTAGAAAATTTGGGTTGTCATTGAATCCCAAAAAATCCTTATTTGCCTTGGAGGAGGGAAAGTTGTTAGGACATATAGTTTCAAATCAAGGGGGAAGATTCATCCAACCAGAGTTGAAGCTATCTAGACAATTCCTTTTCTTAGGAGTAAAAAGGATATTTTGATATTTCTAGGAAAAATCAATTTCTTGAGAAGATTTGTCCCAAATTATGCAGAAATTGTCAAAAGTACAACAGATATGCTGAGGCAAAATGTAGAAGTAAAGTGGGATAAATATGCTCGGGAATATTTTTCCAGGATTAAAGAAGCTCTTCGGGAAGCTCCAGTTCTGATCAATCTAGATTATCTGAAAGCTTTTTAGATATTTTCATTTGCATCACCTTCTACCATTGCTATTGTGTTGCTGCAGACGAATGAAGAGGGAAAAGAAAAACCTGTGGCATTTTTCAGTAAAGTTCTGATGGATACTGAACTCAAATATAATATCTTGTAGAAATAGGTATATGCCTTAGTCAAAGCATTAAAAGCCTTCAGAACTTATGTGTTGCAGTCTCAAATAGTTGCATATGTGCCTAATTCTGTTGTGAAGGATGTATTGATTCAAAGTGATGTGGAAGGTAAAAGAGGAAAATGGATAGCCAAGATTCAAGAATATGATTTAGATATTAAACCTACCAAATTGGTCAAAGTACAAGGATTGGAAAATTTGTTGACAAAATCTAATTTTCAAGCCTTGGGGATTAATTTGTTGGCACCTTTAGATGAAGCTACTGAAGAACGTAGTCGGAGTAGTACAAAGACATCAATTAAATACAAGTTCCTATGTTCTGATTGGTATAAGGATATTGTTCATTACTTATGTTTTTTCTCTTGCCCAACCACACTAAATAGGACAAAATATAGAGCTCTTAAGCTCAAAGCCCAGTCTTATGTTATAATTGATGCTAAGTTGTATTGGAAGGATCCTATTGGCATTTTGTTGCTATGTGTGACAAAAGGAGAATCAATGGAAGTTATAAGAGAATATCATGAAAATCTATGTGGAGACCATTATAGTTGGAAGGTTACTGCACACAAAATCCTGAAATCAGGTTTTTACTGGTCCTCCCTGTTTGCTGATGTTTACCGAATGATTAGAAGCTGCCAGAAATGTCAATTGTTTGCAAAAAAGAAAAGGTTAGCTCCTCTACCTCTTCTCCCAGTGTTTTTTGAAGAGCCATTTAGACAATGGGGATTAGATTTTATTGGGGAAATTAAACCACCATCAAGTGGGCAGTTTAAGTGGATTTTAATTGCTACTGACTATTTCACAAAGTGGGTGGAGGCAATACTTACTAGGAAGGCAAATGATCAAGTAGTAATGAAGTTTCTGGAGGAAAAGATCTTTAGCAGGTTTGGGTGTCCCATCAAGATTGTAACCGAAAATGCCTAGGTATTAAATTCAGTCATATTCATTAATTTTTGTCAAACATATAATGTTATTTTGTCTCATTCTACAACATATCATCCACAAGGGAATGGACTAGCAGAATCTTCCAACAATACATTGATGAAGATCTTGAAGAAGACAATTAGTGAAAATAAAAAAAATGGGGATTCAAAATTGACATTTGCTCCTTGGGCAGTAAGAGTGACTACTATAAGATCTATAGGTAAATCTCTTTATGAGTTGGTTTATGGTACTCAAGCATTATTTCCTACTCAATTGGCTAGACCTGTGATTTCTTTTCTTCAAGAAGCACAAGAGGAGCCTAATGCATTGGTAAGAAGGCTAAACAAGGTTATAGAATCAAGTGAGATCAGGAACAAATTCAGAGAAAATTTGATCACCTACCAAGAAAAAATGAAGTCCATTTTTGACAGAAAGGCAAAGGAGATTCTTTTTCAAGTTGGAGATTTGGTATTGAGATGGGATACTAGAAGAGAAGAGAAGGGAAAGCATGGTAAGTTTGATCCACTCTGGTATGGCCCATACAAGATTGTAGAGGCTAGATCAAATAACACATTCATGCTGGAAGATCTTGATGGAGAAATAGTGGAGCTGCCTGTGAATGGGCAATATTTGAAACATTATTTCCAGCATTAAGAGTTCATCATTCACCATTGTACATATCTGGTTTTCTCATTGTTCATATTTCATCAAACAACGTTTGACTCCATGCCCAAAGTGAATGCACTAATCTGCAGTTCTTATTGTTTCGTGGCAAAAAACACTATCCCCAGGTCAAGCCAGATATTGTGGCTCATTTTCAATATCCTTTATTTTTAATTTTTCAAAAATACAAAAAATTAGAAAATTATGAAAATATATGTTAAAGTATAAAGTTTCTCATACTTTAGCATAAAAGATGTAATATTTTTTACATTAAGTTTAAAGTTTAATACTTTAAAACTTTTCGTGGAAGCAGGTCCCAGTACACAGATAAATAACGAGTAGATTATGAAGCGGGATCCGATTATTCACAGGGCAAGTAATAAAAGTGGCAAACCGCAGGCACATTCAACATGCGGGTTAATGAGGAGGGTGCCTCCGCAATTGACCTAGTTGATTGCGGGGCCGATCCAGATCTGTGGCCGAGATTAACTGCGGGGGCATGACCCTGATGAGCCCTATGTACTTTGAGACCTCCCATAGTGACGTGAGCAACTAGTTGGCGACAACTATCAGCCACGTCAGGGTACTTGTAACGGACTTTTTGTGTGTCAACTCAGCATTTAAGTCATAAGCCCACACCACATATTTAAGATTGGTTCTCATTTTTACAAGGTTATTTCTATTCTTTTGTATTGGATAATATGTTTTTCCTGCATCATTCCTTGTTGTCTGCCACCTTGTCATTGTTTGCCACCCAAAGCCGAATTATGGCCAAGCATCCATCTCTTTCAGGTTCCTCCAGTCACATTCCTCTCACGGATACTGAGAAGGATATTCAAGACACTGTCTGCTCCTTAGACCACCTCCAGTTCTATCAAAAGGTCTGTCTAAATGACAAAGCTTCTCCAATTTTCAGCGCCATGGTAAAAACAGGCGTATTGTCTGCATGCATTCCAAGAACACACCTTTTTCCTGAGTTTATATATTGGCTAGTGTCTATCATTTACCTAGGCAAGTGTTTCATGATGAATTGTCATGGAGAAAATGTTTTTCAGGTCTCAGCTCTATTAATTCGTCAAGCTCTGTGTTACCATGAGTCAGAGTCCTATGTCCAATTCACTGATGATTCGTTGATAGCACATTATGATATCCTCAGAGGCCAACAATTCAATCAATTCATATTTTTCCTGAAGCCAGATACGAAGCAGTTTGTCCCTGACAATAAAGAATTTTCCTTGGAGGTTTTTAACGAAGATGTTCGATTGGTGCTGAGGTGCATTTCAAAGATATTGGGGAAGGAAGATGACAACACATAGACAAATCAGTTCTGGGAATGTCTGTTTTGATGATGAAGCCAAAGGTATTGCTGGATATTCCTTCATACTGGCAAGAAGTTGTTAATACTAAGCTCATGAGCCTATCACTTACTGGGTCATTCAGGTTCTGTGGGCTCAAATATACAAACTCCTGTCATATCAGAGAAGTCTAACAAGAGGAGTAAAGAAGCAGTGATTGATTCAGAATATGAAGAGCAGTGAGCTGAAAAGATAGAAAAGCTAAATGAAGGCTTAGCAGGTGCTCAACTCGGTTTCTCACTACAATTGGGAGATGAACAAAATTTACCCTCCTCACGAAGAACACATGAAAATGATAAGGAGAAAGTACCCTTAATTAAACAAGTATTTACTAAGATTGCTGAAAAAAATCAGAAGATGAAGGCTAGAATGAAGGCACAAGCTGAGTATCAGATAACTCCTGATAAAAAAAGATTACTGACTGCCATGGATCTTGAAAAAGATTAATTTAAGATTTCTCTTTCTCATCCCTATGACATGACTATAGGTTCATATAATAGTTTCAATACTGTAAATCTTACCGTTGATGTAATAAATATTCCTCTGCTTGATAAAGTAAATTTACATATGCAAACTAGTCAATTGGTTGTGAATGATTTGACCAAAATTAATGCAATGGTTCTTAAAACTGAGAACATGCTAGGAAAGGTCATCAGGCAATTGAAGTTAGAGAAAGCCAATTCCAGGGCTTTAAAAATCCAGAATGAAGAACTCAAGAATATTATTTTGAAGATTGGAGTAGATCCAAATGATAGGTTTGTTGTACAGAAGTTGCTACAAAGTGTAGAATCATAAATTTATGTGTTGAAGAAAAAGTTGAAGTTGCCTACAGGAGAGCATTGTATGGCAGCAGAGGTGGCACAAGTGGAAAATGAGAAAGAGAATCTTCTGCATCAACTCTTGCAGAAAGATGAGGAAATTACTAAGTTGAAACAAAATGCATTGTCATTACATAATCACATTGATTCTAATACTTGTACTTTCATTTTACCATCTGGTAATGAAGATCCAGTAGCACAAATATCTCAATTGAATACTGAATTGAAGATGGCAGAGAGAGATCGCAAAAAGACACAAACTGATCTGGAGATAGCAATGAAAATAATTGAAGCCAAGGATGGGGAAATCAGTAAATACAAAACATATTGCCAAACAACTGATGCTGAGATTAAGAATCTAAAAAAAAGGTTGAAGGGAAATATATCTCTGATACAAGCTAAGGACATCATTTGGAATAATATCATTGAAGAGATGAAAGCAGCTTGGGGATATCTAACTATTATATGATAGGAAATAAGCATTATCAGAGATTTCGAGGAGCAGGTTATGGTAGACAAACAAAAGATAATTCACAGAGCCATCTGGGCAAAGAAATTTATTGATTTTATTGATTCCAAGGCTGACCAAGAGTTGGAAGAGAATGAGATGAAAGATAGGATTTCATGTGCTATAGATATTAACAAAATGATTGTTAAAAATAATTTCAGGAAGAATACAGAGAAAAAGTTGACAAAGATCAAGGAATCAGTCAGCAAGTTTGACAATTTATATGACAAAAGAACCAGGGCAGGTTTTCCATCATGCTAGGGCCTTGGAGGAAGTATTTTATCTTGGGAGTCATATGAAACACTACTGGTATTAGCTAAAAGCAAAGTGTACAACACTTAGGAAAAGTCTCAGTTTCTAAAAGGAGCAACAATGATTAATTTTCTTCAGAGACACTTTCAGCTTTTATGGTTGGTGAAGACCCTGTTTACAGAGAGACCATTATTTAGCAGGATTACTGCCTTTAGATTGGAATATCACAGGATGATTAATTCACCTAAGACAAGCATTGAGGTGTGGAAGAAATGTAGAGCTTGGATGAATGATCTCCCTAAATATCCCTCAACTTCAAAGAAGAACAAGACAATAAATCAAGAGAATACAACATCAACAACATCAGCTCATATTCAGCAAATAGATTAGGATTTAAGTTTTATTTTATTTTGTCTCTTTTAAGAGAATGTTATTGTAATAAGACATTTAGATGAAATGTAATAGGTAGTTTACGAAGTCCTAAGTAGTTGAAGCAGTTAGGAGTAGTTTCAGCAGTTACCAACTACTTTTCATTGTATTTGAAGAGATAAACAAGAAAGATAAAGGTTTCAAGTTTTGGACCTTCAGAACACTACAAATTTTGTACTCAGTTTTCAAATGATTAATGAAAAAGATCAAGATTCTGGAATTTGTTGATATTGATATGTTTTCTAGCTTACATTCTGTGTTTTCTGTATTTGAATAAAATGAAGTAATGAAGCTGCAGGTCTCTTTTTAGATATGTGAATAAGAGTTAAAATCCTCAATTGGTGCTCCTTCATTTTAACTATTTCTTGTCTTAAAATTCTTCTGAAGTTTAAAGTGATAAATACTGTTTATCAACATATCAATTTGGGCTTCGCTCCTTCACTTTCTTCTAATCATTCCATTTAATATCAGCAGATAATGGCATTGTGAAACATTGATCGCATTTGATTACTAAGGGTTTAATAAGTAAAACTATGAAGCTGATTAAGCAAAGACCATTTGACATTATATTTCTATGACATATATATGTGTGTGTGTGTGTATTGAGCATTGATTCCTTAGTACAGCCAAGGGATTATTTCTTAAGATACAACATCCTCAATGGATTTTGGGGAGTTTGGTTGTGCTCTGCTACTTGTATTTTTAGTCTCATGTGCAAATTGCTTCTATATTAGGGTTTTTCCCAGTGAGACTCTAGAAAGGTTTGTTTTTGTACATTATTAACTCCCTTTTCCTTCTTCATCTCTTGTGGACACCATTATTGTCCATTTTAATGTAAAAAATGGCTTAAACAGATTGGTTATAAAAGTACAGATGTTGAATTAATTTTGAATTTCCATATATAAGATGAAATATATGTTTGATTTATTTTGGATGGTCGGAAACCAAATGAGATCTGGAAATATCACTGGATCCAACTTCGCTATTTTTCTTTAGGGAAGTGAAAATCATTAAGTTTGGTTATATACAATATTTTTGTAGGCTTCCCTGTAAAAAAATATTTCAGCACTATTTGGGGTTTATAGGATTTTAATTGTTCTCTATATCTTAGCAGCATTTGCATGCTTTAGTTATTTTCATTGAATTTTGTTGGAGCAGGGTCCCCTGAATGTAATTTTAATATATTTTTGTAATATTTTGTAATATTTTAGTCTAGCGCAGGGGATTTGGGGCGGGTCAAAGCCCCTATTGAATTGTAATGGGTCAAAGGGTAGACCAAGGGGCTGCAAACCACGGTTTTCGGACCATAGAGTAGCGTAGGCTAAAATAATATAAATAGATGAATACATCAAGTCTAGAGGTAAGTTTTGGTGAAGTATGAATGAGAATATTGGATCTGTGATACTTTTGTGTGAACTTTTCTGGGTAAGGGCTCTTGTTGGCTGTGTGCACGGAGACCCTAGTCCTGCTGTGTGCGGACCCCGCTGGTTGGTGCGCGGGTGTGTCGAAGAGTCTGTAAGTGGAATATAAAGTATTAATGAACGAGAAGACATTTTGCTGATATTGGAATATCTCTATGTTCTATTATGAGTTGTGCTACATGTTGATTTCCTGTTATTTCTATGTTATCCCTGCAATAGTAACTACTGATTATAGATTAAGTGGGTACCTATAATAGATGATTATAAGAGCAATTAATGCATAGATTTGAGTTATATTGATCATGTTAGTGATGATTGTATGATTTACGGGCTGCGCAAGTTATTCTATTATGCATATCTGGTTAGGGCTTCCTCAGCGCAGGCCTGTTAGATCTGAAGGTGCCCACTTCATTAATGCTCTCTCTCTCTCTCTCTCTTAGGGTGCGGAAACCTAGTTCCAACACCCTCCCATAATACTTCGGGTGAGACCTTGACCCGCACAATCAGGCCATTTACGAAAGGGCTAGTAGTTAAACGGTTTGCTGGTTAACCTCAAGTTCGAACCTAGGTCAAGACCCCTAAAATCAACAAATTTATTAAAACTATAAATGTTTGCATAAATAGCTGTTTTTTCTTTGATACTTTGTCATATCAATTTTTTTTTTCATTTTTGGGTTAAGTTTAATACCGTGTTTTTCAGAATCTACAACATTTCTTATTCACGGGTGTAATAAGTTATCCTTGGAATATGTAATTCCATGGGATGTTATTCTAATAAAACCTGATCTAGATTTGTCTCCCCAAGATGATAGGAGATCTAATTAGTTAAGTCATTTTGTAGGTCATCTTTCTATAGGGTAGGGTTACAGTTGTGCAATGTATGTGAATGCATGAAGTGCATACATATGTAGGGATATTGATCTGAATACCTATATGTGACAATTCCAAGATTCAGTGTGATATTTTGAACATCGCCATGGCTTCTAAAAACCAATTTACTTTCGGTCTCCATTTTTTTAAAATTATTTCTATGAACTCTAAGAAACATTACAATTGGCTGACTATTGAGGGAAATCCAATCATCATAGGGCAAAAAAAAGATCACAAGCACTTTCCTCGATCTAAAATGTAATGATTAAAATCACCTGGGACTTTGGTTGACCCCAACCACTTATTTTTTCCTTCAAGGGAATTGAGTCTTGGTGGATTACCAAACATGCCATTTCTAAACCACAATAACCCCATTGGTTATATTCAAAGTTTTATAGAAGAAATTTACTTTTATTTTTCTCCAAAATATCCTTTCTTATTATGCATAATTGTGGCTAATTAGTGGAAGTAGATGACCATGACCAACAATATTTATTGAATGATTATTGTTGTTGTATCATATATATTCTTATGATACTTTTGTCTATTATTTCTCTCATTGAGATTGAATTTGTTTGTGGTGTTTACGAGGGCGATGAGATCCAAGTTAAAGCGAATAAGTTTTCTGCCATAAAGACACAACTCCCTTATGATTATTATTCACTGAATTACTATAAACCAAAAACAATTGTCAACATTTTCGAAAATATCATAGAGGCTCTTCATGGAGGTCACACTGAGAACTCTCCTTATGTAGTAAATATTATACTTTCGATTCTTGTCTTGGTTGTTAATTGGATAGTGTTGATGATGTTAGACCTGCCAATATTCAGGGGATCTCCCCTATATGAAGTCCCAATTAGACCTCACACCGTTTGGTGTAGGAGTCCCATACGGAATAAGGGCTCAGTTGCCATATTCTTAAATGTTTTCCTTGGCTCTGACTGCAAGAGAGAGGGATGTATATTTACATTAAAAAATCAAGGGGGTGTTCCTAGTGAATGTCCAATTTCAAGTATTCATCTATTGCAGGGGAGAGAGAAAAGTGAGCCTCTAAGAGAGAGGTAATAGTACCACCTACGAAGGGACACACGTGAACCGAAGTATCCATCTAACATCTAGCAAAATAGTCCACAAGGGATATGATGGTTGTTACAACCAACAATTGAGAAATATATGCCTAATATCCTACGAAATAGTCCACAAGGATGGGACAATAATAGAAACCATTACAACAAATTCTCAACAAGACAAGTACTATAATAACTCAAATAGTTCAAATATCTTAGCACATGTGAAAGAAAACATGAAATACAAACATCCACAAAATAGTCTTACAAACATTCATAGTCCATGCATGGAGAACGTGTTCTCCTTGGAAGGATTCTGTTATTAATTAAAAGTTCCAAGACACATATGATGGAGATCACTAGCTCCAATAGTGGAGTGTTGGAGCCACTCCTTGCTCCACAAAATAACTATCTTATCTCTCTAATGCTTTGCTGGTGGAGCCAAGGTGAAAAGTCATTTTATCGTACAGTGAGGGAGGATATATAACCAAGGATGACTCTTTGAATACCCTCATGACTGCTTGACTTCCCATGACTTTTCAACTTACATGACTCTTTACATTCACGTGTCTCCTTTGGACTTCCACTTTACAAACATTTTGATTACAATAGAAATGGTGTACAATAGTGATGTGGCATATGACCACTCATGACATGAAATAAAAATGATTACATGGAAATATCAAGCCACTATAGTTGCTGAGAATTGAGTGTCTTCAAGAAAGAGATTTAATTTTCAGCTTCACATGCCTTGGTGATAAGGATTCCTCAATGATCTCAGTCTTTGATAGTGGTTGAAAACTAGTGTCATTTCTATTTCTCTTGATAAATTATATTGTGAGTTTAATTGCAAGAGTGTCTTTGACCATGATTCCCTCCTTCTCCTCTTCAGTCATTATCTCTACATGACAAGATAGAGTACATGTTCCTGTAATTCACTCATGACGGGATGACATCAATCCCAAAACCCTAGCCTAAGATGATGCATTCCAATCCATGAAATGAGATCAGAACAATTGATAGGCTGGACAAGGAGGATAAGTGACTCTGCAGTTGCATAGTTCAGACGGGAAAGGGGAAACCCTGGGCCTTGAGACCATGCAATGGGCAGTTCAAGCTGGGTTGAGGGACATAACTGCTCAGTTTCGGGAGCCAATGTGACAAGCTGTAGGGATGAGCACTAGAAGATATTACGATGAAGTTATGGCAGTTAAGAAAGGTTAGGTGACAAATTAGATGCCTAGTTCAAGGGCTCAATGGATGAGTTTTAGGCTAAGGCTACAAAGTGTGTAGTTCAAGCTGGGTTGGAGGCCATGATTGTGCAATTTCGAAGGTCGAGGTCAAGGCTTGGTCACGAAAAATGTGCAATGGAGTAGTCCTGGGAGGAAGGTACTTCACACTGTGCAGTTCCAAGAAACAAGGTCATACCTAGAGGACTAAGACTACATAGTGCACATATTAGGAGAGGTTGGGTGAAGCTAAGTTGCTTGGTTAGGAATTTTTCCAAAAAATGACTAAGTGCGGGATCAGTGAGATCAGTGTGAACAATGATGAAATTTAACTATGATCACACACTTAGCATATTTGAAAGCTCAAACAACAGAGATCATCTATGACATAAAAACAAAGCATTTCCCTCTGTGTCACATCTTTTCAACAGATTATGACAAGTGCGATACCAAAGATACACTTTATGATGACTGCGGTGACACTTTTGCGACAATGATCAAAACTATGGAAATGAGTGCGATGGGTACTTACAAGGTTAGAAAAACTCATTTTCACCAAGGTGAACTCTTGCAACCACTAGAACAAGCTCATACATACAATGTGACAATCAACATGCCAAAAGACGACACTTTTCTTATCTTATGAAAGGGATCACAACATTACAAGAAAAACAATAAAATGAACTTCAAAGCTTGCGACAGTTTTGAACCAGATCAAGGAAGGCTCCGAAATCTGCTATAGGCCAAAATTTTGGAGGGTGTTGTAGCAGCTACAATACTTGGCGACACACTGGGATAATTCCAACTTCTCTGTCTCAGTTAACTTCTTTTGTGCAGGGCCTTTTTTTTCAGAGAGTATTGATTCATTGTGAAAATTATTTTGGTTTCCCCACTTACCCCGTGAATAGAAGAAGTCCCCATAATTCCATTTCAGTTTAACTCAACAAACATTCATATTTATCACAACGTTTCAAGTAAGGAAGGGTAGTGAAGCTCACGAGTTCAATATTTTCAGATTATAATTTTTTCATCTCTGGTGTTGCTCTGCTGCTAGCAGGCCTAGACATTGCCTTAGTGGAGTCACTTTAGGAACACTAACATTTCTTTGCTACCAGCGAGCCTGAAAATTACACCAACGAAGTTGCTTGCTTTACCTCTCTGCACAGGAAGCCTTTCTCTTCTTTCACCTTTATTTATTTTTTAAAAGAGAACTGTGCATTGGCACTTATTCATTTTGGGCGGAAGAGGGATCCTGGATTATTAAGGTTGTTCCCTCAGAGAAGTATATAGGTACATATGATTTAGTTTTTCTCATTTATATTTTCCCCTTATCCTTTCCTAATGATTAAATAAGCATGAAAACATAGAAACATAAATAACGAATAAATGCATATGGTTTCCAGGATAGACAAGAGTTCATGATTTGCCCAAAAATCTCCTTACGGACGAATCATATTTTCCATTGGAACTTCATCGACCAATAGACATAACCAAAAAAAGGAAGATGGGACAAAGGCTAACCAAATGTTGAAGTGTCATAAGGCTCCTTAGACTTTAGCCACACACAATCTAAAAAAAAAACACATGGACACATACAACACTTATTCACATGAAAAAACAAGAAACAAGGCAGATAACAAGAACATGAATAAAAAAACAAAATAAAACTATGTACATAGTATAGGCAACAACCCCTGATGCTCATTGAAAATAGTGTTTGAGATATTGGCCATTGACATAGAGATTTTCAATCTTCTCGTCAAGTGATTGAAGGTGATAGGTGTGTTGGCCAAGCTTCTCGTGTACAGTGACTGGTCCAATACACTTGGATTGAAACTTATTGTGTTTGCCTTTGTCTTCATGGGATTTTTCCCACTTCAAGACTAAGTTACCCACACTAAATTTGTTCTTCCCTGCTGAATTCTTGTTGAATCACATCTTGATGCGACTACGATGAAGTAAAAAAAAATCTTTGTCTTTCAGTATTTCTTCCTAGAGATTATCAAGGGTGTCCATCCTATGCTGCACTAACAAACATGGCTTACATTGGGATTCTTGGGAGAGTTGGAGAAAAGGCAAGTAGATATTGGGCGGGAGGATGGCTTCTTTTTCATATACTAGGAAATAAGGGGAGGTGTTCAGGGAAATCTTCGGCATGACTCGGTCAGCCCACAAAGAATTTAACAAATTAGAGTGCTAGTTACTTTGCTTAGAGAATATGGTATTCTTAATGATGTCGATCAAATCATTATTCGTGGATTCAACAACACCATTTCCCTAAGGGTATTAGTTAGCAGAATGATTCAATACAATTTAATTTTCCAATGAAAATTCATAAAAAAATAATGATGAAAAATATGTTGCATTGTAAAAAAAAGTGAAGTAGGAACTCCAAACCTGGCGATGGTGTTCTGCCACAGGAAGTTGATGAATTCATGATCATTCACCTGTTTGAGTGGAACTACTTCTTTCCACCGCGTGAAGTAATATGTGGCAGTGAGAATGTAGCGTGCTTCTTTGATGAATATGGAAATATTTTACCAATAATATGGGGGCCCCACCGATGAAACAATTCTACCACTGTGATAGGATGCAGTGGGGCAACTGACTTGTTGTTTCTTCTAGCACACCTTTGACAGACCGGGCAGCTGAATTGTTGTTTCTTCTAGCATATCTTTGACAGACCTGAAATTTTTGGAAGCGAGCAGGAGCATCCTTAAATAGTGTGGGCAAATAAAAATTGCCGCGCATGATTTTATGCGCTATTGTGTTGCCCACAAAGTGTCCCCTGGATGGTTCGTCGTGGAGATCATGCAATACCTTCTCCAAATCATGTGTGTCCAAACACATGAGAAATCATATGTTGTGGTGCTTTATGAAAATCATCCCATGCACCAACTGGTAGGATAATAATTTAAGCCTTAGTGCCGTCTTCTGCTGTGCGGAAAAATGGGAGGGCATGGTGTCATGCTCAAGGTATTGGCGCATGTCTGCGTACCAAGGATTTGTGATAGTACTGGGGATGGCTTGCTTATTGTTGTACATATCAATTTCTTGATCATACCCTGAAGGATCTTCTTCTTTTTTTGCATCCACTACTTCTGTTACTAATAAAAAAATACCATGGTCCTTGATCGTGTCAACTGGCTTGATCTCTAAATCATATTCTTGCAAACCAGTCATATAGTTCACCCTCCTTTCACCCAGCTCTTGTTTAACAAGAAATGATCTAACTGTTGGGTGCATAATAAATATAATGAAATTATTATTCAATAAATAGGGCCAAAAGTGCTTCACTACCTTGTATATTGCATAAGATTGCTTATCCATGGCGGGGTATTTTAGCTCAAGTCCTTGTAGACTTGCTATCATGAAAGAAATAGGTCTTTCATTATTTAGGTCATATTTCTACGTGAGTACAACGACAAGAGACGTGTCAAAAGAAAAGGTGTAGAGTAAAAAATCCTTATTGAAATCTGGGTTGTATAACGTGGGTGATTTTATGATAGTTTATTTTATACAGGAAAACACATCCTTTTACTTCTTATCCCATTTATAAATAACATCCTTCTTCACCATCTCTCGTATTGGGTTTTTAATTTGAGCATAGTCGGAGATGAACTTGTGGAGGAAGTTGATCTCCCCAGGAAGAAATAAACGACCTTCTTGTTCACTTGGAAGGGAATTTGCATGATGGTTTTGACCTTGTTTGGCTCTACCCTAATCCTAATTTTATCCATAATGTGGCCCAAGATATTACCCTCATACACTGCGAAGGTGATTTTCTTGGGATTGAGGGAAATTCTGTACTTGCGACATTGCTTAAAAAATTTATTCAAGTGGCGTATATGATATGACCTCTGTTTGGAGAACACAATTATGTCATCGATATATACCACTACACACTTCCCAATCAATCCACGGAATACAATTCCCATAGCTCATTGAATCATTGCATCAGCGTTGACCAACCCAAATGGCATTCACTTAAATGTGATCATACCCCACTTCGTTCGGAAGGTGGTCTTGAGTCTGTCAGGTTCTAAGACTAGAACTTGGTTTTAGCCTAAATATCTATCGAACAAAGAAAAAATTTCAAACCCTGATATTGTTTGTAATTTTTTTTCCATGGATGACATAGGTTAGTTATCCTTGTTTAAGGTGCGATTAAAATTTCAGAAATCAACGCATAGATAGATTTCCCTGGACTTCTTTCTGACAGGGACCAAATTTGACACCTAGGTGGAGTGCCACACTTTGCATATGATCTGAGCATCCAAAAAATTATTTAACTCTTTCTGAATGAGAGGCTCAAGTGTCATATGTACTTTTCTCAGTTTCTGTTGAAATGGATTGGCCCCTTATTTTATTGGTATTACATGTTGGATGATCTACGTGTCATAAGTTTTAAGCTCATCCAATGTCCACG